>CACVCL010016232.1:12500-205907 GCA_902729485.2 Mus minutoides | reverse complement strand
ACAAATGGCTCTGGTGGTGGAAGACTGACAAATGGCTCTGGTGGTGGAAGACCGACAAATGGCTCTGGTGGTGGAAGACTGACAAATGGCTCTGGTGGTGGAAGACCGACAAATGGCTCTGGTGGTGGGACATGGGCATTCAGAGTATGGCAGTGTTGATGATGGTTGGGTGACAGAAATCCTTTCAAAGTCATAGGAAATGACAGAATGACACCACTGGAAGCTACCCACTTAGAGGAGGGAAACCCAAGTCGTCCTTTCCACAGGTTGTTTCCCTTCCTGAGGACATCTCTATAGCCTGCCATGTGTTAGTGAGTTGGTAGAGTATGTTGTAAAGACCCACAAGCCAGCAGGAGAGCATGAACACAGGTCCGTTCACTCTAGGAGGTCTGGACCTGGCCACTGGCATGTCTGATCTGATAACTAGGCATGTGAGCTGGAGGGTTTGCCCAGAGGACTGGGAATCAGGAAGCCCCATGAAACTCACAAGGCATGTTGGAATGCGAAGACCGTCTTGGTTCTAACTGGCAGTCCCTTCCTGTTCCCTTTAATATTCTTTCGGGCCTGACCAGGCTTTGTTGTGTGCTTGCTCTGAGCGGTGTGACTCTTCCTAATGGCGTCTTCTTTTCTGGCCTGTGGCATCCTTGTGTTGTTGAAAAGTCCCTCTCCATAGCAACAGATGCTTCCACTGAGTTAACACCTCAACCCATTAAGCTTAAGTGCTTTTCAAAACATTTTATTATTGGCGGAGTGTTTGTGAAGCAGTTTACCTTGGACTCCGACCGCTTTGAGAGGTTTGTGCCTATCTTGTGTTCCTCGGGAGCTACACCACAAGCCCAGCCCATTCCGGCACCCTTTGCTTGCGTCTCTCTCCAGATTAGGGAGGCCATGAGACATCTTGAATTCCATTTATATATTGTCACTTCATCATTGAAAGAGGGATGCCATTGCTTTCGAAAAGCAAAATTTTAAATTGTATTTTGTGGGGCTGGAGAGATGGCCCAGTGGTTATGAGCGCTTGCTCCACTTGCAGAGGACCCATGGTGAGGCCCCAGCACCATCTGTACAACGGCCTAGAACTCCAGGGGATCTGGCATTCTCTTCTGGGCTCTGCATGCGTGCACCTACACTCACATGAATTTCTAAAACCTTTAAACAATGGTACTGTAACATGGATAGGATATGCCTATGTGGGTCACACAACGAGCAGGTAAGAGCCGAGGGCCTCTGCTCTCTCTGGCCTGTTGCAGTCTGCATCCTTTCTGGTCCCTTCCTGATATCAGGTTCTCTGACTTTTGTTGGTATGTAGGCACATGTATTCAGGCCTCAGTCACAATGCGACAACTTGGCTGAATGAAGAGCCTTGCATTACAAGCAAATTTGACCTATTTGTAAGTTTTTTTTTTTTCAGGGACTGAAACTTGTTAAACCTCAATGGATCTTGCTGTATGATAGACACTGGCTGCAGCAGAGCCATGGTGGGCTTTTTTGTTTGTTTGTTTGTTTGTTTTCCTGCATGTAGAATAGTTTGCAATCTAGGGATGGATGCATTTAACCAACAGGACAGGGAGCTTAAGCAAATACTAAGATAAAGAGCCCTCATAGCAAACCATGGAGCACACTTATAACAGGTAAGCTAAGTGCCATTCAGGGAGAGATTTTAATCTTGGCCCCTTGAAATGGAATGGTAAGGTAGTGACAACATCTAATCTTGAGGTGGGTAGATAGCAGTGAAGAGGCTAATGAATAAATTTTAAATCAACCTGTGGCTAACTGAAGTGGCTTCAAGTCATCATACTGCTTTGGGTTGTGGCTGGAAAAGCCATTGTGGTGAAATCGAGTCTAGAACAGGAGATACAGAGCTCAACTCCTTCTTTGCTTCAATTCCACAGCTATGAGACTTCAGCCACCCTTTTCCTGAAGGAAGAAGCCCGTAGCTACCGGGATTGCCTTCACTACTCAATGGTGGGGTTGTTTCTCCTGCTTCCTGATGCATCTATGTGGGCACTGTGGGTAGAAGCTTGGAAGAGGTCTGGTGTGCTGAATTCTTTGACAGCCACGGGGCTTGGCTGCACTCTGGTCCAGGGATGAAATGCTGGTATCCAGGCCATGACCTGACCGTGAAATAGAGAATGGTTGCCACAGGGAGACAAGGAGATGGTGCGAAGCTACATTGTAGTCATTTGGATCACTGCCTTTGAGCCACTGTCTTAGTCAGGGTTTCTATTCTTGCACAAATATCATGACCAAGAAGCAGTTGGGGAGGAAAGAGTTTATTCAGCTTACACTTCCACATTGCTTTTCATCACTGAAAGAAGTCAGGACTGGAGCTCAAGCAGGTCAGGGAGCAGGAGCTGATGCAGAGGCCATGGAGAGATGTTCTTTACTGGCTTGCTTCCACTGGCTTGCTCAGCCTGCTCTCTTATAGAGCCCAAGACTGCCAGCCCAGAGATGATCCCACCCACAAGGGGCCTTTCCCCCTTGATCACTAAATGAGAAAATGCCTTACAGCTGGATCTCTTGGAGGCATTTCCCCAACTGAAGCTCCTTTCTCTGTGATAACCCAGCTGTGTCAAGTTGACACAAAAACTAGCCAGTACAGCCACCAATTGCTTCTCTGTATTAGTGACAAATGTTTTCCTATGACCACTATGACACCTGTGGTTTCAGTCTTGTCTTTTGTGTTCTTACAAGTAATTGTGATGGCAGGACTCTCAGTCTCTCTCTGAGACAGGGTCTTCTATGTAGCCCAGGCTAGCCTGGTTCTCACAGAGATCTCCTGTTTCTGCCTCCTGAGTGCTGGGATTGAAAGCATGTGTCCCACATGCAGCACCACTGTGCCCAGCATGTGTTGTTATTATTATTATTATTATTATTATTATTAGTGTTTTATTATTATTAATTTTATTTATGCCTTGAGAATTTTATACTTGCATACAATTTTTTTTTTGATAAATTTCACTCCCTACTCCTTCTAATTCCTGGGTTCATCCTCCTACATACCCTTCCCAACTTCCTCTCTCTCTGACTCTCTCTCTCTCTGTCTCTGTCTCTCTCTGTGTTGTGGGGGGAGCACTTGCATGTCACAGTGTGTGTGTGTGTGTGTGTGTGTAGGCCAGAAGTCGGTTCTCTCCTTTTATCATGTCGGTTCTGGGATCCAGTAAAGGTCACTGGGCTAAGCTAAGCGTCAATGATCTTCACTCACTGAGCTATCTCATTGGCTGACCTTTGGCTAACACCAAAGACTTCTTGGCAAGACCCTTCTAAGGTAGCTGCTACAATTATTCTACTTCACAGATAGAAACAGAGGCTCTGGTGTTAAGTAGCACAAGATGGTGCTCAGGTGTGTGGTGGAACAGAACTCAAAGCTGGGCAGCTAGGTTGGGTTCGGTGCTGTAATCATTTTGTAAATGGGTTCCTAGGTCATTTTTCCTTCTTTCTTTCCTTCTTTCCTTCTTTCCTTCTTTCCTTCTTTCCTTCTTTCCTTCTTTCCTTCTTTCCTTCCTTCCTTCCTTCCTTCCTTCCTTCCTTCCTTCCTTCCTTCCTTCCTTCCTTCCTCCTTTTGATATTGTTTTTGTGTTTTCAATACAGGGTCTCACTATGTAGCTCTGGCTGTCCTGGAACTCAAGCTAAGCTTGAACCCCCAGAGATCTGCCTGCCTCTGCCTTCCAAGTGCTGACTTTAAAGTTTGCGCCACTTCACCTGGCTTACATGCCATTTGCTCTTATAAGACATTGTATTACAAGCCCAAGAGATGAGCACAGGGGTCAAAGGTTGTAACCGTTCTTTTGGTGATGGACTGAGTGGGCAATCCCTGTTCCCTCTGCACAATCCAAGGCACTGGTCACCTGATACTTTGTCTTCACAGCTGGATAGATGCATCTAAATGTTTCTTGACCACCCACCATCTAATGGATCATCGCTCTGGAGATAAGATGGAGAAGAGCCAGTTCTCAGCCTCATAGGATTACCAGTCAACCTGGAAAGTCAAGAAGTTAAACAAGAATGTGTAATAGAGGTCATATTAGATGGAAGTGTGGGATGGTGGTCGATGGTGTTGATTAGGCATTTTTCTCTAGGAATTGGTTGTTTAATTCTGGTTAAACACAGAGGAAACTGACCTATGGGGCAGGTAGATGCTATTTTATCCCAGCTCACAGATGAGAACGTGGGGACATAAAGTGACATAGTTCCTGAGTGACCCTGCTGTTTAATAGTGGACCCAGGGCTATGAGCAAGCACATCTGGGAGCGTTAACCTTGTTGGGTGTTTGGGCATCCCATTTTAGTCAGTTAGTGAGCTCATCTGATGTGAAGACACACGTCTCAGTTACTGTTCCCTTGCTGTGAAGAGACACCGCAACCAAAGCAACTTATAGAAGAAATCATTTCATTGGAGGCTTGCTTACAGTATCCGTCACGACAGGGAGCATGGTGGCAAGCAGATTGGCATGGAGGTGCAAAGAGAGTGAGACTGAAGATGGTGGCATCAGAACCCACCTAAGTGACATACTTCCTCCAACAAGGACACACTTCCTCATCTTTCCTAAACACTTCACTAACTGGGAACCAAGCATTCAAATATCTGAGCCTATGGGGGCCATCCTCATTCAAACCAGCACATACAAACTCAGAAGACCTCATTCATTCATTCATTCATTCATTCACTCACACATTCACTCAGGAGCAGTTACTAGGTACCTTCAGTGCTTAAAAAGGTGTGTGAATACAGAGATAGTAAGACAGTTTGGTACTAACGTACCCACTCTACATTAAAGGGCCTTGAGGCAGTTGCTGGAGAGACAGCTCAGTGGTTAAGGGCACGTGTTGCTCTTACATAGAATCTGGGTTTGGTCCCCAGCAGCTAGATGGTGGCACAACATGTAACTCTAGCTCTGGGGAATCTTACAGCCTTTATCTTAGACACTGGGCATGAATGTGGTGCATATTCATGCATGCAGTCAAATGATCACACACACACACACACACACACACACACACACACACACACACACCAGAAAAAGGCCTGGAGAAGCAAGATTTTGTTCCTTATCTTCAGACTGCTACAAAATTTAAAGTAAGGAAAGAAAGCCAGCAACTCGTCTTGGCTTGTATACTTGGTCATCACATAATGGAAAGAAGAGTGTAGCCTTATAAAGGGAGGGGCTCTTCGGCTGGATGTCAGTCTGACCTTAGCCACACCGTGAACTTTGAGAACTTTGGAATAAACCTCCTGCCCCCTCCTCACGCTGCAGACGAACAAGCCAGAGCTTACAATGCTGTCACTAGCTGGAGAAATATTTAAAAACCGCCAAGTTCTGTGATTCCCTTCCAATCTCTAAGACTTGTCAATCTTGACTTGTAAATGATTGCTGAATTTCCCAATATTTAACCAGAGCATATGTTCAGGACTTTGGCAAGCTGCAGGTTTGAGAACAGAGTATCATGAAGGCTTCCCAGAGCCAGCAAGGGAGCTTCAAAGGAGGAGCAGAGAGCACCATGGCCAACAGGAAGGGCGTGTTCTCTGCACAGGGTGGGGCAGTGTGAGCCTGGACCGGGACTTCTGGAGTTAGAATTGGCTGAACTGAAGCAGAATTGTAAGAAATAGAGGAAGCCTTGGGGGGTGGTGGGGGGCACATGAGGGGGGGAGAAGAACAGAAGAAGTGGTTCCTTAGGAGTAAGCCCTTTCCTTATCTGCTGTTCATGCTATTTTTCTACACAAGGATATGTTGGATAAGTGTTATACTTGGTCACTTTGGATAAACAGATGAAAATTACATATCTCTATTATTACATATAGGAAACCAGGATAGAAGAGGAACCTCCAAACCTTCTTAATCAGAATTCCTCTAAAACATTTCAAACATTTTTATGCACTTGACTGTTTTGCCTGCATGCACTTAAGTGTACCGTGTACTTGTCTGGAGTGCTGTGGAGGCCAGAAGACCATGTCAGATCTCATGGAACTAGAGTTACAGATGTCTAGAAAATGCCACGTGGGTGCTGTGCTAGGAACTGAACTTGGGTCCTCTGCAGGTACAGTCAGTCCTCTTAACCACTGAGCCATCTCTCTAACCCCAAGCAGAATTCTTATGAACATCTTGGCCTTTCATTTTATTATTATTTTACACTGCAGATTGAACCCAGGGCCTCACCCATGATAAGCATGCATTTTCCCACTGACCCACCGTCTCTGTCTCCGTAAACCGACCTTTAACATTCATCTGAAGTCCTTATTTCTTCAACAAGAAGTCTCCTAACATTTAATGGTCCTGCTTATATGCTAGACCTTGGGGGCCAAGAATTCAGAGAGAAGAGTCTCCTGTTTCCTTTTAACAGTTAGACTATCCTGAGTACCACTGGGGGCGTATATTGAAAAAGTGAAAGAAATGGGAATAGAAGGGGGAAAGAGAGGAAGAGAAAGGGACAGATATGGAGGGGAGGGGAGGGAAAGAGAAAAGGGGACTGGAGGGGAGGAGAGAGAGGAGGAGAGGGAGGGGAGAGGGGAGGGGAGAGGAGAGGGGAGAGAGGACAGGAGAGGGGAGGGGGGAGGGGAGAAAGGAGGAGGGGGAGAGGGGAGGGAAGGGGAGAGGGGAGGGGAGAGGGGAGATATCTGTTACTTATTTCTTTGGGCTAGGTACTCCCCTGGTTGAAGAACTCTTTTAAGACTCTAATGACACCTTGGTCTTAAAAGGATTTTTTTTTGTTTTATTTGTTTGTTTTGTTTTGTTTTGTTTAATACAGAGTCTTTCTATATAGCCCTGACTGCTCTGGAACTCACCATGTAGATCAGGCTGGTCTCAAACAGAGAGATCACCTGCCTCTGCTTCCCAAGTGCTGGGATTAAAGGTGTGTGCCTCTATATCCAGCTTGGATTTTGCCAAAAGAAAATTAAGCTGTAATTCTAAGCATGGTCATGAGCAGCTGTCTAGAGGATTTGAGACATCCTCTTTCTTAGGAAGGTCAGGTTGGCTGCAACCACCAGGGAAAAAGTTAGGCAGATGTCCATCCCAGATACTTTAGAGACAAGGATATTATCAAGTGGGTACCTTGCGTCATCAATACATGCCCTTATGTGTGTAAGAGGGGCATTTCCTCAGCTGTCACAGCACCTTGGAACGCTGCCTGACTAACTTATACAAAGTGAGGGTTTTTTTTTTTTTTTTTTTTTTTTTTTTTAATAAAAATACTTGGCTTGCGGTCTGAAGGCTTGGGGCTAAGACATGGGCGACTTTCCTTAGCTGTGTGTGTCTCCTTCACAACCTGGTGATGAAGGGCGTACGGCATAGGCTTTTGAACAGCACTCTGAAGCTGTGTGCAGTTTAGTCAGTGACCGTTATCCAGCAATATCTAGACATTGTCTGTATCTAGATTCCACGTGAGTACCCAGAGTCTATGGCTTGGTGGGTCTATGCACAACTGACGGGTAAAACTGGGTGATAAGGATTCTCACACAGCTTCCTGTTTTAAAGAGCTAAACTGTTCGTGGGCAATTTCCCAGGGTGTGAATGAGGGATTCCTTTTCCTACGAGAGTGGTCACCTATTTAATCACCTAGACCCCCCCACCTCTATTAAACATCCAGATACTCACCTTCTGCCCTGGGCATTGCTGAAGGTCCTTTTCTTCCTTGGGTGCTGTGTAAGCATAATTCCTTTTCAAGCCCCTTGTTGGCCTCAGTTTCCCAAGCCTGATCTCCTGTTTGTGGGGATTCATCAGGCCACCATTCCTGTCCCAGTCTCTGCGTCTCATTCTTTCTGGCTTTCCAGAGTCTTTGTTCTTCTCCCTTGAGGGGAATCTGTTTGGGGACAGGTTGTTTTCTGATGAAGATGCCTATGAGCCTCAAAATGTCCTACCTGTGCTTCTGATGTCCTGGGCACCCCACTCACTGTGGCTGCTCTCTTCCTGTACCCTTGGGCGCTCTCTTTGAAGATCCCACAATCCCATATGACATCATTCTGAGAATATAGTTGCTTTTTTCCTTTGGGAAGAGACCTCTGAGTCCAGACGGACTCAGTCACCTCTGAATCCTTGGCAATCGCTACGCTAGATTCATTTCTTCTATGCTACCTTCTCCACTGGACCCGACAACTTCCTAGTCTGTGTGTGTGTGTGTGTGTGTGTCTGTGTGTGTGTGTGTCTGTGTGTGTATGTGTCCCTGTATGTGTGTTTTTGTCTTCCCATGACAGCTCTCTCCTGTGACCACCTGTTCCCAAGTCTTAGGTGTAGTTGTCCAACTTCTCCACTGTCTGGTACTTCTGTCCTTGGGGCCCCTGGCTTCTGCGGCACCTTGGGGCTTACGCTTCACAGTTGGCCCAGTTGTCACCTAGCTCCCTGGGCTGATGGGCTTCCTCCAGTTCCCAGGCTTGGGGCTTTGAGGCGAGAAGAGTTACAAAGCAAAGCTTTCTCTTTCTCTGTGGCAGTTTGGAAGCAAACCCTTGCCCTCCGAGCCCTGTGAGGAGAAGCCAGATGCCCATTCTCAAAGAGTGACTGCTGAGGCTCACTGTGCACTGCTGTCATCTCAGCAGGAGAGCAATTTGCAACCTTTTCCGACCCCCTCACTCCCCCTCCCCCTGTGTGTGCACGCACACGCTCACACACATGTGCTTCCACACTCACCAGTCCACATCTATTAGTGCAGATGGTGACAAACTAACTCCCTATTGAAAGGGCTCAGAGCAGAGGGGGAAATGGATTTTTGGCCTCCGTCTGTCCTTATAAACAAGAAAGCCTGAAAGATTTTAGGTTCCCGATTCTTGCCTCAAAAGAGCACAGTTTGCTTCTTCCAAGCACAAGAGGTTGTAAATTGGTAATTCATCTCAACCTAAGGCCACACGAGGAGCAGTTGTAGAAGTATTTCTTTTTCTTGTTGGGCAAAAGAGGAACCAGACTTCTGAATGTGGGGTGTTCCTATCACCATTTGCAGCCCAAAGGCAGCGTCTTGGCCAGCCCTGGGCTCTGTAGTACCTCCTGTCCTTTCACCTGCAGAGCCACAGGGTAGGTAGGTGGCTTCTGCATTGCCCTGAGAGATTTTCCCCCTTTAGGAAAAAAAAAAAGTCCTTCTCTAATCAAAACACTTTACTCTATTTCCTATTGTCAGCTAATCCTGCCTGAACTCATTAAATAACAGTGTGTGGGTTATTTGCTGTCAGTGAAATTATCAAAGACATTTTTCAGTTGCTCCTTCCCTGCTCCCCCCTCGAAAAACATATGCTTTAGTGCCAACTGAAACAATAAAGAAGCAGTGTCATGATCAGTCTTGACCAGATGACCCTGCCCATTTGAGATTACCTCTTAATTTCAGCACAGGGGTCACACCGTGAGTTCTTATGGTAAAGCCACAGCTCACCACTCACACAGCTTACAAAACTCACTGCACTCACTGTAATGAAGGAGATGTGGAAAGCCCTGGGCTGTGATTTGCTGGGCTATATTACTGTAAGGGGACACTGGTGATTCCAGCCCCCCCCCCCCGTATTTAATTTAAGCAGTCTGCAATACCTTCTTCATATGGCTACTTATATAATAAAAATTAACTTGGGATATAAAAAAATACACCATTGTGGGGTTTATGACTTGGTGTGGTTCGGTCTCATGTCTTGGATGGAAACATCTGTAAGTAATGTGTGCAGGGCTAATTTTAAATCCTGCCAAATATTTTCCATTTAACATTTGATTTAACTGACAAACTTGCAGAGGTGGCTTACAGATCCCTCCCCTGTTCCCAAGGCCGTAGACCTCTTTTTTTTTTTTAAAGAAAATAACTGTAATTTAAAACTTGTTTTTCAAACACCTTTTACATGTAAGTGCACACAGGCACATACATGCCTCTTGGATCTTCTGAAGACTGCTGCTGCAATCAATCCATTGCCCCTAAAAGTAGTTACTGTGGTTTTAACTTTTGCATTAACTTCTCTGGTAGGTGGGGAGCCAGCTGAAACCTGGAGAGTTAGTTGGCTCTAGGGGGGCATGTGGGGGGAGGATGAAGTGGTAGGAGCCACTGCTGGGGGGGGGGGGGGGGAGGGTGGCCACCACTGCAGACATGGACAGAGGACACAGACCAAGCCCTTCCAGGGCGTCCAGTAATCAATTGTGTTTCTTTACTACTTAAAAATCGAAAGTTTTCACTAATCATCGGAGGAGCCAGGCCCTCTGATCTATCCATGGATCTGAGCTATAAAACTGGTAAAAGCCAGCCCCCTCCTTTGTCAGCTAGTAGGGTTACCCAATAAAACCCTTTTGTGTGTGTGTGTGTGTGTGTGTGTGTGTGTGTGTGTGTGTGTGTGTGTGAGGGCCCAAAAATGTGAATTTCAGATAAACCACAAATACTTTTTTGGTTTAAATGCATCCCAGCCAGTTTTGGGGACATACTTATATTAAAGATATACTTGGGATATATTAACTAGAGTGTGGCAGTATCTGGAAGCCAAAGTCATCTGGTATTCGGTTGCTAAACCTGGCCAGCCCTTCCATACCTGGGTCAGGCGGGTTTACTGGCTGCATCCTATGGGTGGCCTGGATTTAAGCAAGAGGGTGGGCGGAAGCCATTAATGGCTCCCTGGGGATGGGGTGGTCCCTGGAAGATCTATGCGGTTATTAAACTCCCTCCCGCCTGGGGCTCTGACATGCTGACTCAGCATCCGGGCTGGGGGTTGGGGGGGCAGGGGATGCTGGACCCCAGAAACATAATTAAACTGTTTCCACGGCTGACTCGAAAATAAAAGTGTGTGTGTGGGGGGGCGTGGGGGGTGGGGGGTGGGGGGTGGGGAGAGAAACCTGTGGGGGAAGTTAAACAACAAATGGTGAGGTGTGGCGTGAAACCTCAGGGAAACTGTCGGTTTTGCTTCAAGGGAATTGAATTGTGAAACTTGCAAGTTGCGAAATTTCACTCGCTGATGCCTGTGAGAACTGAAGTTTGCTTTAATTGTCAATTAAAGCTGGGATCTAAGGAGCCTTAGGGCGGTGCTGGCCCAAAGGGAACCCGGCGCGGGCGGGATGGATGACAGTGCCGGCCACTGGGGGTCAGGATAAGCTCGCAGAGTGGCCCTTCGACGGGCTTTGCGGTCGGGAGGGAGGGGAGCGAGGCTCTGCCCCGGGAGGCGGTGCCTGCGAGCCAGGCCTTGTTGGCCTTCCTGGTTGCTGGAGTGTCAGGTACCAAATGGCCTTTACTGGAGTGCAGTTGGCTATGTGCAGATGACCACGTCCTGATAACAAAAGAAGTATGGACCTTGTTGAAGATTTTATGAAACAGCGAACAATTCATTTGCATTCATACGGAGACTTAAGACAGAAACAGCCAAGCCTTAAGTGTTTTGTCTTAGAACTTTTCTAAGAACTTGTTTGGGGGGGGTGCGGAGAGAGAGAGGGAGAGAGAGGGAGAGGGGGGGGGAGAGAGAGAGAGAGAGAGAGAGAGAGAGAGAGAGAGAGAGAGAGAGAGAGAGAAAGAGAGAGAGGACAGAGATACAGAGGGGAAGTGAGATTGGGAGGGAGGAAAAGAGATGCAGAGGGTGAAGGAGCAAGGCACGGAGAGACAGAGAGAGAGACACACACAAAGACATAGAGAGGGATTAAAGAGAACACCCCCACGCCTCCCACGCCTCCCTCGCCTCCCACCCCCCTTTCTCCCACCTCCTCCAAAGTTGAGATGTTTGTGAGCTGCTGTTGATTTCAGATCGAGGTTGCCTTCTTGTTAACCCGGGACAGGACGCAGCCTCAGAAGAGGACGCAGCCTCAGAAGGCGAGTCTCCCACCAAGGGATTAACCACGCTGAACAGTTAGGGAATGTGAGGTCTCCAGAGACTTGAGATCAAGGAGTCTAAAATGTTTGTAAGGAAAAAAAAATCCTCAGTGGCTGGGAGCTTTACGGAGACACTTTAAAGGAGAATCAAAATTGCCCTTATTTAAGAGCTTTGGAGATCCAAATATAAGCCTCTTTTCTTTCGCCAAGAAGGCCACTCACTCACTTGGTGTGCCTTTAATGCTTACAGGGAACGAACGCTGGGGTTCCTAGTCGGTCCCCAAACACACTTTATGATTGTTTTTTTTTTTTTTTTTTCTGAGAAGTCCGTTTTCCTTTTTTCTTTTTCCCCTTAGTGCCTCAGATTTCTGTTCTATTTGGGGATGATATGTTGAAGGGAGTTTGAGTGGCGCCTGAGAGACAGGCTTGGTGTCTTTCAAGTGGCTCCAAGTGCTTGGGTGGTAGGGTTTCTCGGATTGGGGGTGATGTCAAAGGCTCTCTGATGACAGTCACTTGGTTTAGAGATGGGCGTTTCGGTCATATATTCAGCTATCTTTACTGAGGATTCACTCCATCTTTGCAGGGCTGGTGCTGAGGTGGGGGCGGGGCAGGGTATCTGAAAACAGAATCTCAGGGGGAGGCCAAGGATGTGAAGGGACACAGTAAGCCCTTCACTGTTCTGGAGAATGAGGAAATCATAGTTCTTTCTTTCTGGAAGGAGGAGAAGCCACAAGTTTATTTAATCTTTTCTAGGCAACTTATTTTTATTGCATTTTTAATTTCCTCTCTTGCATTACCATGACCCCTTTCCCTGGCTTCCCACGCCTGTCCCTAATTACTTATCATTAGCAGTGTACACGGGGGCCTTGCTGCATATTTATAAATGTGATCATTAGTACATGGAAAGACAAAGGCTTCTTTAAGACTGTCATTACTTATTCTGTTTTCATGGAAATGTTCATTAGGAGAAACTACCCACCTGGTTAAATAATTATAATTAAGAACTGGTGATCTCCTCTGCATTTTTAACTTGATCTTCCGTCTGTTTGCAGGAGGCTAAACAAGCCTTATTTGGCTAGCATTCTATCATCGTTCATTTTCTCCAGAGTTGTCAACAAATGCAGAGGCCTTGTTTGAAACTGTAGGTGTTGACTGATTTACAGCGCGGTGGGTATAATTTTGGTAATCCAGCGGTTCGTCTCTGAGCCCTGCGGACCAGTCTCGGAATGGTTGAGTCACACTGAGTCCAGGAGCTTTGGCTGGTTTTAGTCCTTGGACCTTTGTCCAAGGCTGTCCTGAAACTCTAGGACCACAGAGATGCTGGGCTTGGCGGCCACTGGCCGTGACTCCGCTGCGTGCCAAGTAAGACAAGTAGCAGTTGGATGGTGTGAATGTCAGTCTTTATGTGTTGCTGATTAGGGGTACCCACAGCACCCACTGGCGGCTGCATCCCTGCCAATGCCTAAGCAAACACAGTTGGTAGCAAATGGCCATGAGGTCCGTCGGTGGACCAGGTGACAGAAATACAATGGAGGAGGCATGGTCATACCTTCACGGACTCCCCTCTGCCAGGGCTGATCTGGTGCAAACTGTCACCCTGGGCTGAGGAGAATTTGCCAGGGACAAACCACAATTGTGGGAAATGCTGGGTCAGGGCATAACTCTCATCTGTATACAATTAGGCAGCACTGCTCATTCAGTGCCATTTTGAGAAGCTAAGGAAGTCTGCAATCAGTTATATCTCCAATTACCATAAAAATATATTAGCCATTCATTCATTTATTAATGATTCATCAGTTAACCACACATAATGAGCAAATAATTAGCAGCGCTGTACGGTTGCCAAAATTGAAAAAGTGTTGGCATTTTAAAGATGAAAGGTTGCATTTATGCAAAAGTCTGGAGATGATAAAGTTAATGTGGAAGATCATTATAAAAGTGGCTGTCCTATATTGCAGGCTGAGGTACCACAAAACTTGCCTAATTGAAGTGAAATTAACATTCTCCCCAAGTCTGCATGTTGCCACACACAAACTGCTGTGTTTCTCCAGTAGCTCTCCCTTCAGTGAGGTGCACCACACAATACAAGTTAATAAAATGCCAGACAGCTACACTGTGTTCTTTGTTTGCTTGGTTCGAGGCCTCGTGGAAAACAATAAATTGCATTCGTGTCAGCTGAGGCCCATCCCTTTGCTAATTACTGTTTGGTGCTGAAATGACTTCTGTGAGATTGGGAGCTGAGGAAATGGAGATCCTTACAAGGGAGGCTTTTCAGAGTTCTGTAGTAAATGTGAGATAGGCCTCAGGCACACAGATGTTAAAACACTGAATTCCCCCACAGATTACACTAATGGAAACCCTGTCAGGGAAAGTCAAACCCGGGTCTGTGGTCAAAATCTAATTAAGGTTTCTGTACTTAAAAAGAATATGAATGCCTCGGGGTGGCGATGAATGTATAAGAAACTCACTTGTTTGTAAAAACTGTTAGTGGGGATAGTAAGAACCGCGGGGCGGTTACCTGTGATGGACGGAACACCTGCTCTCTCAGTCCGGGTCTGCTTTTGCGCATGCTCTGGAAGGCTGGTTCCAGAGGTCAGTGAACTCTGCTCAGGCCACAGTGGCCTCTGCCTTTGGGGTCCGGGACAAGGCATGGTTTGAGGTCAGCGTGAAAACGGATCCTTCCAAGTTGCCCTGGAATCCCAGAGGATGTCTTGCTCTGCCACATGAAAACCACCCCAGCTGATCCTGCCCAACCGCCTGGCGCCACTGAGGAAGTAATGCTTGGGGAGGGTGTGGGGCTGGCCAAATCTTTCCTAGTGGGGAAACAAAGGGTCTTCTGCTTGCCGCTCACCCTCCAGCCTGAGAGACAGCCTCCTGGAACAGCTGCAGCGTGCAGGCACGGCCCGGCTTCTAATAGAGGAAATGAATTTATAATGGTGCCGTCTCTTCATTTTCACCAAGCACAAATTTCCCCTTAAATACTTAAAAACAACACCCAGAGCTGGATATCCCTTAAATTTCAAATAAATGAAATCTTAATCCAGCCTGTTGCTGAGTCTGAGTTGTTATTAAAGAAATAAATTTGAAACAGCAAGTGGTTTGAGAATTTTTGAATTTAATTATTTAAATCTACTTAGGGTAACTCTTGTGTGCTATTTCAGCTTCCCATGGAGAACATGAATTCTGGGAAAGGTGTCCCATGTAGGGCCTTGGAAATATTAACTTTCATGTATGGCTGTGGCAGTGGCGGACAGCCTTTGCCGCCCTCCTGTGAGAAAAGGAAAAAAAAAACCCTCTAAGATTTTTTTTTTCCCTTGTGACATTCAGTCAAGGAGTACGAGTTATATGTTTCAAAGAGAGAAGCCAAGTTCTCTTTTCAACTGCCATCCGATTCCCTGTTTAAACGTCACAGAGAGCAGGTGTGAACATAGTCACTCAGGGAACCACGCTAGGGACCAAAAGGGAAAGAGAAATTATCACTGCTGCAACTGAAGTGGCCAGCGACTTGCTCAGTGCATTCTCTGGCTTGGCAAGTGGTGTCCAAGGCCTGACTTTTTTTGACATTTGTGAAAAAGGATTGTCCTTTGTAAGGAACAGGTTCCCCCAAGTTCCCCTGTGTTTTTTGTTTGTTTGTTTGTTTTTTTTTTGGTGTGTGTGTGTGTGTGTGTGTGTGTGTGTCCTTCAAGTCCTGGGACTGGCCTTAGTTCTGACAGTAAAGGAAACCTTTACGTGCTAGTAACCTAGCTTTTTAATGGTGTCTACACTGGGTGTGTGTGGGTCAGGGAGCGGGATGGAGAAGGTGCAGGGTTAGGGCAGAGACTGTTCCAGCTCCCTGGGACTTTGCCATGGAGCCTGATGGTTTGGGTCTGTCTCAGAGGGATAAATAGTCATGCACCTGCATACTTGATGGGCTGTGGCCTCACCCACACACATGAGACCCTGAGGCCTGAGCCAGAGAAACTATGAACAGCCAATTTATTTCTCTTTCATCCGGCTATTTGATATTAGAGCAGTCAGGACCTCGGAATTGCCAAACAGAACTTTCCCACACCCATCCCTGGCTAGCAGGAGGATATTGACTTGGAGCGATTTCTAGATCCTGAGTTCTACTACTACTACTATTATTATTATTATTACTATTATTATTATTATTCCTGCTCAATAGAAAAATCTTCCTGGAAGCCAAAAGTCTTTAAGGGAAGAGCACCATCTTAGGGTGGGGCCTAGTCTCAGCCTTGACCTTGTTTCCAATAAATGCAAAGCACTGTGGAAATTGCATAACTCACAGGGTTGGGATGTTGAGTGACTGTTTTATCATTCAAAAGAGCAGACATGAAGCTAGATTAGGGGTTTCTCCAGGAAGCTCGGCCCTTAGTCAGCGAGCGGCTGCTCAGAGGTAACATCTGTAGTAGCAGTAGCATGGATGGGGGGCTGATTTGGAGGATTTAATTCTTTTTCAAAGTCTACATACACTTACAAGATAGCTCTTTTTCTTGCCCAGGACTTTGGGGAGGAAAGGTCATGTTCCTGCTCCTGAGGGATGGGGAAGGGGTTTCAATCAAGCTGAGAGAGTAGGCTTCCCAAAAGGATGAATCAAACTTCATGTAGCCAAATTCTGCATCATTACAATGCCCAGCATGTAAGAACCAGTAAATATTTGTTAAGTGAGTGTTCCTGTTGGAAAAAGAGTGTGCCGTGCCTTCTGTCTACGGGAGCTGTTGTGGGACATGGACGTTAAGATGTCTAACTCAGCTTGTGCCCCATGCGTTACATAAGTACAAAATACTAGGTATCACTGTAATTAACAAGGGTCCCAAGCAGGCAATTACACTGCTTCCCTTTTTTTTTTTTTTTTTTTTTTTTGGTGAAGTTAGTGACATTTAGATTCTTTTGTTGGGCAGATGGTAGAATATCGCACCTGTTGGAGAAGTTGGCATTTTGGGAAGGGACATTAATTTGGGACTATTTATAATGAAGAAAACACACTGGCTTCTTAGTAAGTACTTGGGTGTTGCTCCCCCAAGAGGCAATCCAGCTGAACACTCTGAAGTTCTTTTTTCATTAATTAATTTATTCACTTTACATCCTGATCACAGCGTCCCCCTCCCAGTCTCACCGGAACACTTAACTCTTTGAAGGAGAGCCTCAAATATTACCTCTTCTTAATGTTCTGTTTTCTCTATGTTTCTGTGCCTTCAGGACTGACTTTAAAATAGTTTACATTTCAAAACATGTTCGTGTGTGCATGTGTGTATGCGTGCGTGCATGTGTGTATGCGTGTGTGCATGTGTGCGTGCATGTGTGTGTCATATAGCTCACATGTGGAGGTGAGAGGACAGTTTGCTGGAGGTGGTCCTTGCCTTCTGCCATGTGGGTTCTGGGGAACTGAACTCAAGCTGCTTGGCGTGGCTGCAAGCACCCTCACTCACCAAGCCATTTCATTGGCCCAATTTTTGTTTGTTTGTTTATTTCATCGTTTTGAGAAAAGGTCTCACTGTATTATCCTGTCTAACCTGGAATTTGATATTTAGAGCAAGCTGGTTAGAATCTTCAGTAGATGCCTTTGCTCCTGCCTGCCTGGTGTTGGGACTATAGGCGCAAGCCGCACGCAGTGCCTGCCTTTCTGGATGTGTGTTTATTCTCTGGTTGGTTCCCAGCCTTCTCCCTCCGCTCGCTCACCTCCCTCCACTCTGTCCTTTCCTTCTCTTTCTTCTCTCATTCCTTACCAGCCTCCTCTTCCCCCCTTTCCATCAATCTCCCATTTCTCAGGAAGCTCCTTAAACTTCCTCAGGGCTTAACTCAGCCGAAGTCCGCAGTGGTCTCCCGAGCGGCTCCTGGATAGATCTCCAAGCTTCCAGTTCTGAATCAGAAGCCCTGTGCCCACCAGGCTGACGGGCTCGTGGTCCTGAAGGGCCGTGTTTGCTCTTGGGGCCTTTGCTCTTACTTCTCTCTCATGTTGAAGACTGTTATTGCTGCTCCACCTTTCCAAACTCCCCGTGCTATTGATCACCCCCTCTTGGACTACACCTTTCCAAAGTCCCCGTGTGATTGATCACTTCCTCCTTGAAACCGTTCTTTGCTTCCTTGGTTTTCACTGCATCTAAGCTCCTAATGCCCACAATTTAGCAACTCTTTCATTGTACTCTATAATTTAGTCTTAGCTTCCCATATAAGCCCTAAGCTTCTTATAGCTAAAAGAGGCTACAGTGCTTATTATGTACAATGCTCTGTATTAAGGTGCATTGCATTATTATTCCATTTAATCTCCATGACAACCCTATGAGGTGGGCCTTTTTTTTTCTCTCTCTCTCTCTCTCTCTCCATTTCCATTTTACAGATAAGGAAGCTCAGGCCCTGAGAACATGTCTGATTCACCCAAGGTCGTTCAGCAAGCAACCAAAAGCCAGTGCTGGCTTCAGCAGTGTCCTGTTTTATACCTTTCTAATCCCACTTTGGGAACGAAGGGCTTGTTCCTCCAGCTGTTGTCCACGCTGCTGGCAGGCAGCATCATCTGCCAGTTATCTCTGCTGTCCTCTGCTGAAGGAGGCCTCTTTGCTTAATGCCACACCCCATTGCTGGGAAAGTCTGTCTCGCATACTAGTGTTGCTGGGGGTACAAAGATTGGTCCCCTGACCCCAGTCTGGGGCAACTTCTAAATTCAAACCAGCTCCTGGTTAGGTTTGCTGAGGTGTTTACTCTGGATTTTACCAGAGCTCAAGCTCTATGTCAGCCCCGCCCGGTTTCCTTCTTGTTTTTCTTTCTACAAATAGCGGTCCCTAAGAGAACACACTAATAAAGTTCTTGTACACAAATATCTGATTCACAGTCTGCTGCTTCTTAGGGAAGCCAACATAAGAAGCTGGTACAGGAGTAGTCCGAGCAAGGTGATGTGAAGTCAGATTCTGGAGCCAGTGTCCGGGCTGGCCATGAGTAATGCGGACCCCATCTCTGGGGGTCCTCGGAACTGAGGCAGATCAACATGGAGCTGGAATGGTGTGCTGAGAAACAGTTAGAACGATATTATTGAATGCCTATTACTAGGGGGGAGGGTCATAAATGCTTTGGAAAAGGAGGTAATTAATTTAGCAATTAGTATGAAAACCTGAAGGCTTGACTGATTAAATATAAAGCAAGCTGAATCCTTTATAATTAGGAGGCAGAAAAGTTAGCAGTAGAGACAAAAATTCCTCCTAAAATGGACAGGGTTCCAGAGGAATTTGAGCACTCTACCTAGGTGAGGGTGCTGGCATTGCCAAGTTAGACCCTGAGGGATAAAGAGCAGGATCCTGAGATACTTTGGGTGACAGATCTCATAAAGTCTGAAAGTCCCCTGCTGCTCTTGCCTGAAGACAGTGTTGAGACGTCTTCCCTAGCTGCAGTTAGCGGTAAATCTGCAGGGTTTGAGTCAGGCCAACGGAGATTGCTCCTCTCAAGGGCTCACATCCTCTTTGTTTTCCAGGCTGTCTGGCTATTTGGCACCGAGTTAGCATGTCCAATTCTGTTCTAGCAGGTTAGTGTTGGGCGGCATTTGGCATCTCCCCACAGACTCTACATGTTGTTTGAGGATTAATACCCATCCCACGTTTCTTCCTCCTCCTCCTCTACTTCCTCTTCCTTCTTCAGCTTTTGCCTGGTTCTTTGTGAATTTCACATCATCGTGCACCCCAATCACGCTCATCTCCCCATCCCCTCATACCTACCCTCCCTTCCAGCAGAGGAAAAACAAAATCCTGTTGTGGAAGAAGCTGTAGTGTGTCACTGTGTGTCCCATAGTGTGCCGCCTTGCCCACAGCATATCCATCGCAATGACTGGTTGGTCTGGTCCGAGGTTGGCCTGGTCTGAGACCTCTGGCTTCCACTGCTCTATCCATGCTGGAACCTCACTGGGACTTCTCTTGCATATCCTGTTGTTTGTGTCACGGAGATTCTGCAGTTTTGGATCTGTAGCCCCTTTGTGCACTCCAGCTGTTCCTTGAGGGGGTAGATATTGGGGGTGGGTCAACTCAAAGCCCTGGATCTGGGCCTGAGAGGTTATCTGAGCTGTTCCACCCACCAGCTCTCTGCTCTCATGACCTTGGGGTTGGCTCACCAGCAACCCCCACAACCAGCTCTATCTTGCTGCCCAGGTAAGGCGCTGCACATTTCTTAAGGAGCTACTATGTGGTGGGTTTTTGTCTGTAGTATGGGAAATCTGAAAATGATTAAGAGAAATGGGATGCTTTCCCTTGCTTTTAGGAGAGTCATAATTTGAGGGTGAAAAAAAAAAAAACAAAAAAACCACCCAACCTAACAAAAACCTACCTGGACTACTATTAAACACAACAGTGCACGTGGTGCTAGAGAGCTCATAAAAGATGGCTGTGGTTGGGAAAGGCAGTGGCTGAGCTTACCTGTAGGCGGTAGACAGGAGAGCTGGGTGAAGGGTGTTCCAAGGAGAGCAAAGGTTCGGATGATGAATCCCACAGGCGGATGGATGTTGCTGTAGCATAGGTCAGCACCGGGGAAGGGTCACATGTTTTGTGCTATGGATGGCACAGAGCCATTGGCGGGGATGAGGTTGTCTCTTGTTCTCTACTTTCCTGCTTGCAGTTGAATCTCCTCTTTTGTAGATGAATGAACGCTGAGCATCCTCTTACAACAGATGCCGCTTACCAAAGCCACATGGGAAGCTTGGTGTATCTGGGCAGATGATGCATTCATACCAACGTAAACCTTCAGATGCAGCGGGTACCAAGCAGAGCTGGTGGCTGAACGGACATGCTTGAGGTTACTACTACCCCGTCCGTAGGTTCCAACAGATAGATGGCTGGTAATGCCTACTTGGCATTTTATATATGGTTGAAAATTAACCTTTTCTCCCAAATTATTTATGATAGTATTACCTAAAGGCTTGGTAGCAGAAATTGACAATGTCTTGTATACCCAGAGCTCCAGAACACCAGCACTTTGATACACTAACAGAAGGCCCTGCATATTGCCAATGCATGGGAAGGCCTCACTGGCTGGGACCAGTTCACTGTATTAGTTAAGCTGGTGGGTAATTCTGAAGGCAGATAACCCACCTAAGACCGCCATGTCATCAGCGCACACACACACAAAATATCAAGATTAAAGAAAGCATTGAAGCCGGGCGTGGTGGCGCACGCCTTTAATCCCAGCACTCGGGAGGCAGAGGCAGGCGGATTTCTGAGTTCGAGGCCAGCCTGGTCTACCAAGTGAGTTCCAGGACAGCCAGGGCTATACAGAGAAACCCTGTCTCGAAAAACCAAAAAAAAAAAAAAAAAAAAAAAAAGAAAGCATTGAATCCTAAGGTCACCAGGCCTTGGAGATAAGAAGCATGGTTTATGTTTTACTATGCAACAGGCTGCTGATCAAGTTTAAACTAAATTTTAAGGACAATTCAACATTTGACGTGGATGAACTGAAATGTGAGATAGAAGCCAGTCTTGCCTTCCTAACAGGTTTCTGCATTAACAACCGTAGACGAGGCACAATTGTGAGTTATCATAGTTTATAATGGGTCTACTATGGTGGGAAACATGCTTGTTCAGAAATGTGTTCGCACCGAATCTTTCTGGTGGCAGTTGGATCGTGGCTTAGATCTTGGTTTTCCGCTCAGGTCCCATCTGGCCTCCATGGATATTGCTTTAACACAGTCCAAGATGCCAAGCTGCACACTGTATAAACGGACTTGAGAGATGCTCTGCTCTTGAGATATGACTTTGGAACTGTGCATCATAATTGAGAGATGTAGGCTATCCTTTAGAAGTGAGAGAAACCTTTTTTTTTTTTTTTTTTTTTTTTAAAGAGCAATGACCATGTGAGACAGCCAGAAAGGGGAGGAGTACTTGAAGCAAACATTTGGAACCATCCTTCTGTAAGTAGCCTTGGTGAGTGGAACACCTGGGGTGGACTGAATGTGGGAAAAGCTTTAAAAGGTGTTTGCTTTAATCTGTTAAAACCACTGTGAAATTTAGTTCAGATGTTATATGGATCTGGGTGAAAACGGTCAGATTTCCACATAAATGGACCAACTGGGAACTGTTCATCCTCTAGGGATCTCCAGCTTTCTAACCAAGCCTCCTTCTCATCCATCTAGCCGCTGCTCCCTCGCCTTCCCTCTCCCCAAAGCCCCCTTTAATCTCTAATAAGATGGATTCTTTAAGTGCAGTACAACTTCCATTAAAGCCCAGTGGTTCCCATAGAGGTTCGTGGGATTGTTCTGCACAAAAGAGGTCAAAGCAGAGATGTCAGCCGATGGAGGTTCTTGAACTGGGTTGAAAGAGGATGTGAGTGGCCTCTGGCTCCCCAAAGACACTGCGCACCCCTTCTTGGTAGACGCAATGACTACCTAAGAGAAATGACGGTGGACGCAGATGGACTTCTGGGCTCTGCGTCTGAAATGCTGGTCTCATCAACTGTTTGCATCATAGAGAAGAGGTGGAAACACAGGGCTCATGGACCAAGTCTGTCCCACTGTCACTTTGGGGTGAGCACCTCTGTAGTGGGAGCACGGGGGGGGGGACTTGGGGGGAGATGAGGTGATGATTTCTGAATTTCCTTTCGACTTCAGGATTTCATGAAGGGGAAATCACACATGGCCACCTTGGATGGCTATATTGCTACTGTATGTTTTCTTTAAACAGTCTCAAATCCATTCAATATGAAGCAGATTAGTAATAGGAACCAGAAACCCTGGAAAGGCCACCCTCAGATTCAGGAAATCTACTGCCTTTCCTGGATCTTTGTGCTCATTTCTTCTGACTCCTGGGTGGGAGGTCCGTTCCAGGGAAGCAACATTTATATGAATCAAGCAGAGGGAGAATTTCTCTCCTTCATCTCCCCTTCCCAAACAATCTAGCTTAGTTCATCATCTTGTGTTGACATAACTTATGAATGCTAATTAACTCATAAATGCTAATTAATAACTCCATGTGCTTCTATTTACTGGCAAATATAGGCATCCAGGTGCAATGTAGACCCAGTCTCTAACTCAGTGGGTTTCTCTATCTCTGAGCTGAGAACATGGATGGAATGATTCTGCTACACCATCAAAGTCATGTTTAAAAAATATGCATGGGATTAAAATGATTTCCTTACAAAGGCATCATCTTCCATAAGAAAATAAACCAGGGACAAATCCAGCTGTACTAGTCATTGTCCTCCAGAGACACTAAATCCGTAGATACAAATGTGGATGTATAATAGAGATATTGGCTCATGTGATTATGAACATTCAGAAGCTAGCGCCTGTAAGGCAGAGAACTGGAAGCCTGGGAGGTATTTCCTTTCTATACACGAAGGCCTCAGAACCAAGGGAGCTGGAGGTGTTAGTTCCAGTCAGAGTGTGAAGAAGTTTTGTGGTCCAGGGGTCGATGCCTCTGGGCAGCAGAAGGTAGATATGCCAGTTAAATAACTCTTCCTCTGTCTCCTGTCTAATCCACTCTGTGGATTGGATTGTGCATACCAGCTTGGCAAGGGTGGTCTTAGACTATCAATTCAAATACAGATCTTTCTCAGAAATAGCTTCACAGGGCCTCGAAGAATTAGTGGCTTTCCATTGCCATCCCTCAGTCAAGCTGACACATAAGATTGCTCATTGCATGTGCAGACAGTAAGATCAGAAGCACAGAGATGGCAGAGAGCCCGCTGGAGCCTGACCTTGGTGTTCAGCAAAGTGTGTCTCCTTGTCATGGAGTCTTGTGGGGACCTCAAACGTGTGCAAAAGGACAGCTTGGCAAGGCTGGACCTGTAGAAAACCAGTGTGACCCTGAGGTGTTTAAAGCATCAATGCCTTGGCTGTCTTATAGTTAAGAGTCTTATAGTTAAGAGTCTTAAACTGGAGTAGCGGTCAGCTGTATAAAGTCTGGAGGGCATCCTAGCCAAAGCCAGACCCTCCCTATGATGCTGTGGACTCATGCTTAAATTAGTCTTTTCTGGGAAGCCCTGTGCTCGCATGCAGCTCAGGTGAGCTCAAATGCTTTCAGCAAATGAAGTAAATCTTGGTCTTGAGTCTAATGATCATAAGCCTTGGGGTTTGTCATGCCAGCTTCAGTGAGGAATCCCCCCCCCCCCCACACACACACTACAAGGATATTTTTGTGTTACTGACTATGCCTGCTGTATCCGAGGGTTTTGTAAACTGAGGCAAGCTCACAGATCTAGGAAGCAGCGACATATCTGGGATTTGACTTCTGCCTTGGGTGCACCTGTAGGCTGTAGGATGGTTCCGACACAGGGGGGGTCCCCACATGCAGCCTTCCTCTCTGAGAGTTTCCGCCCCTGACTTTCTGAGCTATCTTCTCTAGCTTCAAGAGCTGAGGCTTGGGCCTCAGTTGTTCTCCCAGCTACAATCTACTTCTAAGCCTCTTTCCAACCTCCCCACCAAACCTCTTTGATGTGGAAGTCCCTCCTCCCACAGTAGTGTCTGCCCTTCCCTCTTCTTAGGCCTGTTTCTATCCCTTACAAAAACCATCCCCAGTTGCTTTCAAAGTCACTGCTAAATACACCCAGAGCATGTTAAATACACCCAGAGCAGAATCCCTCAGGGAGAGACCATGCCAAGAGGGTGCAGAGTCATATCCTTGCATAAGTCCCTAGCTGAGGAGCACACAGACTATTGCTTTTGGATAAGCTTCCTAGGTGTGGAGGAACTTTCCTTTGTAAAGAAAGAGAATCTTTATACACCTTGCTCTCTTTGTAAAGAGGCTTTATGGGTAGCAGAGGATGGAGCTAGAGGCAGAAGCAAGAGTTGCCGACTGCATGTCAATCCACCTGCTTTTAAAGGTGGAGGCGGGAGGGGAACCTCTCCTCTGGGTCTCTCCTGAGGGGAGCAATGAACATATGGTTGCTTGACACCTCTCACACTGTTCTCTGGGACAGTCAGACCCCATCATCCCTCCCTGGGTGGAGTTGGACAGAGCCCCGGCAGTGGCTGTGTCTGGCAGCCCCAAATGCTGACAGCTGTGCGGCCCTGGGATAATTGCGTGTATCTGTTTCCCCTCCCTTCCAGGTCTTGGAAAGTGCACCAGCAAAGGAAGCTGTGCAGTGTGATGACCTGCTAAGGCAGCCCTTCCATTTACGTTTCAAACTCCAAGTCAGCCGTGTCAGAGTTGGAGCCCGGGCTTCGGAGCTTAATGGGTCAGACGCAATTAGCAGCCCAGAGAGCTGCACGCTGCGGTGCGATTTATTTATTTATTTATTTATTTACCCATCAGATTCCAAGAATGCGAGTGCTTAAAAGCAACCAAACAATTGCTCTATTGTACTGAAAGAAAGACCAGTTCATTCAGAAATCAATTGCACCACCAGGTGGAGCACACTCTGGCCCCAGACAGATGGGCGCTGACACCCCCCCCCCCAATGAAATCTTGTTAAATTAAAAACTCAATCCAGAAGTGGCACCAATACGGAGCATGAACGGGACGGAGTCAGTTTCTTTCCGGCAAATTCTTTTATTCTCCTGCTCTTTCCCCCTTCTTTTGAAAAGAATTCAGCATTCCGGTTCATCAGCGTTAGCATCTCTGCCGGCGCGCAGCCCGCTACCCTTTGCGGTTCGGCGTGTTACTTTAATGCGACTGAAAAATTAAAGAGTAACATTGGGCCAATGCAAATGGTTTTGAAAAGCATGTGCATCCGTGCAGCGCTCTCGTTTAATTAATAGTCTTGTAAACTATTTGGTGCACTTGAAGTCAGCGGAGAAGCACAGAAACTCCATGTTAAATATCCACTCCATATTTAACAGGCTGTAAGGAGCACACTAGAACATGCAGGCCCTTCTCGAGTTTCACTGTCTGAGAAATTTCAAAGCTGACCCAAGTCAACCTAAAAATGTTTAACACCCTGGGCCTGAACACAAGAAACCCTGTGATGAGCAGACATTTAATTACATTTTTTTTTTAAGAAAATGAGAAACTTTTTTTTTTTAATAGAGGCTTCGGAACCTAATTGCCAGCTGCAGAGGTAGTGAGTGAGGGCCAGATCATGTGGGGAACTTTTACCAGAGTAACAGGACTCAAAAGAAAATGTGAATAGCAGATACCTTTGTTTCCAGTCAAACGGGCTGATTAAGAAATGAAGCATTTTAACGAGTTCTTAAAATGGAGAATTAATTATTTACATGTTAAAAATTAAAGCAGGGTTATGTGACTTCTACTCTTGTGTAGGAGTTGAATAGAATAGGAGTTGAGTGGCAGAAAGAGTGAGCACATGGGTGACGTCTTAGGTCATTAAGTGAAATTAAGGATTAAGAGTTCTAGTGACAGAATAAGAGCTGCCTTCAGGTTCTATGCCAGGCGGCTTGGTTTGATTCTTGAAGTCCAGACTGGTTATGATATTGCCTGGAAACACAAGAAAACTATACTGGGTAGACTGGATTGTGGCAATCGAACAACAGAAAAACTAGCTATTTTAATCCTGGCCTTTGGAAAGCAGAGGCAGAGGGATTGCTGTGAGTTGAGGCCAGGGAATGCTACTACTAAGAGAGACCTTGGTAGGTGGGAAGAAGGAAGGAGGAAGAGAGAGGGAGAGAAAGAGAGGGTGAGAGAGAACACACACACACACACACACACACACACACACACACACTGCTGACTGGTAGGGGGTGGGCACAGGCCTGCTTTTAAGGGACCCAGGGAAAAAATATGCAGGAAGAAGTGAACAAGCCGTTCTTTATCTTACTGACAGATGCATTTGGAAGCAGGGAAACAAGGGGTCTCAGTTATTCCTTGGATTCCGAAGGAAAAGAGTGGGCATGTAACCTTTGACCCGTCTGGCTCCAGCATCTTTGTCCAGCCCTTTGGCCCTGACCTCCTCACATTCCAATATCCTGAAGCCAGGCTCTCCCCAAGCCTGCGCTGCAAATGATCTTGGTGTTGTGGATACACACTCATGGCTCAGGTGTAGTCTAGAGACCACCCGACCAGGCTTACCTGGTAAACTTAGGAAACTATGGGCTTCTGGGTCCCAAAGTGACCGTGTTGGGTGGATCGGGGCCCAGGGTTCTGTCAGGGTAGTGCAGCTGAGAATCACTGCCCCAGGCTCTACCTAGAGGCCACCACTGGACTAGCTCTTTAACAGGTTCCCTTGGTCAATTGCTCACACGGGGAGGTCTGAACACAAACCCCTCATTGAACAGAAAGACCCTCAGGCACGTGAGTCATTCCTCCTCTGAAACAGAGGAAGGGTAGGAAGGCTCTGTCCTTTAAACCACGTCCAGTGGTACTTGAAATGCCATTTGACTGATGACGGATGAGACCAGAAGGGAGGGGACAAATGCATCTGAGTCCTTCCTAAAATAAGAAAGGATTCATACGCAGTGTCCCTTGAAACACAGGCCGTGTGGCAGCTTGTGTGTGGTGGGCCTTGTGTAGACAGATGTGGGGTACAGGAGAACAGACTTCAGCCAAACCCAGGATCCTGAGCTCCTGGAGAGGTGACTCCTTTCTTCTGTGAGGAGAAGAAAACTTTCCAGAGACGGTAGAGCAGACTAGGTCGCCTGAGGGATGTAAAGTTTCCAAGTCCAAATGGTCAGGTGTGTGGGCTTTGACTTTGCTTTCTCCTAGGTTGGCCGGACAGCCCAGCATTTTTTGCCACTGTTTTGGAGCCCAGGGTTGATGGAACAGAAGTCACTATTTTCCCTCAGTTTCAAGAACCCAGAGGAAGACAGCGCTGGCCGAAGGAACTTTGGCTGTGGGTTTCAGCTATGAGTTACGAATGTTTCGTGCACCTGTATCCTCTGGGTGTTTTAATTTTGATCAGAACAGTGCTCAGTCATGCCTAGGAGGGAAAAGAAGGAGTAATAAGGCAGATTACTGGCACTCTGTGGTCTGTTCTACGCAAACTTTTAAGCAGCATGTCCCTACTAGAATTCAAGATTCAGTTCCTGGGATTCATTCAAACCTATAGCACCTGGGAGATGACTTCTTGGTAAAATGCTTGCCGAGCAAGTGCCAGGACCAAAGTTCAACCCCCTTAGAACCCACATAAAGAAAGTTGGGCTTTGTGATATACATGTGTAACCTTAGTGCCAGGGAAGCAGAGATAGGGGGATACCTGGCAGGCTGCAAGCAATGAGAGACTGTCTTGAAAAAGCTAACCAGTGCCTGAATAGTAACACAGGTTGCCCTCTGGTACCATCCTGTACCTGTGTGAACACACACACACACACACACACACACACACACACACACACACACTCATGCATGTGCACATGCGTGTGCACACAGAAGACATTTACAAATGTGGCTTTTATTATGCTTACAGTAGCAGCCCTTGCCTATGGAAAATGGCTGCTTGCTAAGAACTTCCCCAAACTCGTGTCCTCTTTGAGATACAGATTTCCACACTAAATTTCATCACCCTACTAGAATTTCCTCTGGAATGTTTGTGCTAAATTCCTTTCTCCCTAATGGAAGTATACAACATAAAATCCAGCCCCAAGACATTAAAACAAACACGTGGAATGCAGACACACACACACGTGTGGAAGGGCCATTGGGTTGAGGAAGGCAGAGACTTAGGGGAAAACAAAAGTGTTAAGATCCTAATAATTAAGCCTAAATTTGCTTGGCTCCTTTGGTTTTTGGAAAGCTTGAACATCAGGACAGTGTGTGCCTTCATTATATGCCATGGGCAATCCCAGCACGGAGCTTTGCTGAAGGAAGTTGTTGTGTTTTTTTTCCTTTTGGTATTTCCTGGATTTGTGTGTGTAGTTGTGAACTTAATTAGCACACTCGTGATTCTGTACCCTCAGGGGGAAAAGGGTAAATTTTATAAAATGTAAATACAGAAAAAAGAGCCTCTTTTCTTCCTGTTCACAGCTTTCCCTCCCTCCCTCTCTCCTTCCCTCCCTCTTTCCCTCCCTCCCTCCCTCCCTCCCTGACTTTCTGTCTGTCTCTCCCTCTTTCTCTTTCCCCATCTCCCTCTTCTTCTCTTTTAAAATTTATTTATTTTATGTGTATGGATGTTTTGCTCACATTGTGTTTATGCACCATCTGTATGCTCAGAGAGGCCAGCAGAGGATCCTGAATCCCCTAGATATGGAGTTACCTGGTGGTTGGGAGCTGCCATGTAGGTGCTGGGAACTAAACTCTGGTCCTCTGGAAGAGCAGCCAGTTCTCTTACCTGCTGAGCCATCATCTCCCCAGCTGTTCTGCTCTCTGTTTTATGTTATATACATCGGGAACAAGGAAAGCTACAACAGCTTTGCAGAGTCCAGTCCTCAGGATCACTAAGGCACAGTGACCAAGGATCCCACTAATTCTCTGTTTTACTTTGTGGACCTTCTGACCTGCTTTTTTATGGAAGCAAATATGGGAACAGAAGCTAAGCTAGGGACAGCACTGCATCTTATGCATTTCCTTTCATCCATTATACTGCTTTTAGCTGGCAGTGCTTTGAATAATTCCTGTTGAATCAAACTCTAAAAAATTGATCAATATCGTTATTTTCATAAAGCAAACTTGAGCCAATAAAGTTTCTTCTTTGTCCTTTTTCTCTCCCTCCCACCCCACTGTCTCAAAAAAAAATTGAATCACAACATGGGTAGCTTGAATTTGAAGCTGTGGTGTGGAAAAGATGACATTTATAGATGGGTACATTTCTATTTAATTTCACGTATGTGTGTGTGTGTGTGTGTGTGTGTGTGTGTGTGTTTCTATTTCTCCTCATCAAAGATACGACATCATAATTAAGGACATTTTACTTTATCCAATGAAGAGGTTTTTTTTTTTCAGTTCTCTTTGGCAATTTAATTACAGAGCTAATTAGGAACATGGTGGGTGTTAGGATGACAATGATTGTCTTTAACTGGAAACTCTTACTATGTACAAAGCAAGGAAGTTTTTTAAATTATGGAACACTTAAATAATGGATTAATAAGTCAGTAATACAAGTGTACGAAGGAATCAGTCACATGCCCTTCAGTTGGCAAAATCCTTAATGGGAAGCTGATCTCTTCAACTAAGTAATGGTGCTTCTGCCATTCCAGCAAGCTGGAGGGTCTATGCTGAGGCCCCAGGGAATTCATGTGTTGAACTTCAGGGCTGGAATTTCTGGTCCAGAGCTGGGGCAGAAGGCAAAACAGCTGTAGACTGGTTTCGGGGGAGAAAAGCATCCAAAACTTGCGTTGGTGCATGGAGGAATGAGCTCTGCTGTTGTCCTCTGTGACACCAAGTTCAGAAGCCAAGCAAGAGCAGTTCTCCAGAGCGCCCTCTGCCAGGGATTCCTGTACCCTGGCAGGACAGAGGTGGCGGCTCAGGGTGAAGTTTGGAAGTAGTTCTTGCATATATTGGGTGACCCTTTGGGTCTTGAGCCCACCAGACAGCTGTGGGAACTGGAGAAGAGTGGATTCATCCACCTCTTTTCTGTCTGGCCTGGGACATGAGAAATCTCTGAGGATGCGGTGCAGAAACTAATAGTCAAATGAATGTAGAATGGCCCCTGTATTTTGAGATGATTTCTGCTTGATCTATTTAGTAGAACAATTGGTTGTTCATTCATCAAGCATGAAGGGCTACTGTATGCAAGATTTTCATACAAAGACAGCAATACCAAACACAAACACCCTAACACTTTGAATATAAAATATAGGATTTTGCTGAAAGATCGATTTTTGCAAATGTTCAAGAGAGAAATCTTGGGTCAGAATCTCATCTCTCTGGCTTCTTTCTTGGAAGAACCCATCTGGAAAGTTAGGGTCCCAGAAAGACAAACTAATTTTGTTCTGGAAACTGCTCAAGGTGGGCCAAGTCTGAAGGATGCATCTGATGAATTAGAATTTCTCAATTCTCCATGGTGACTGCAGAAGGTCAGAGACACAGCTTGGACCCTGAATTCCAGTCACCCCCTCATGCCAAGGAATGATTCTTACCTACAAACCTGGATGCTCAGTTGAGCTTTTGATGTCCTGCTGCTCATGACATGGTCAAGGAAGACGTAAGGCCAGACTTCAGAGACATAAGGTCAATCCAGGGCTTTAGCTGGTTCTCTGGCCAGGCCCTACACCAGGTGCTGCCCCTCTGTCCCTGCACCGTGCCCTCAACCAAAGCAAGCTGAAGTGAAAGGAGATAGCAGTCAGCTTCCTCAAAAGGCAGAGTGACATGCTGAGGAGGTGCTGGCTCCTCTCCTTCTTTTTTTTTTTAAACAGTCTCACTATGTAGCCCTGGGTAGACCCAGACTAGCCTCAGAATCAGAGACGGGTCTGCCTCCAGCTCCTAAGTGCTGGGATTAACGTCATGTGCCATCAGGCCGAGACAAACTTTTAAATTTAAATTACATTAATTAATTAATTTGTGCACGCGAGCGAGCACACACACACACACACACACACACACACACACACACACACATGCATACTCACAGCATAGCATAGCATGTGTGTGGAGGTCAGAGGATATCTTGCAGGAGCGGTTGTCTCTACCATGAAAGTTGACTTCAGGTTGTCGGCTTTGGTGGCCAGCGCTTTCACCTTCTGAACTGTCTCAAAGGCCCACACCCCGGAAGGTACTTTATAAAAAACAGGACCAAAACGAAGGATATGAATAAAAAAGATTTCCCCTAGGAAGTTATCTTCTCACCAATGATCCAATCCAAGTTCCCTCAAAGCTTCTCCTCCTTGGTTTAGAAAGATCATAGATAAGGCTGGAGCATGGCTCAGAGGTCATGCTAGGAGGCCATGCTGGAGGCCATGATGGAGATCAGGCTGTGTCAGGCTGTGTCAGGCTGGACGGGACTTAGGCTCAGCAGTGGAGAGAACTTGCTCTCATAGGAGACTCAGGATTGGTTCCTAGCACTCACAACCACCTGTAACACTAGTTCCAGCATGGCCAGTGGCTCCTCTCACCTCTTGGGTACCTGCATATATTGAGTACACATAGAGACAAGCAAACACACACACACACACACACACACACACACACACACACACAATCAATCAAAACATTTGAAGGGCTCATGGTACAAGGTCAGGGGTGTCATGAGATGGCAAGGCCTTACCCTCTAGGAGTTCCTAGTTCATGGAGAGATGGCATGTGCCCAAAGTATGATGTTGCAATGACCGAGGATAACCCGTTCCCTGTGTGAGCCACTGATCAGACAAGGCCGTTGCAAAGCCTACAGAGAGAGAAAGCTTGCTTTCAGCTGGGATCCTTGGGAAAGAGCTTCATGAAATGTGGAAATGGGGCCATACCAGGTCCCAGGTTAGGGAAGGATGGCCAAGCAGCGTTGGGTAAAGGACGTCAGGGACAGGGTACAGCATTTCCATGAAGGGGTTCTTACTTTTTATATCGGACTCTGCTAAGGACTTTACAAACACCTCCTGCATTTCCGACAGGATCCAGCTGCAAGGGACGATGAAGTGACAGTGAAGTCCTCTCAGAGAAGAGGACTGGCAAATACTCACCTCAGCGTAGCATTGAGTAGGTGTGAGCGAGTCATGGTTCTGAGAGCTTTATGTGAGCGGAGTCTCTTAGCTGTCATAATAACGGAGAGGACACCACCACCACCACATTGTTCCTATCTGACAGAGAGATATGCAACCTGTCCCATGTGTCCAGCTGGTCAGGGGACAGAGCTGGGATTGGGAGTCATCACTGTCTCTCAGGAGCCCTTCATTCTTACAATAAAGCTCTAATGGACATAGAACTTGACATGTTCACGGGACACAGTGGACACATACAGTGTGTAGCAATCAAATCGGGGGCAATTGCATTTCCTCTAAGCATTTCTAACATGCTGGTTCTGGGAGGCTTTGAGTCTTCATCTGCCTCCTTATAAAATGCACACTAGACTGTAGTAAACTGCAGTTACCCAACTCAGTGCATGCGTTCCAAGTGTGTTTGTTGCACACCCAGTTGTTTTCATGACCATATTTGGTTGTCTCCAAAGTTCACAGCTTTGAGATGTCCATGTCCTGAGTGGCCAAAGGGCACTCTCTGTCATTTTAATTTAACTATGAATGGCTTCTGGGCCCAGCTCTCTCCTGTGTCCACCCACAGGTGGTTCTGGTAGGTAGAGAAGGGGACAGTGGCCTTGGGATACGAGCAAAAGGCAAAGAGACACATTGCATAGTGCAAAGTAACTAGGAGGCACTGAACCAGTTCTGTAGGGACACACAGAGCTGAGAAGAGGGATGCCAAGGTGGAGTGGGATGGACCTGGACACTAAGCAAACAGATGGCGGCTTCTTCCTGTGAGAGAAACAGAAATCAAGGCATGGACTCCAAAGGTTCATATTCCTGCCTCTGGTGAAAAGCTCTTTAACATGACTAAAAGAAGGCTGTTTGTTTATGTGTATCAAAAACAGAGAAGCATTCAGAGGTTCAGTGACCTGCAAGGGTGAGAGACCACCAGTTGTGTGGCCCCACTGATTTGCACTAAGGAAGGCTAGGCCAGGCTGTCTTCCCATGTTCCTGGCCTTCCACTGCTACCCCAAATGAGGCCCCTGGCTGAGTGGGGGGTGGGCAGAGAAACTGAGACCAGCCCACTTGTCACCTGAGCCAAGGGCACCCTGGGGATTAACTCCAAAGTAGTTTCCCACCCTTCGATAATTACTTTGTGGGAAATGAAACCTTTGGTGTTCCTTGGCCTCATTTTGACACCTGCCATCCCTCCTTCCCTGGTTGGTGTCCTATAGTAATGTCATTAAAAGCCCTGGAAAATGTCAGCTGAAACCAAGGTTTCTGTCGGTTATAACCTATGAAAAATGTATTGGATTTAATATGTTTGGTTTGGGAAATCAGTTTTTGTCCACTATAACCAATTGTCTATAATAACCATGTCTGTTGTAAGTGGTGTGCACTGTAATAACCCTCATATAAGAGGTAAAATGAAAGACAACCATTCAGATAGCAGCCGGAGCCATATCAATATAGATCACTGCCTACGTACATCAAATGATTGATGGCTATTTTTAAGGCTTTTTCAATTCAATGCCAGTGCCATCTAACAGCAGTAAAGCACAGAGTATTTGCTGATACCCTTCCTGATAAACCGTCTGGTTGCAAGAAAGAACAGTGTAAGAATTGAAAGGACACAGGGAGCCATTTCTTGAATTGAAATGATCCATTCCCTGTGTCCGGACAGGAGGAGAGGCCGCACTGCAGAAGGTGGGAGCTGGCTGCGCTGCGTGTAAGGGGGCTCTGAGAGGACACGCCCTCCAGGCTAGGAGAAGACTGTTTTCTTCTGGGGAAGAGAATCTGGAGAGAGAGGACATTCCCGCCCCCCCCCCCCCCTCTGTAGAGGGAGTGAATTTGACCTTAGCGTGGCAGAAAACCATTGCAGTTGTAAGCCCTCAGCACTGGCTAACTCACCGACGCTTCAGATCAATCCCACGAGGCGGGCGCCCTCATCAGCCTCCCACCTTGCACAGAAACTGAGGACCTTACCCACGACACAGAGTGACCAGGCCTGGACCAAAGCCAAAGGCTCTGGGCTCTCAGCTCTGTGCTTGTCCATTGTGGAGACCCAAATACATGTGGTCGCTTAGGTGTACATTCTCAGCATAGATGTTGACAGGTTGGGAGGTGCCTTGTAGCTGACAGACATCTGTACCCACACACACCTGCTGGTAACCTCTTCCTAGCCCCGCCTCACCCCAGGGTGCCAGCTGCCTGCTCTTCCTTTCCTTTCCTGTCCCATGGGCTGTCCTCCTCCTCTTCTCCCACTTCTCCCCTAGAAAGGAGCCCACACCTCCTCACAGCTCACTTGGTATTTGCTTAAAACATTTATTTCCATAATTATATTTTTTTTTGTATTAATCCCTCAGTGTTGACTATAAACTCCTGGAGGTAGAGAACATTTGTCATGGCCGCTCCCTCAGTGGCAGCCGAGGAGTGAGCCTAATGTACATACAGTTGGCTTCGAGGATTGTTAAAGATAGGAGAATGGGGCAGGGGTGTGTGTGTGTGTGTGTGTGTGTGTGTGTGTGTGTGTGTAGAGCTGGTATTTTACCTGGTCTTCTTGCTCTCTATAAAGATGAGAAATATAATAAACCCTTTCATGAAAACATCCATGTTTAGATAGTAGAAACTAAATTCCTATAGAGCCATGATCCTCCAACGTGAAGCCTGTCCTACTTGGAGAAACCTTGCTCGCAGATACATAGGTACTTCCTCCCTGTCTTGCACCCCATTAAACAGCCAAGTGTTCTCCTCTCCTCTGCTTCTTCCGGAGGAGCAGGCATCAAAGGGGTTACCCCACTGTCTCTTCAGAACCCTCCTGATGTGTACTTGCCTTGGAAATGCATGTAGACACTCACAGTTTAGCACACGGGTCCCGTCTTTTAATCTTTGGTAAATTGAACCAAGCGTGGAGAACTTGCAGGTGACAACCAGCTTCCCCAAGACGGCAGAGATAAAAACCGTGTCCGCTCGGTCTCTAGAAGTCCTCCAATGTGCTGCGAGCCGAGAGAGGGAACCCTTGATCCCGGCTATCAAAGGGTGCAGAAGGATCAAGAAGAATTAAAACTGATGGCGTGCCAGACGCCACCTGCAACAGAAGGTCATTACTTCCCCTCGTTAAAACGGCCTCAGTTCTGGGGCCTGATCTGAAGCTTAATTGAAATGTTTCAAACAGTGGATTATAACGAGGATGAGACGTCCCCTGCCCATTTCGTGACCTCTACTAAGAAAGGCAGATTGGTAATAAGGTTAAAAAAAAAAAGGAAAGGAAGAAAGAAAAAATATCTAAGCGATTGCCTGAAGACAGCCAAGGCCTCTTAATGATAGGAGCTATACAGCTCTCGGGGTAAGGAGGCCTCTCCAGGGAGCAAACGGGACAGGGTTGATCAGGGTTCAGGCTGAAGACCTCGGAGTTCCTGCCACTCCCCCGGAATCTGCCTCCCTACCACCATACCTGTGACCTCTCTCTTCCCAAGCAGGAACAGAGGGACATCGGGCATGGCATTTCCCCTGGGATCATAATTGTCCGTTATTCTAAATGGCATTCTGTGGTGCAGAGGACTCACTGCTGTGGCATGCTTCTTTTGCAATCTTTCTATCTAACTTGAGTAACCATGTGTGACCTGCTTGATAGACGGGGCTGAGGAGGGCCCTCTGGGTCTGTAGAGGATGGGGACTGCATTGGGAGAGGAGTCTGGCAGGAGATAGCTCAACTCCGATGCTATCAATTTTTCTATATCCTGGGAAAAAAATCACAATGCTACTACCCTTTATGCTTTTCACATGATAATAAATTGCAAGTCATATTCCCCCAGAGGTTTGAATGCCTTCGGGCTCTCTTCCCCTTTTTGGTATGATTATCTGCTCTGACAGAGAAGCCCATGTCTGAAGTCTTATGATTATCTCAACCTCCAGCTGGTTCGTTGTGAAAATCTCCGTTTGGGGGATGCTGTTGTAGCAGGTGACAGGAAAGTTTGGCAGAAGTTCCTGCATGGTACAGCTGCTTTGGCTTTGGACTAACCTGCCCTAACCAGGTGCATGTTTGAGTCTCAGTGAAATGATCGCTCATTAATGTGAGTGTTTTTGTGGCCTTGCTGTGTGAAGTATCGTCCACAGCCTTAGAATCACAGGGGATACCTGGTAGAGATGGCAGGCCTTGGATAAGATGGCACAGTGGGTGAAATACTTATTGTGCAAGAATGAGGACATCCGCTCAAATCCCTAGTATCACCTAAAAGCCAACTGTGGTGGCAAGTGTCTGTCATCCCTGCAGTGGGGTTCTGGAGAGACTGAGGCAGGTAGGTCCCTGGGGTTTGCTAGTTAGCCAGTCTCACTAGATTGCTATGCTCCAGGTTCAGCAAGAGACTCTGTCTTAAAAAAAAAAAAAGAAGAGGAAAGCAGAAGAGAAAGAAATTGATATTGACCTTTGCCCTACACACGCACATGCGTATGTGCATGTACCCACGTGTACCTCCCTTCCACCTTGTATTTTAGCAAGACCCCCAAGTGATTCATATGCACACTAAAGTGTAAGAAGGACTTTGGAGTCCCCAAGGAAGTCACCCGGGCTGGTAGGTTTTAGGAACTGTGTTAAGTGTCCTGACCACAGAACAACTTTCTAGGATTGGAGTCAACGGTCTTATGAAGCAGGCACAGAGGTGTCCTTGCTTTTCTTGTATAGTTCTAAGAAAGGGTTAATAAGCCCTTCACTAGCCAGAGCTGTCTTGCAACCAAGAGTCAACATGGAAAGATAGCAGGCCCCAGTGCCAGCCCCCAGTGTCAGCCCCCAGTGCCAGCCCCCCAGATCCTCTGATTAAGACTCCTACACCAGCCCATGGAGAGGACCAGTGCTTTTCTCATGACTTTATTAAATCTTTGTGTGGTGGCAAAGTTTGTTTGAAATGCACGTAATTCTCCAAATGAAACACTAGCTGGAATCACCTGTGTCTGTAGGCTTGCACAACTGAATTCAGAATAAGCAATTATCGCTTACTGCTTTCGGGGCGCTCGGAGGGGAAACTCAGCCCCACCTGCTCTGCTTCCTGCCTGAGAATACTTTTGCACCAAAACCTGGAGTGTGAGGTTTGACTGGGAAAGTGAAGTTTTACTTTTGCATCTTGCTTTGGCTGAATCTGTCTCATTTAATCCTAATATAACGTTTCCTTCAAAGACTGTGCACCCCGTGCTTTGCTTTTGTGGTTGGCTACATTTCTGCAATCTTCAGATTCAGTCTTTCCCACTTTCCATCTGTCTTTGAGTCATGCTACTTAGGGTTTAATCCTGTTTTCAAAATAATTCTATTGCCTTCCTTTCCCATTTGTATCCTAACACAGATGTAACTGAGAAAGCCTTTGCTTGTTAAAAGGTTTAAAAAGAATTTCATAAATTCATTGTTTTTAATAGCTGAGTAGTACTCCATTGTGTAAATGTACCACATTTTCTGTATCCATTCCTCTGTTGAGGGACATCTGGGTTCTTTACAGCTTCTGGCTATTATAAATAAGGCTGCTATGAACATAGTGGAGCATGTGCCCTTGTTACCAGTTGAAATATCTTCTGGGTATATGCCCAGGAGAGGTATTGCTGGATCTTCTGGTAGTACTATGTCCAGTTTTCTGAGAAACCGCCAGACTGATTTCCAGAGTGGTTGTACCAGCTTGCAATCCCACCAGCAATGAAGGAGTGTTCCTCTTTCTCCACATCCTCGCCAGCATCCGCTGTCACCTGAATTNTTCTGGGTATATGCCCAGGAGAGGTATTGCTGGATCTTCTGGTAGTACTATGTCCAGTTTTCTGAGAAACCGCCAGACTGATTTCCAGAGTGGTTGTACCAGCTTGCAATCCCACCAGCAATGAAGGAGTGTTCCTCTTTCTCCACATCCTCGCCAGCATCCGCTGTCACCTGAATTTTTGATCTTAGCCATTCTGACTAGTGTGAGGTGGAATCTCAGTGTTGTTTTGATTTGCATTTCTCTGATGATTAAGGATTTCGAACATTTTTCAAGGTGCTTCTCAGCCCTTTGGCATTCTTCAGTTGAGAATTCTTTGTTTAGCTATGTACCCCATTTTTTAATGGGGTTATTTGAATTTCTGGCGTTCAGCTTCTTGAGCTCTTTGTAAATATTGGATATTAGCCTCCTATCAGATTTAGGATTGGTAAAAATTCTTTCCCAATCCGTTGGTGGCCTTTTTGTTTTATTGACAGTATCTTTTGCTTTACAGAAGCTTTGCAATTTTATAAGGTCCCAGGATGTATCTGGAGGATATCATCCTGAGTGAGGTAACCCAATCACAAAAGAAGTCACTTAATATGCACTCACTGATAAGCGGATATTAGCCCAGAAATCTAGAATACCAAAGATACAAGTTCCAAAACATAAGAAAATCAAGAAAGACCAATGCGTGGATACTTTACTCCTCCCTAGAATAGGGATTAAAATATACAGGGAAGGATGTGCAGATACAAAGCTTGGAGCTAAAATGAAAGGATGGGCCATCCAGAGAGTGCCACACTCAGGTGGTCCATCACATAATCAGCCACCAAACGCAGACACTACTGCATACACCAGCAGGACATTGCTGAAAGGACCCTGACATAGCTGTCTCCTGGGAAGCTTTGACAGTTCCTGACAAACGCAGAAGTGGATGCTCACAATCTGAGAGTAACTATCTGCCAAGCCAAGCAACCACCATCATGGGGAATTCAGCTGGCCTCTCTTGGGAGATGACCATCCCAGCTGTAGGGCAGTACACAGGGTCCCCAATGTAGGAGCTAGAGAGAGTACCCAAGAGTTGTAGGGGTCTGCAACCCTATAGATGGAACAACAATATGAACTAATCAGAACCCCCAGAGCTCGTGTCTCTAGCTGCATATGTATTAGAAGATGGCCTAGTTGGCCATTATTCGGGAAGAAAGGCCCTTGGTCTAGCAATGTTTATAGGCCCCAGTACAGGGGAATCCCAGGGCCAAGTAGCGGGAGAGGGAGGGTAGGGGAGCAGGGTGGGGGGGGAGGATATAGGGGATTTTTGGATAACACTTGAAATGTAAATGAAGAAACTCTCTAAAAAAAAAAGGTTTAAAAAGGCACATCTGAGATGTGTCCTGATATAGGTTTGTTGACTTGTGTAGAAATCCAATGTTCTTGACTCCCGGACTCCAGAACTTCAGGGCTAGCATCTGAGAGCATGTCGGCTTTTGAGTCCTTCTGTGACTGTTACTGAGAATGCTTTGGTTTTGGGTCTTGAACCAAAAGTCGCCACATGGCCTCTGAAACAAGTCTCATAGTTCTGCTAAGGTAGCTCATTTTGCCTCTTGGAAGGAGGAGTAAAAACCAGTCAAAAGAAAGTGGTCTTTATGGACCGCTTATGGGAATGGCAGAGTTTATTGAGGGACATCAGCACTTTGGTGCTTCTCCCCATTGAGTGGAGAGCCACAACCTAATATTTACCACGTTAATTCCATACTGCTCACCTTAACCCCTCTCTTCTGGTGTCCTCAACAGCCAGGTGAGTGAGCTCATGGACCACCAGGCTGCTTCATCCTCCTGTGGAAAAGCTCCCACCCTTTCCTATACAGCACGTCTTTAAGATTCCCTATAATCCTCACCCTTGAGCCATCTTCTCTGGAGATGTGCTCCATGATTGCTCTGTAAGCAACGTATCTCCTAAAGTTCCCATGACCTAAGTGAGGCAAAGGTCATTCTAGGGGAGCCAACGAGTTTATTGGGTTTTCATACAGAGTAGCGGTGAGGGCTTACTTCCAGGAGTGTGAGTGCTTCTTCCCCCAGCAGACCACACTTGGTTAGCCTGGATCAAGCAGGGATGGGGGGTTCCCTTTAGCTGCAGTCTTCCAGGGCCCATGTACTCTAGCACCGCCCCGTGTTCCATGCAAATGTGGCGACAGCAACATGAACACTCAGTTGAAGGTCACATGACTGGCCCCACCACTTCAGGAGGGGCTATAAACAGTCAAAAAGCCCAGCTGGGATGGTCATCTCCCAAGAGAGGCCAGCTAACAGTGAATATGGCTTTATGTATCTTTATGTATCCCCATTATGGTGGTTGCTTGGGTTGGCAGATAGTTACTCTCAGCACAACCTCTCTTCTCTCTGCCTACTGTCTACATGGTATCTCTTCTCTCTGCCTACTGTCTACATGGTATCGGTTCTCATGTGGTGTGTTTGGCTGCCTTTTACTTCTCTCTATTATCAGATAAACATGAGGTCTTTGAAGTCAAAGATGGTGACTATCTCAAAGCAGAATCTTCAGGGCCAGCCTTCCACAAATGCTCTTGGGACAAATGAATGCATTGGCCTTCGACCATACATGTCATTGGATTTAAAAAAAATTTTTTTAAGAATGTGTTTGGTATCACACTCTTGGTACCAAGCAACAGAGACAAATTTGGCTATGCAAAAGGGAGAGAATTTGTTGTAAGGATTCCAGGATGTCCCCGGAGGCACAGAATAGAAATGTAGCCAGCATTTAGGACAAGCATAGAACGTACAACTGAGAAAAGGACAAAGGGCCGTTTGGATCCGTCTTCCACTCCTATGCCTCCACCTGCCTCTTCCTGTAGCCTATTCCTATCGCTAACAGTCTCCTCCTCTCTGCTTGTTCCTGCTCCCTCTTTCCCTGGATTTCTTGGTTTGACTCTCAGGCTACCACGCACACTTGGGCTCTGACATGTTTGAGGAAAGAATGTGATTGGTTTATGCAGGTCAAGGGTCACCATGTGTTAATCTGTATCCGAGGAGAACACCAGAAATCCCCAGATAATGAAGCCAGCAAAGACCCTCCCAAATGTGGCTACCATGATGACAAGATTGGAATGTAATTTAAATTCCAATCTGGAGATGGGTGTAAATGGTTAAACTCTGCCTAATAAACACTGGCTCCAACCACATGTAACAATGGGTTTTATTAAAGCATGTTCCTCTAAAATTAATTTCCACAGGCTTGTGGGGGCCTTTATGACTTTAATGTGGTTCTCTGTGTGAGTACTTAAGTTCTTGATAATTACCTCTTAATATTTTTGTAGAAAAGTATGAAGTAATACGTCACACAAGACCTATATCACTCAGTTATTTTATGTGAAGTATGGCAAGTGGCTGTCTGGTTTTCCAGTGTTTCCCCCTCTGCTTCCATTTAATGACTCGTAGCAAAGCCCCTGTCTAGTCAGATCATGGAGAGAGGCGGGCTATGGAGCAATCAAAGGCGAAGGCCAGATTGACTTCGTGTTACAAATGAAAAGTGTCCCACTATCCACAAATTATATTTTCACTTTCTTTCCAAAGCTGTTCCCTGAAGGACCTCCACCAAGTCTACTTTGTATAAAAGGTAGCTGTCTCACTCTGTTCCTGGTGTCTGGAAGGGAGGGACCAAGGGCATGCCAAGTGGCACAAATCTGAAAGTCCCTGGAGCTGTGTTGGACAGTCTGCCAACTAGTGACAATGATGTTCTAAAGGTAGAAGGACCATGAATGAAGTGAGCTGGAACCATCTATTGAGATGTTCCCCCTTGGAAGTCAGCGACCCTATTGCTTAGCAGACAGTGAATATGGCTTTATATATCTTTGATGTCTTTGAGTATTCTCAGTGGAGGCTGGTACATGTGTTAAAGTCCTATATGCATCTCATTACCACCATGTTAACACTTATTTCTAGAATTTTCTAGTTAACGTCTGCCTCTCCCACTGGACTATAAACTCCAGGAAGGAAGAATGAGCTTGTTTAAGGTCACCATTGTGGTCTCAGTGTCTAGTTGAGAACCTGGACCTCAGCCAGTATGTCTTGGATAAGCAGATGGGTAGAAGCCTGTGTCAGGAGCTGGTCGATGATGCTAAATTGGGAATGGGGGAGTGCTGTGGACAGGGACTGGGTACTGGAACTCAGGACCTTCGGAAGAGCAGTCAGTGCTCTTGACTGCTGAGCCATCTCTCCAGCCCCATTTTCCTAACTCTTAAAAGAGAAAAAGATACCTACTCTAAAACATAGTGAAGAGTGAATGAGAGAAGATAAGGAATAACGGATTTATACAAAGTGCTGAGCGTTAAGCATGGTGACACATACCTGTAAGCCTAACACAGGGGGAGTCTGAGATGGGAGCATGGAGAGTCCAAGGTCAGCCCGAGTCAACTAGCAGGACCCCATGTCAAATGTTTTCCTTCATTCCTTCCTCTTCCTTTCCCCACCTCCCGTGTGTGTGTGTGTGTGTGTGTGTGTGTGTGTGTGTGTGTGTGTGTAGAGCCTTCCCTTTCCTTTCTTGAATTAGAGTGGCTGTGACCACCTGCCAAACCCCCCATGAGATTGGGTCTATAAACAGTCCATCACTGAAGGGATGAGGAGGAGGGGGACTCATTAGGTTTTCCTTTCTTTGGAATCACTTAAGAGTAACGGAATGACTGGGCCTTGGGACTCTGTAACAATGTAGCTACCCAGGGAACTTCAGTGGTGTAGTTTGTCCTGAGTCTTCCATGCTGTGCTTAACTCTATTGGCACAGCTGCCCAGGGGACTTCCTGGTGATACAGCTGCCTTTGAGTCCTCCTGCTTCTAAGTAAGTTAAACAAACTCATTGGTTCACCAAGCTGGTCTGAGATGGAATCCTTTCTTTGGATTGACTGTGTCTTCTCTTTCTCAGGAGAAACCATGTAATACATATATAATGTATGTTATATACTTGTGTGCTACGCACATATAACACATGTAATGTAGAGCCAACATGTTATTTGATGCATATATAATATTATATTTCTTGCTCTCTTTATAAATGTATCAACTTTATAGCCAGAAATCAGATTTGTAAGAGTCTTCCAAAAAGTCTTGTTTTATGAATGAGGCAGAAGAGATCCACAGAAACTGGAGAGATGGCTCAGCAGTTAGGAACACTGGCTGCTCTTCCAGAAGTCCTGAGTTCAATTCCAACAACCATATTGTGGCTCACAGCCATCTATAATGGGATCTGATGCCCTCTCTTCTGATGTGTCTGAATACAGTGACAGTGTATTCACATACATAAAGTAAATAAAAATTAAAAAAAAGAACAGATCAGCAAAATTGATGTTTTTGCCAGAAATCCCCCCTCTGCATAGGAAATATATGAACTATGACATGATTTTGACATTAATATTTCAAGGACTTAACACACAACTACTTCACCAATATATCTCACATTTACCTAATATTTACATGACTCATGAAACAGGTTATGAAAAATAACATAGTTTTATCATTGAGGAAACTAGCCAAAGAGAGGCAGCCTGGCTTCTCATTGGGAGGTGAATGTGTCCCTTCCTCACTGGGGCAGAGGGACAGGACTTTAAGCTTCAGACTCTGCCACCTGGAGTTGAGAGGAACAAGTTCCGTTTTTGTAAAGACAAAACTGTGATATTTTAATTATTGATGAAATTATTGAAGTTTCCTGAGAGAGAAACAGAACCCTTGAAGGTTTTGACAACTGACATTTCTAGTTCTTGTGTGGATTTTACATCCACTTCCAGAAGCGTTTATCATTGTGACGTTCCTATCACAAGACATTTTAAAAATGTGAGATTTATGATTTTGTTGCCTTATTTAGTGCATAATACAAATAGGTCTTGATTGTAAGGTGAGCAGTGGACGGTGAGTTGTTTTTAAGTACCAGCTTTTACCACAGTCCAGGCTGATTGCAGTTCCCTACCAGCAGAAAGGCACACTCCTGCATTCCTGTTTTGTGCCACCCCCACCCCCCTACTTTATTCACTAAGGGTGTGCAAAGCCGGTGCCAGGAGTGGCTAAGAGCCTGCCTGCCAATAGGCCATCCCCCGAGGGTGCAGCACCCCAGACACAGTGGGAGTCGCCCTTTGCCAGGACACCCTGCTTGTGCACTGCTCCAATGGCTGTACCCAGAATTCATTTATTTGAGAGCTAGTCATGGGGGAGGGAGAGCAAAGGGTAAAGAAGAGGCGGGCTGAGAATGGACAAAGGAGATAAAAAAAAAGACACCATTTTGTTTACATGTATTTCTTATTTTTAAAATCTTTCATTAGCATGTATTAATTATACATAGCAGGTTTTATATTTTCCTACATGTGCAGAATGTGTTTTGATTATACGTACTTCCTGACACCATCTCTTGTCCCTCTCCTCCCCACTCTTTGCCTTCTTCTCTTTTTTTTTAAATTTAATTTTATTTTTATTATATGTAAGCACACTGTAGCTGTCCTCAGACACTCCAGAAGAGGGAGCCAGATCTCGTTACGGATGGTTGTGAGCCACCATGTGGTTGCTGGGATTTGAACTAATCACCTTTGGAAGAGCAGTCGGGTGCTCTTACCAGCTGAGCCATCTCACCAGCCCCCCTTCTTCTCTTTCTAACTAGTCTCTCTCTGCTCCCTTCTGTGTCCAGGCAGAGATCCACCTGGCCAGTGCCTACACCACTGAATAACAAGTCTTCCCCCGTCACCTGTTATACACAGTGGCTCTGCACTGTGGATCCTTCTGTTACTGTGTGCCACTCGAGCATCCGAGGAAACCGAGTGGGGCACAGAGATATTTAGAGATTTCTTCAAGGCAGCCCAGGTAACACGGGTTGCAGGGCAGAGAGATTAGAACCAGGAAATCTGACTTCAGAACCAGAGCTTGTTGTCCTACTGTGTGCGTGCGGGGCACATGAGCCCTGAGCACAGAGAATATGCAACAGGAGACGCTGGAAAAAGCAAACCATCTTGGAATACAACTGCTAGCCTGGCCCGAGTCTCTGAACCGGCCTGGTCCTCCACTCCTAGCTGGAGCTGATGTGTCGCAATTCACCTGCACCGCCATCCTGGAAGCTGGCAGGTTCATTACCCACCCAGCCTTTGATTTGGGAGAGTGATGTGCCCAGGCGGATTTGGGTGGCCTCCTCCTGCCTGGTTCTCTGGCTGTATTTGTAGTCATGTTTGTGCATTAATATTTTATACTTAGCTAAATTGTGCACATTGCATTTAAGTCCAGGTTTGCCTTGTTTAAAAAACATCCAAATTGGGATTAAGTATTCAAGCGGTAATCTCTTTCTGGGGCGTCTGTCTATTAGATTTGCAGGACATAAAGAGGGTTATTGAAATACTGTAACTTTAATATTTTTATCCTTTAGATTGAAATGACTTTTAAATGAATTTAAAAATTGGGAAAGATGTTGGACAGCTACCAAACACCAGAACAGCCTGCATTATTTTCCAGGCCAGATCTGTGTCGCCCGCCCACACAGTTCGGTGTCCAGCCCCGCCCCCTCCCCGTCTGTGTCATTTCCTCATGGCTCCTCATTTTGGGCCGAGCTACGCTTTGCGCTCTGCACAGGACGGTAAATTCCCCTGGGGTTTCCAATCTCTCCCTTCTTCCTGTTCATAGTAGTGTTCCACACTGACACAGTTTCCCTTTCTCTGTCCCTTTGATGCAGTCGATTCTCGATTTGCGCAGGACTGGAGCAGAGACTGCATATGTGGAGCGGAGGTGAGGGTGTGTGATGAACCCTACACCTTTGTATTTAATTGAAGAGCTACTTAAAGCTACTCCACTACAGTACTACCAATGCTACTAGTACTGTCCTAGCACTACAGTTGTAGTACTAACTAGTAAAGCTCTAGTTGGTATTCTGCACATATTGAATATGAATAACCAGTTAAGACACATACCAGTATAAAGAAATCAATAAATTTGATTTTGTGGAACATTAAGATAAAATTTAGATAAAAATTTAAAATCATAGCATATTCCAAATAACCATTTGATAGCTACATATAAATCTATTTTAGAGATCTGCAAGCACAAATTATGAAATGCCAGGGCAAGTTGATTTAGGCTGCTTTTTCTCTAATATAAATAATGCAGAGTGCTGCAAATATTCAAGTACACTTAACTGAACATAATTAAAATATTGGAATATATTTTAAAAATAAATAATTAAGCAGTTAGAAGTATCTACAGCACTAATTCAAAGTGATAGTTACATGGTGATTATATTCCGCACTTTACCCCGCACTTTCACTTTAGAATGCCATAATAAAATTTGCATTTAATAAAAATTATAATTCTGTAATATTTGGGGATATGGGCTGGTACTATGTCAACTACCAAACCCTAGCCTCATCTCTCTGATCCATCAAAAGATGGATGGAGAACAGATACTAGCAGCTGAGCTGGGCAGCTTGCCTTCTGAGACATGCTTATACCCATAGTCATGCTTGTTAAAACCATGTCTGGACATTTATTTTCTCCTCCTTTCTAGGTGGTGCACTGCTTGTGGGCAGAGACCTGGGTGTCTTTGTGTGTCGGGGACTGAGGTCAGTGTTAGGGAGCAGTAGCAGAATTTGTTAAACACTGGTCAGCTCATGAGCCAAAGGGTGGATATCTGTCCTGAGCATAGTAGGTATGTTCTAGCTCCAGGCTTTGCTCACCAGCCTCCACAACCTTAGATACAGACAGGGCTTGCTTTCCTACCTTCTTTAGTCTTTGTCCCAATGTCGTCTCTTCTGGGAGGTTTCCTTTGCTATTCTACATAAAGTGACGTCCATCTCAAGTCAGTCACTCAAAGCTCCACAGGAAAGGCTGTGCAGTTGTGCTTTATTTATTTATTTATTTATTATTATTATTTTTTTGTATTTTCTATCCTACACACACATGTTCCACAAAGGGGGAAGAAAGGCTTCCCAGGAGTGGAAGGACAGCGGTTTGGGTGTAGGTGGGCTCTGTGTCCTGGGGTCCACAGCACACATCCTCCTTCAGCACCGACTCCTAGTGACTCCGGAGCGGAGATGGAAGCTGGACGTTTTCATTCTCTCTAAACGTGTGCTTACTGTGCTGCTGGCTCGGATCTCATTTGGAGATCCGCGTCTGCTCGGAGACCGTGACCCAGGAGAACAGCGCTCACCTCATCCGTGTGGCCTGGATGGATGCTCTCTCCCTTCATGGGGACTTATGTCCCTCATTGCTCCTCTCAGTCGTCCAGTGTCTTTGTCCTTGTATTATGCCCTTCATTGTGGCTTTCCTTCTGCCCCTCTCATCACAGAACTGGGAGCACCAAAGCCTGTCAAAAGTTCTGGGGCCATCACTCTGTGGGACTTTAGGCAATGGGATAGAATAAAAATGTTGCAAGCTCCTGTCAGTATCCGTGTTGAGCCTTCACATTCAAGCTGCTTTCATGACCAGGCATGGTTAATAGACTGTATTGAACACATAGTCCCAGTCTGTCCCAGTCTGAGCTCTAACCTCTCAGAGAACTGAGGCATCTTTGAATCTTTGGAGGCTTGAGCAGTCATATACAATATTTGACAGCCCTGTTTGGAAGGTTTTATAAGTCGAAAGGGAGGGGGAGGGGAAGGGGAAGAGGGAGAGAGGGGCAGGGGCGTTGGTTCAGCCACCTGGTGGTATCTATCCGTGTAACTGCCCCCAGCAAGAATCCTGCCATGTGGGTGATACTTAGTAGAAATGAGAGGGACCATCAGGAGAACCATGTAGCTAAACCCTGGCCAACTTACATTACCCTTAATGTAATGAGAAATAATGGATTATTCTTCCTTAAATAGGGTCTCGCATAACCTAGGTTGTCCTCTAACTCATATCATATCCCCCCAAATAGCCTCTGACTCCTGAGTGCTGACTATGGATTTGCCCCACCCCATGTGGTTTATGCCGTGCTGGGCATGGAACCCCAGGCTTCACTATGCTAGACAGGTACCTACACGCCAACCTACACTGCTGTTTTAAGCCTTAAGCAATACAACAGTAGACAGCAGAGATATGCAAGTGTCAGGACCTCTCTTTTGCTGTTGCTTTGGGGATCAAATGGAGGATGTTTGCACATTAACAAACGATGTATCCCCCGTCTTCAATACATTATTCCATCTTTGAGCCTCTATGTTCTCATCTGGAAGATGGAAGACAGACCTTCACTTCATGCAGTTGCTTCAAAGCTTTGTAAAGTAGCTTGGGGTGGGGGGGTGGGGCGCACAGCTTCTCACTACACACCTTTCCTTCTCCTGCCTTTTCCTGGGCAGGGAAACCCAGGCTTAACCTTCTGATCTCCCCACTCATCAGAACTTTCCTTCTCCCTACCCAGCCATCTCCAGTGACAGTTTATCTGGGGGAAGATAACTTGAAGAACTCGGTCCAGCCAGTTCTATGGGCAACAGCATCATTTGTCAGTGCCTCAAGGTGCTTTGCACTCATTTTTGCTCTGAAAGCACAAATCTTTCTCCCAAAACTTGAATTGTGGCTGCTTGTGCTTGGGCAGCAACAGGGAAGCCAGGAAAGTGCCCGGCAGCAGGAGGGGCTTCCCCTGGAAGTGGGAGTGCTCCTTACCTAGGGAGGGTTTGGGGAGGAAGTGCTCCCTGCTTGTGGAATCCCTTAGCCTTGGGAGGATAGGGTTCAGCTCAGTTCTGCCCTTCTCAAACAGAGGGTGCGCCCCTACATTGCTCTGTAAGCGCCTGAGATTCAAGCTCTACCATCAAACTTGGCCTGCATGCCAAACCTCCCCTTCTTGTTGTTAGTTTTGCAAACGCGTGGAAAAAGAAGGTGAAACTTATTTTGCCCTTACCCACAAGTCCTCAGGTGTGAATGCACAATTTTCCCCTTGGAGAAAAGGAGGTATAGATGAAGGAAACCTGGCCATTCTGTTTTTTGCAGGTTAGATCTTTTGCGGCACAGAACTGGAATGTTCTTTGGCACGGAGACATTGTCCTGTCCTCTCATTAATGTGAAGCTTTTCGTTGTTCAAGGACACTCTTTCTGCCTCAGAGAATACAAATGAAATGTTTCAATTTGTTAGTTTTAACCGTCCATTTGACATCACCCAGAATTGCTTGGAAAGAGAGTCTCTGTGAAGGATTATTGATGTTGGGTTGGCCTGTGGGTATGTCTGTGCAAGATTGTGCTAAATTAATCACTGTGAGAGGACCCAGCCCAGAGTGCTTGGCACTACTCCTCAGGAAGGGGTTCCTGAGCAGAGGGTGGAGAAGGCAAGCCGAGCATGGGCAGGCAAGTGCGCATGTGCAGAAGTGTGCACGTCCTCGCTCCTATCTCTCTGCTCTTGACTATGGATGTGAATGGAGCTGGCTGCTTCAAGTTCCTGCCTCATAGATGTCTCTGGAATAATGGACTGTGACCTGGAATTGTAAGCTAGAACAAACACACATCCCCAATTGCTTTTGGCGAGGGTATTTTATCATACCAACAGAAACAAAACTAGGACATACCCCATTCTTATTATGCCACCAATATGGCGATATTAAAGAAAACCCTGTCACAGCCCCAGTAGAATGAAACAACTCCTGGATAAATATCAGTATTTATTTTTCAACAAATTCGATGCTCCTCAAATCTGACATGATCACACAGAAACAATATTTCCAATGCCGAGTTCTTTCTCTGTGGTTATAGAAGAATTACGAAACACGGAGAGGAGAAATCACCATAAACATCGCAAGTTTAGTGAAAGCTTTTTCAGTTAAAACAATTCTTTTTTTCCAGGCTCAAACTCAGGGCCTTGTATGGCAGGCACATGTACCACTGAACTAGACCTTCCTCCAAAACTTTTAACAAGACAATAATGACAACTGAGGGAAACAAGAATGGCCCGGGGACCAAAAACAAAACAAAACATCAAAAAACTTGAGCAAAAGAGCTAATTGCAAAAGGCCTAGATAATGAATAACTATAAACTGGATATTTTAGCGCGTGTTTTACACATGTGCATAGTCCAGTGTAATGGATTTCAGAAAGCACTGTGGTTTTGGAGTCACAGCTGAACGTTGAGCTACAGGCTAACATGGGGAACCCCATTGTTTGCTTCCAAATGGCTTGATGGTGGTGACTTATCAATGGCTATCTTATCAGTGCCATTGTCATCGGGCTCCTGCCTTTTCCTTTCCTTGCCTAGCGGAATGTGGAGAATGGTTTCTCCCACCAGAGAGGTAACAGAAGTGTTCCAGAGTCAGGCTGGTGGGTTGCTACTCAATTCCTTGGAACCTCACTTGAGCATCTGTAGCGTACAGTAACCAGTAACACGTGTTTGACAGTGAGATGGTGTTTGCAGGGAGAAAGGCAGCCATGAGGGTCGGTCTGGCTGATGGTGAGAATATGGCATGGAGGCTGGATGCACAGAAGGACCTGATCTTCCAAGAACTCTCATCACAGAAATGTATGTGTGCGCACACATACATATACATACACATGCATGCACATGTACACACATTCACATACATTCAGACACTCACACACACATACACACATGCACACACACACATGTACATGTGCACACGTGTGCACACATGCATTTCTGTGATGAGAGTCTCCTTTATCCTCTTTTATCACCTTCTCTGTTTCCATGGACTCTCTTCTTCCTAAGTCCTCTCCAACTTCTCTCTCTTTATTTGTGTATGTGTGTGTGTGTGTGTGTGTGTGTGTGTGTAAAACACTGCATTTAACTGGAGTTGCCTTCAGGAGCATGAGTAGCCCACTACTTGCTTGAGTGATTGAGTGAGGACAACATACCAGTTGTCACCCCAGCCAGCAAAGCATGTGACTTCCTCTCCCACCACAGCCTTTAACTTCTCGTTGCTTCTCTGGGAGGGATGTGGCCTCATGAGTACCCTTCTCCTCTCTGCAACGGAATGTGGATGGGCCTGGTACAGATGGACTGCTGTATGTTGATGAGTTCATGGTGTGTCATGTCACAGCTGTGTCCCATCCAGAAGTCTCCATTTTACAGAGGTCCTTCTCACAGTCTAGCTGCTGCCTTCTGTCTACTCTATCTTCTGTGATGCTCACCAAACCTTAGAGGGAAGATATTGACTTCTGGTTGAGTATACTCAATAGCACATTGACTAGGTCTAAGTCTCTACGCTAATTGTCATGCACCATAAACAGAAACCCTTAACCAGGACTGAGAGAGGCAGTGATCTATAGATATAAAAATAAATATTCAGAGGGCAGTTTGATACCGTACCTACTTAGGGAGACAACACTAGTAGGCCTATGATCTCTCTAGCCCTGCAGTTTGAGAGGATTCATAGTGCTTATAGTTCAAGGTGTGTGTCCTTCCTGTGCTGCAGACCCCTAATCTAATCAGGAAGCAGTTGGTTGCCCCTAGAACGGCCAGGCCACTGTTGCATCAGTGAATAGCTCTTATCTGGCAGCTCGGTATTCTAGTGTTCATGTTTTAGAACTGGGTAAGACCATTGAAAACCTTTCTCTCCTAGAAGCCTACAGAGTGCTTTCAGCATGAGGCAGAGGGTTTAAGCTTCTGGCTTGTCACCAGCTTGATTTTTCTAGCTTGCAACCAAACTGTGTTATATTTGAACAGCAGAATCTTATCTTCTAGTTCTGGTGGACAAGCAACAGGAATGGTAAGAATTGTATAGTTTGGGGTCCTCTGGGACTTCCCTGACCAGTTGGTGGTAAGGAGGTATCTCACCACTGATATGGGAGAGTTTTTGTTAGTCATATTGCATCTAGGAACAACATTATGCAGCCACACAGGACATTTTCTTTTGAACTACTTTTTAAAACTTTATCTTAAAAAGTATTTATTTCTTTACATTTAGCACGCACGCACGTTTGTGTGTGTGTGTGTGTGTGTGTGTGTGTGTGTTTCCAAGCATGTGAAGATAAAGGTCCAAGGACAATTTATAAGAATTGGTTCTCTTCTACCAGTTCTGGGAATCGAACTCAGGTTGTCAGGCTTGGTGACAAACCTGAGCCATGTCACTGACCCTAACATGTTTCTAGTTGTCTCATAGACAAGTTCCCATGTTCGTTTATTTATTTATTTATTTATTTATTATACATCTTTTATAGTAGTCCTTTTTCCACCCTCTCACACCCCCATCATGCCACCCCAGTGCCTACCAACCCTTCCAACCCTTCCATCCCCAGTATTTCTATCTACTTTCATTATCGCCTGGATTCTACTCTCCTCCCTTGATTAAAGAACCACCACCTCCCATGGCTCCTTTATAGCTTCTTGGACTCTGTACATGTTCTAACATAGAGACAAAAACCTAAAAGTTTGCAGCTTGGATCCATATGTGAGAGGGAACGTGCAGTGTTTGTCTTTCTGGGCCCAAGTTACTCCATCCACCACAAGATTTTCCAGGTCTGCATTGATAGGTAAATTCCATAATCTCTCTGTACAGCAGAACAAGATTCTGCTGGGAATGTATGCGCTTCATTCTTAGCTCTTATGAGTCCTATATGCTTATTCCAAGGAAGATCCGTTATGGCTTGGATCTTAGACGGCTCCCGTGCTGGAACTGATCTTGAGAAGCTGGTGCTACTGAAAGGCGGTGGAACCTTTAGAGAGAAGTTAGGCCCTGGAGTATTCCCTAAAGATGATATTGGCACCCTGGGTCCTTCATTTTTATTTGTTTTAACTTCCTGGTCACCCTGATGTCAACCGTAAGTTCCCTACAAGAAGGACATGCCTCCATAGGCCCCAAAGCTACAGTACTCTCACGCTCTGTAGAACAATGCCCCTGGAGTGACCCATAAGCCCAAACGGTCTTTCATTTTAAGTTGTTAATCTTAGGTATTTCATCACAGTGATAAAAACTAACACAATATAATATAATTTTAATGTATATACATTCAGCCTTCTTAGCGGCTGGCTGATTAGGCTTCTGTTTACTCTCTCCTATGAAAAGTTAATTCACTTATAAATTTTTTTGTAGCTCTCTTTTGTTTCCTTCCAAATTTGATTAATTTTTATGCCATGAAAGTTTATATTTAATTTTTCTTTTGTAATTTTATGTACACTTATTTGATTAAAATTTAAAACTGAGTCCTATGATTATGCAAATATTAATTACCTCCTCGCTGTGCTGGCTAGTTTATGTGAGCTTGACACAAGCTAGAGTCATTGGAGAAGAGGGAGGCTTGGTCGAGAAGATGCCCCCATAAGGTCTGGCTGTAGGTAAGCCTGTAAGGCCATTTCTTAGTGATTGCTGTGGGAGGGTCCACCCTTTTGCTGGTGGGGCCACCCCTGGGCAGGTGTTCCTGGGTTCTATAAGAAAGCAGTCTGAGCAAGCCATAAGGAACATGCCAGTCAGCAGCACTCCTCCATGGCCTCTGGCCCCAGGTTCCTCTCCTGTTTGTGTTCCTGCCCTGACTTACTTCTCCGATGAACACTGATATGGAAGTGTAAGTCAAGTAAAACCTTTCCTCCTCAAGCAGCTTCTGTCTTGCTGTTTTACTGCCATAGAAGCCCTACCTAAGATGGACTGCTACCAGGATAATGCATATTGCTGTGATAGAGCTGAACATGTTTTTGGGAGGATTGTGAAAGGACTTTGGAACTCTGGGCAGGAAAAGCCAGTGGGTGTTGAGGGCTCTGTAGGAGCTTGGGAGCTCAGGATGTTGAGAGAAGGGCAGATGATGGAGGCCTGGCCTGTGATGTTTCAGAGGGGAGCAATGACTCTACCAGGCCATTTATATGAAAAACCTGTGGATGCCTGTCAGCTGGAACTGATGAATCAGCTATGATTAAAAGAGAACGGAATTACTCAAGTAAAACCTTTGCATTACTGGGATAAATTGATGCTGGGGCTAAGAAATTAACCATGACTAAGAAGGGACCAGCATCACTGAGGTGTAATCACCTGGAGAGTGTTTCTTTGGAGACAGTCACCAAAGCTGTATTGGAGAGGTGGCCAAGGTTGTACCTTGCCCTTGTGCCTGTGAGAGTCACCCAGGCGGTGCTGGTTTGGAAGGCATTAAGGAGCTCATACAGAGTAGCTGGGGCTCGGTAATGAATGGCGGGGCTGAGGAGAGACCAGAAGAGGCTGTTGGTGAAAGTGCAGCCCCATTGCACAAGAGACTCCAGCATTTAGGAGACGCCAGTACCATTGGTTGACTGCCCAGAATTGTAGCAACTTTGGAGCGGAACTAGCTGCAGCCCAGAAGACATGCTGTGTGTGTTTCAGAGTGCAGAGCTGGAGAAGTGACCCAAGCCCTTCTGCAGAACCCAGAAGACCATGAGAGAATCCTAGATAATTGGACATTCAGTGACTTACACTTTGGGAGTTTGATTTTGCTTTATTCATCATGTGACTGTGCCCTGGTTCTTATATCTTGAAATAAGAACAAGCGAGCTGACGAGATGGCTCAGTGGTTAAGAGCACTGACTACATTTCCAGAGGTCTTGAGTTCAATTCCCAGCAACCACATGGTGGCTCACAACCATCTGTAATGGGATCTGATGCCCTCTTCTGGTGTGTCAAAGAGAGTGACCGTGTAATCATATATGTACTCATATAAGTAAATATAAATAAATCTTAGAAAAAAATAAGAACAAATTTGATTAAAAAAATTTTTTTTTACAGGAACCCACAGCTGAGAGACTTTTAAGCTTTTAAAGAGGTTTTAGAGTTTTACAAAGACTTTGGATTTTTAAAAGAAAGTTTGATATTTTAAAGAGACTTTGTACTTTTAAGAAAATATTTATTTTATATGCATTGGTGTCTTGCTTGCATAGCATGGTGGTATGAGGGTGTTGGATCCTCTGGAACTGGAGTTACAGATAGTTGTGAGCTGTTATGTGGGTGCTGAGAATTGAACCCAGGTCCTCTGAAAGAACAGTTGTGCCCTTAACCACTGAGCCATCTTTCCAGCCTCTGACTTTGAACTTTTAAGTGTTTGAATTTTAAATGACTGTGAGCCTTTCAAAATTTGGAACATTTTATACTGTGATACTCACATTAATGTGAGATCTTGGGGATGAATAAGAAAGGAAAGGTTGTGGCGTAATAGTGGTGTGTGTGTATCTAGTTGACAAGGGTTTAGTTTTGCTGGCTAGTTTATGTCAACATGACATAAGCTAGGGTCATTAGAGAATAGGGAAGCTCAACTGAGAAAATATATCCATTAGATCTGTTTGAAAGGCAAATTTCTTAGTGATTGATGGGGGAGGGTCCAGCCCACTGTGGGTGGGACCATCCCTGGGCTGCTGGTGCTGGCTTCTATTAGAAGGAACAGTCAATAAGCAAAACTCCCCCATGGCGTCTGCATCAGCTCCTGCCTCCAGGTTCCTGCCCTCTTTGAGTTCCTGTCCTGGATTCATTCAATGATGAACAGTGATGTGGAGGTGTAAGCCGATTAACCCTTTCCTCTCCAGGTTGCTTTGGTGATGGTGCTTCATCACGCCAGTAGTAACCCTAAGAGAACCATCAAGGGGTGTGTGGTTAGACCTAAGACTAAGAAACCAAACTGGGATGACCAGCCTATCTCTCCATGTAAGGACTGTTCTGAGCATTTAAGGCCAAAGAATTGTTTAAATAATGTCTTTCAGTATGATGTATTGCTACTGGATCAGCCACACTCAGTCTATCTCCGATGACTTGGTTTCCTTTCCAAAATACTTCTTTGAATAATTATTTTTCATGTATAATTCATAGCAACACATTTTCCAGTCTTTGCATTTCTGAAAATACATTTATTTCACATGCATGTGAGCGCACACGCGAGCGTGCACAGAGACACAAGAACTTTTCCTGGTCTTGCTCTCTCCCTCTGCCTGTGACTTCCAGAGATGGGCTAAAGAGAACCTTAACAGGCCTTTCCAAGTTCTGACCATATGATTGATAGATTCTGTCCCTTTGGCATAACCATGTCTCTCTACAACAATCCACTCCACTTCTTTGATCAAATGACATAGAGAATCTGGTCTCCCTGGGTCTTCATGCCTATGTTCTGCAGCCTCCTACATCATGTAAGTCTTTGTTAAACATATTTGCTTATCTTGTGAGCATGTCAGTCATGGTCCTTGTGATGAGGAAGGAAGAGGTGTCACATCTTTGCCCTTAGAGGGAAAAGCAGATTTATAACCAATTCTTTTTGTTTTTGTTTTAGAGACAGGGTTTCTCTGTGTAGCCCTGGCTGTCCTGGAACTCACTCTGTAGACCAGGCTGGCCTCGAACTCAGAAATCCACCTGCCTCTGCCTCCCCAGTGCTGGGATTAAAGGCGTGCGCCATATATAACAAATTCTAAGTTTGCAGGTATTTCTGGCTGTTGTGGTACATGCCTGTTAACCTAGCTGTTTGTAGGCAAAGGCAGGAGAATCTCAGGGTTGAGGTCAGTCTGGGCTGTGCAGAGAGAACTTATCTGAAAAACAACCAAGAAAAGATAACAACACCTTTTAAGGCACTGTTCTGTTTACCTTTGAAAGGTCGAATGTGGGTGACAGAGCTTTCAATCCACCTTACTAATTTGTTGACATCCCATTTTATAGCTACGTTTCCTTCTGATCCTTGCTCTTTCATCAGACTACCAGGAAGGGTTATTTATTTTATTTTCCTTCCTTCCTTCCTTCCTTCCTTCCTTCCTTCCTTCCTTCCTTCCTCCCTCCCTCCCTCCCTTCCTTCCTTCCCACTCTCTTGCCAGTTAGTAGGTCTTGTATCTCTGAAGACTCCCCCCCCCCCTTTCTTCAGGTCAGAAGACAGAGCTTCTGTCTCGGCTTCTTTGCTCCCTTCTTAGGCTCCTTCTCATGGCTCTAAAGTTGCTCCTAGCAGGCACTTGACCTCATGGATCCGACCCTCACATTTGTTAGCTTGTCTTGTGCGTCTTTGCCAGTGGATGGACATCCTCATGAGTCCCGACTCTTTCATATTTGTTAGCTTCTTGGGCTAAGATTTGATAGATTTCCAAGTTTTTTAGATCGCCTCATTTTGTTCATAATGCATTCAGCTATTGAGATTTTTTTCCAGTGAGTTTTTAAATTTAAACATCATGCCTTCCTGTTTCCAAGAATTAGTTTTTTGTTCTCTGAGAACCGTAAGAAAGCAGCATTTTGTTTTTGGTTATTGGATAATTGTCCTCATGAATCTTTACTGAAACTAATTGAAATTTAAGCAAAATTATCTTGTACTTTCTGACTAATCTCCCTCTCTCTGAGGTAAATTACTCCCTCTCCTTTTTATGTAATTTCACAAAATATTTAATAATTCTTTGAATGTGTCCCCATATATATGTGTGTGTATATATGTGTATATATATATATATATATATATATATTCATATTCATATTCATAGTTCTTGAGCCTTGAAGAGAAATTAAAAAACTGGTTTTCATCTTAGTGACAATCTTTTGAATATCACTTCCGGGTTCCAGAACATCTGTGTAGCAAACAATGTCAGAATTCATGTTTCCATCTGTGTTTATTGTGCCATTTGGGCTCTGTGATCACTAAATTACATCAGAGGCCAGTGCAGGATGATAACGTCTACAAATAGCATGTGACCCATGATTAAGAAACATGGCCCAATTCACTCATAGGTGAATGAATCCATAATGTAGTATTGAAATTATAATCATTTTTTGGGAGATGAAAACCACTAATAAGTGTTTGGGGATCCTAATTGCAACTCTTGGGGTGACCAGAATGGCTGGCTACCCTATTCAAGACTAAACAACTTTTGATTATTTTTAATTAATTAATTAATTAATTAATTTTGGAGAGAGGTACAGGCTGGCTTCGAGGTCACGACATGGCTAAAGGTGATGCTGAACTCCTGATCCTTGTGGCATCACCTCCTGAGTGCTGGGACTGTCATGCCAAACTTGTGTTCTTGAGAATTGAACCCAGGATTTCATGCATGCTAGGCAAATTGTCTACAAGCTAAGCTACACCCTCAGCTCTAAGAGAAGCTGCACTTTACCCTTTTCCCCATTGGCAGTTGTTATAAAGTCCAGCATTGTCCCTATCTCCTCTCTGCTTCAATCTCTGTCCAGTGCTGATACAGGACCTCTGCTCTGGGAAGAGCGCTCCTTTCTCCAGGGAAAAACTCTTCAAGCTTTAACCAGAAGGCAGAAGTTCCTAGCGGTTAGGTGATCCGCAGGCACGGGTGGGTGAGTGGGGGTGGGAGCGCCATGGGTTCAGCTGTTCCAAACACAGTTCTCTTAATTAATTGCTCTCCTGGTTTCTCACTCCTTCCCTGCCACCTCCTCCTACCCCTAGCTTTGCATTTGTTGACTCTGGGCTTGGAACTCAGCCAAGACTCTACGTAGAGTCTTGTTTCTCTCCCACTCGGGTCTCCTGTGCTCTCTCTCTCTCCTCTGCAGCGATGGCTCTGTTTCTCTGTCCCTCAAGCTGCCCTCTGCTGTTCTTGAACAGTTTTCTTTGCCTTATTTTATTTCACTTGTTATTTATTTAAGGACTGGTAGGAATCGAACCCAGGGACTCACTAGCCATGAACCCTTCCTCTGAGTTACACCCCAGCCCCGATTTCATACTGCGAAACTTACCATTCTTTATTCATATTTTTTGGAGGAGGACGAGGCAGATATCTGGGTTCAGAACATCATTATAAACCAGAACTCCCGGCTCCATGTTGAATTTGTATCTGAAGGTAGATGTGTCTGCTCTACTGTGCCTAACCTTAATGTCATAGCTCAGTTACAGCTGAGAAAGACCCCTTAGAAGAATGCCACCCTTTTTGTTCTATCCTGTCTGTACTAAGCAAACTCCTAACTCTTCATTTTAGGAAGGAATTAATTCTCAGGAGAGAATTTGTTGAAAACTCCATTTAGGCTTTAGTGTGAAGTCTTCTGAGTTCACACACAGACTGAATTAAGATTCTCAAGTAGCTAGATACCTAATGGTGGCATACACCTTTAATTCTAGCACTTGGGATAGAGAGGCATGAAGATCTCTGTGAGTTTGTGGCCATCTTGGTCTACAGAGCATGTTTCAGGACATCCAAGGCCACATAGAGAAACCCTGTCACAAACCACAGAAAACAAAACCCATGACAATAAAAACCTCGATTCTCAAGTCTTTTAAATAGAAGAGTTGCTCTCCTAACCTCTTGCTGAATCTTTTGAGGAAGCCACTCTGGGCTGCAAGATTTACTCTGGCTTCTAAAGAGAGAATTGGGGCTGGACTGGTAAAAAAGAGGTCAAGAAGATGGTGGGGAAAAGACAGGAAACAGCCACATTCAAAGTTTGTGCAGTTGGTAGAAAGGGTGAGCTCAGAGCATCCATGCTGCAGTAGTAGTTCAGGAAGTGAGGCCTTTGGAAAGTCCTAGAATTTCATGCTGGTGTTTGAATTGTAGCCTTGCCCAATAACTTGAGGAAGAATACACATGATTAGCGTGATGTGCAAACAACTTTGTATGACTCCAAATTGTGATGGATGAAGAGAGAGTAACGGTGTATTCAGCAGACAGACCGATGGTGAGTTAATGACATCATTTGTATTTGTAGATGAGTTGCCATTTTTGGTTAAAAAGTTAACAGAAGACCACAGGAAGTAGTGCAAATGACAATACAACCCTCCCTCCCTCTCACTCATGCAGCACAGAGGATAAGGGCCACCTGGAGTGAAGCAGTGCTGATAGATACAGAGAAAGAAATGGAAGAGAGACCCAGGGGGTTGGGTTTGCATCTAATCTTGCCCTGACTGTCGTACACACATGAGACAATTGGTTATGATTTTCCCTTGACTTGAATTGGCAGAGCTCATGGTGGCAACAGTGGTGGCACGGGGAGACTTTAGGAGTGTTCGGTGGAAGGGATGTCTTGTGTGAATCCTGGAAACAAGAACCTTGTGGTACTCTGGGGAATTCCAGGACTCAGGTCACGCCCCAGTGGGGTATGCACACTCACTCTCTGAGAGACAGTGGAAGGGTCAGTAAAATGCTCCTTGGTCTGTGTTCTCATGAGACAAATATACACGAGGATGTCACTGGCCTCAGAGAAACCAACATTCCCCAAGGAGGGTGGCTGAATACACATACCAATGAAATTCAGTCATTAGATCTATATGTGAGGTGAGTGAGGACAGTCACCCACTGTCGGGTGCAGGTGTGAGTGCAAGTCACCCACTGTCAGGGGTGCAGGCATAGTGCAAGTCACCCACTGTCAGGGGTGCAGGCATGAGTGCAAGTCACCCACTGTCAGGGGCACAGGTGTGAGTGCAAGTCACCCACTGTCAGGGGCACAGGCATGAGTGCAAGTCACCCACTGTCAGGGGTGCAGGCGTGAGTGCAAGTCACCTACTGTCAGGGGTGCAGGCATGAGTGCAAGTCACCCACTGTCAGGGGCACAGGTGTGAGTGCAAGTCACCCACTGTCGGGTGCAGGCGTGAGTGCAAGTCACCCACTGTCGGGTGCAGGCATGAGTGCAAGTCACCCACTGTCAGGGGCACAGGCGTGAGTGCAAGTCACCCACTGTCAGGGGCACAGGCGTGAGTGCAAGTCACCCACTGTCAGGGGTGCAGGTGTGAGTGCAAGTCACCCACTGTCAGGGGCACAGGCATGAGTGCAAGTCACCCACTGTCAGGGGTGCAGGCATGAGTGCAAGTCACCCACTGTCAGGGGCACAGGCGTGAGTGCAAGTCACCCACTGTCAGGGGCACAGGCATGAGTGCAAGTCACCCACTGTCAGGTGCAGGTGTGAGTGCAAGGAAGGACATGATACTGTGAGTTCCAGCCATGGTGAGGATTGGACTGACCCTTGATTAAAACAGAGAGTGTGTACACACTGGGGTCCAGGGCAGGTTACAGTTCTCCAGACCACCGAGGACACCAGCTAGATGTTCCAGAAAGTTGAATTGGACTGTAGTGGGAAACAAGATTGGAATGGCAGGTTAGAGCCAGCTCAGGGAAAAGCTTGAATGTCTAGTGGCTAGAGACCATCTCAGCGGTATTTTAGAGCTTGAAGAGAAGAGGGTGAGACACTAAAGAAATGACATCAAGGGATGACTCAGTGGGGGTGTGAAGTGTGACCTGCTGGAGTCAGAAGGCCAGTGTTCCTGAGTAAGGCTGAGCTGGGGAGTGTCAGGGAGAAAGGCAAAATACAGGGGTGGGGAGGTGACAGGAGGGGGCTTGATTCCCTTCACACTAGGAATAACAGCAGCAGCAGCAGCAGCAGCAGCAGCAGCAGCAGCAACAACAACAACAATAAAACACAACAAAACAAAGCAACAAGACAAGACTGAGCTGTCCGTCAGACAGAATGGACTTGTTATCCTGAGGAGGAGGCTGGCTCCACAGCACAGTCCCTGTGCACACTCACTCTCTAGGGAAATATGCAGCCTCCACTGCCTGCCTGCCTCAGCCTTGATGGAGAAGGACAGGGATGGATGGCAGAAGTGATTATGCAGTGATGCCTAACAATCGACTCGCTGTGACTTACACCTCCTGTGTCAATATGCAGAACGGGTTTGACTGAATTCAGTGAAAAGAACACCTGAATCCAGGAAGACAGCACTTTTTTTTCCTTTTCTTTTCTTTTCTTTTTTTTTTTTTTGATTTGTCAGCATGACACCAGAGACCCTGTTTAAACGATTCTCTCTCTCTCTCTCTCTCTCTCTCTCAACATTCTGCTATTACCCAGGATGATCACAACCACAACCATTACCTGGCTGGCTGCAAGCTACTGAGGACAGTGTAGTGTAGTTTGACTGACGCTGGTCACTTAGCTCCCGTAGACTTCCTTCAGTGACATGACTCAGTGTGCATCACACACCTGTAAAATGTCTGGGTATACAAAGCCTCAAGATGCTGGTTAGTGGGAAGGTGTGAGCTAGGGCTGGGGCACAGGAAGCCAGCCTTCCTTCCTTCCTTCCTTCCTTCCTTCCTTCCTTCCTTCCTTCCTTCTTTCCTCCCACCCTCCCTTCCTTCCTTTCTGTTTTGAGACAGGGTTCTCATCTAGCCCAGGCTGGCCACAAATCTATTAGGTAGCCAAAGAGGACCTCGAGCTTCTGTTTGTGTTGCTGCCACCTCCAAGGGCTGGGATTATGGGTGTGCACATCCACACCTACCTAGAAAGTCCTAGTTTCAAGTTCTAGCTCAGCCACTGGCTAACTGTAGCATTTCCATCTTGGGGACCAACTGTAGACTGGGGAGCACAGTACTTGGGCGATAGGACATATTTATGTGATGTGTTTAGCATAGCATTGGCCTCTAGACGGCCAGTGAATGATGGCTTAGAGTCACAAGATGTGGGGGAATGCAACTTGTAAGACATATGGTCAGTGCAGTAGTAGAAGCACCTCTCTCTCTCTCTCTCTCTCTCTCTCTCTCTCTCTCTCTCTTTCTCTCTCTCTGTGTGTGTGTATGCATGTGTGTGTTTGCTTGGTGATAATGTTTAGCTCAGTCTAGAGAATTCAGAGAGGTTGAGTAAGAGAATGACAAATGACATGGAAGCTAAATGTTGATAGTAGATGAGCAGTCAGAAGGGCGAAGAGACAGAACTCTAGGGCAAGCACCCTCGGTATCTCCCAACCAGACTATGTCATCTCAGTAGGCATGAGTAGAGCTGTGGCCCAGCGCAGGGAGATGCTCAACCAGAAGAGTAGCTCCACCTGGTTGCAAGTGAGGCTGACTTTCACAGGCTTCCAGCATCTGGCGACCCAGCTCTGTGAAAGGTCCCATTCTACCTAAATAGCTGAGGCTAACAACTCCCTCCCTCCCTCCCCTCCCGTGCCTTCCCCTTGTCCCCCTGCCGCAGCCACCTTCACATCTCAGGGCAAAGGAAGCCTAGAAAATGATTCTACTGCTTCTCAGCTGGCCAAGGAAGATTTAAGAAGCCCAAGGAGCAATTAAGAGACCTCTTAGTTTCCATAGGGCGAGGCGTGGCCCTGTAAGCTCTTCCTTTGTTGGAGTATCCGCGGTGTCCAGTGGATAGCTTCTCCCGTTTTATTGCCAAGTGCCAGGCACTGTTTTAGGTGCCTCTTGGCTCTGCTGATAGAATTACAGTGCCTGCTTGTCTCTTTCAATACCCACCTCCCCGAGAACCATTTCCCCTCTCACCGCGGCAGGAATAGGGCTGTGACTGCTGAGAGCTCCTCCCCGGCCCACGTCTGCAGGGGCAGGGGCGCCCCCGTGGATGAAAGGCTCAACAGAACTCTAAGTCATTATCATGATCAAGGACGAAGCGAACCTTTTCCGTGTGTAAATGCAGACGCTCTCTCGGTTTCTGTGATAGATGTGTTCTCAGAGCCAAGGCAGCAGTGTTGAATTCTTTTTAAAATCTGAAAGACCTGCAGGCTTTTCGCCCCCTTTCTTAAATCCATTTCCCCGTTGAGATGAAAAATGTAATACTTTTCAGCTTACTTTAGACTTTCTTCAAAAGTATTTCTGGAAAAGGATCCTTCATGTGGAGCATATGAAAACTGTCAGAGCATAGGAGAGAGCGAGGTTTGAAAACCATGCTAATGGACCGCCATTATGCCGCAGGGAGTTCCCCAAGAGTAGAGAAACACAAGCGGAGAATGCAGGGGGCAGGGAAGGGTGTGCACAGAACCCGTGTGAAAGACAGGGGCCCAGTCCACGACTAAAGAAGTGTGAGCAAAGTGAGATGAGAAATAACGGCCGAGTTCTACCTGGCAGCATGCTTAAAATGTTAGTTGTAGAGTCTGATGGCTGGCATTCAAGTGTCTCTTCCGCCTGCTTTAAGATGTCAGATGACCCAATGTCCTGTCCTGTAAATGGGTAAATGGATGCCAACTGACCTCCTCGTAGAGCTTTTGCCCTAATTAAGAGATCATGCATGTGGAGTGCACCTACTTCTCCGGTACGCGGTGAGCAGTCCCTAGTCCCAGCTGGTGGTTATTATCTCTAATGGAAGAGGGTAGCATCACATCTCTGCATCTGCTTGAGGGCCACTTAAGCCCATCACCAAGACTTCTTGCCTGTATCTCAACCTGTGGAGTACTTCCATGACTTGGAGGTGAAATGCACACATGTGTAATGGGTTGTGTCACAACATGAAATCCATGAAGCTTGCATGGTGACTTCTCTCTGCCCTGAGGCCAGGGCTGGCAAGGTTTGAGCTGGAGGCTTGAACCAGGATCAAATCTGAATCATGGGACTGCGTGCAGGAAAATGAGCAGTTCAAAAATACCCTGTAGGAAAGAAATGGTCAGCCACATGGTTTCTGTGGAACGGCCCCTAATTAGCGTCTAGAAAAGGTGCCTTGAGCCTCTGGAGGGGTGACTAAGAGTTGGGACAAAGACAAGTCTGTTATGGATGTCCTTGTAACTCCAGGAGCAAACCTTGTTTTCCCTCCTAAATAACTCCAGAACATTACATGGCATTAACAAGTTTCCCAGGACAGGGACTTTGAGTTTATTACTTGTTCACATTGTCATCAGAAATTAATTTTGTCCCTGAAAGACAAATTGGCTGGTAGCTTATGAAGTTAAATGGGAAGAACAAGCGTGCATCTGTTTCTCCTGCATTTTGTCTCCTTGGTGTCTTACATATAAATGAATCAGAGTGTTCAAACTTAAATTAAGATCTTTGGCTAGATAAACAGTTAAAACTGGTTCCCATAGCTACCTCTCTCACATAGATGTGATTGCATTATAATCCCCGAGTAATCAGCTCTAAATGAAAGGAAGATGATAAGGGTGCTCTGTTCGGTTTCCAGTACTGATTTTTATTAGCTCTCAATCAGTCCGGGGCTGCTCTGTCTTTCATCACATTGTGGAAGTGTTTGTAGAATCATTAGAGTAATAAAGTGTAAATCTTACCGAAGTGCGTTTTTCTTGAGGTGTTTTATATAACGAAAACTCTGAAGATTATACTGGCTGCTACGAGAAAGATTTGTCTCAGCAACGGGAGTAAGAATGTAAATGGATGCTGGATTCATTTCATCTCCACCAGAGTGGGAGCCTAATGAATCATCCAGGCTAGGTAAAGCAACCGTCACTCATGCAAAGGAAAAAGGGGGTCTTGGACTTCAATAGTCACATGCGGCCATCACATAGAGCTGCCTGGATTTAGCTCTTCTCTGCCAACACTCCTTCTATGGAGAGCCCTCACATCCACAAACCCACAAAACTTCAGGCTTTGCCACTCACCTCGGGATTTCCTTAGCAAGCTGGTGTAATCCAGTAAACCAACCTGTTTTGTCGACATTGAAATATTTATCGTGAAATAGATTTCAATTTAACGATGTGCGTTTGCCCCAGTCCCTGTCAGATAGCACAGTGGCCTATCTGCTGGGCCTCATTTGGGCTGGAGGCTGTTTGCTGGAGACATGCACATCGAAGTGGGAACTTATGGCATTAGATCTGGATTTTTCTAAGTGTGTCCTAGAGGTGGTCAGATACAGAAGAGCTAGTGTTGACTTTTCCCACATGTTGTTGGGTTTTCACAGGCAGACACATGCAATAAGCAGACTTCTTAATCTAGACACATCTCTCCTTTCTTAGAAGCTTTATGATAAATGCTTGACAACAAATTTTACCTACAGAAACACCCGCAAGATGTTGGGTTTTATATTTATATTAGATCAATATGTTTCTATATTTTAGTGACTGACATTCAATCTCACTCACAAGGTACAAAACAATCATTTCATGGAGCACTGTGAAGTCTCCGCGAGAGCTGGTGGAGATGCAGTAGTTTTATGTTTAACTTTAAGTTATACTTAAAAAAAAAAAAAGGTAAGCTTTGCCAGAGATAATTATCACCGTCCGCCAGCTTTATATGGTGCTAAGAGGAATCTTTGCAGCAAGCACAGTGTGTGTAGGACAGGGGTGCCACCATGAAGACATCCCTGGGTATCTTCTTGGTTTGTATTATCCTGCCTGAATGCAGGGGAAGTTGAACCCAGAGAACAAGAAGTCACTTGATTAGGGTGGGTCACGATGATTCAGGAACGTTCTTAACCCTTAGCCAGTCTTAAGAAGGACATCAAGGGACATGTACCATTTGCGTTTAAAAACACAAGAGCCCGATCTGAGCCTTGCTTCTCCTTTTTCTTCTTTTAAAGAAAGCAAATAAAATATTTTGCTGATGACGGCGCTTTCTGTATGTGTTTGCATGTTGGTACCTAAATGCAATATGTCTGGAAGATGTTGCTATTTCACACTCCACGCACAAGAAAGAGTAAATTGTAGGTCCTGATTATCAACAGATAACAAGACATACTGTATATAAATAAATGCTCAGCAGCATCAAAACCCATTATTGGATTAGCTATATAATCATGTCTCAGGCTGTAAGCCTGTGCTGACAAATGAACACTTTTCATTTGGCTCAAGGTCCTCATCAGCAACGGAACTAATTTTACATTCTCACCCATTAAGTGAATAAGATGTGGAAAAAGCTGTCTGCTTTTTGAAGTGTAAATTTGCCGCTACAGGCTGTGCAGACCAAAGCGCTTTTGAAGCAGGCAAATGAGATCATCTCTAGGGACATGCAAACCTCACAAAGTTTAGGTCACTTCTACTGAAGGGATAAGGTGTGTGTATGTGTGCTCACCAGGTTCATGTGACTGAGGTGTCCAGGGACACTGGGCTGTGGGGGGTTCTCTTGGTCATAGAGGATGAACACTTTTAAACTAGGGTTTCAGTTTGGAGCTTGGTTTGATGGTTTGATTGGAATGGTCTGCATAGACTCATGTGTTTTGATGCTTGCCTGTAGGGACTGGCACTATTAGGAGGTGTGGCCTGGATGGAGGAAGTGTGTCACTGTGGGGGCGGGCTTTGAGGTTTTGAGGTCATATATGCTCAAGCTACACCCAGTGTGACACCCAGTCTTCTGGTGTCTTCAGATCAAGATGTACAACTCTTAGCTCCCTCTCCAACACCATGTCTGCTTACATGCTACCATGCTTTCTACCATGACAATAATGGAATAAACCTCTGAAACTGTAAGCCAGTCCCAGTGAAATGTTTGCTTTTGTAAGAGTTGCCATGGTCATGGTGTCTCTTCACAGCAATAAAACTCAATCTAAGACACCCAGTCTCTTTCTTCTCTGGAAACCAAGGTCCCCCAGAGTGGCAGAGTCTGAGAGGAAGCACCCAGGGTTCGGCAGAATTGATGGGTAAAATTTTCCACATGTAAGGGAAAGGGGCCGCTGTGGAGAAGGAGCAAGTCACCTACACTCATGTGTTCCAAGTTACCCTAGGTATGTACCGTATTGGAGAGCCTACAGTTCTGTCTCTAACACTACCTTTCCTTTGAAACCCAGAGTTCTACAGACATGGTGAATTTGTCAAATACGTGTGGAGGGATCATGCATATCTCAAATTTATCATATTTAAGTAAAACCACCGTGTCCCACTGCAAGAGTTAGTGCCTTCCCCTTTAAGTTTCATGAATTGCCTCTTCTTTCTTCTTACTCAATACAAAAATTCTTTTTTAGTGCTTACTACTTGTGCAAAATTTTCTTATATGTATGAAGTACATGCTGATAACTCTCACCCTTCACTGCCACCTGTTGATGCTGGTTCTACTGGTCCCTTTCTCTTCTCAAATACTTCCCAGTATACTATATTACTATATTATATCTTTCAAAAATCTAAGTTCTGTGGATGAGAGAAAACATGGATTTCACTTTCAGAGCCTGGATCATTTTGTTAGCACGATGGTCTTCAGTTCCACTATTTCCTGTTAACACTAGGACTCTATTTTTCTTTATAACTGAATAATAAGCCATTGTATGCAAAAACTTCTGGTTTTGTTTTTGATTCTTTGATATAGGGTTTCTGTACATAGTCCAGGCTAACCTTGAATGGTTAACCTCAACCTACCAACTGCTGAGATTATAGGTATGTGCTATATCACTCTTGGCTTAATGTACCGCATTGTATATATTCACCCCTTGTTGGGCATCTACGTAGTTTTTCTAATTTATTAGCTAGAAAATTAGAAGCAAAATTTCAATATTTTTAGTACATTCTGTCTCTGTTTCTCTGTTTCTGTCTGTTGTCTCTCTCTCTTTCTCTCTCTGTTTCTGTTTCTCTGTGTTTTTCTGTTTCTGTCTGTTTCTCTGTCTCTCTCTATCTCTCTCTGTCTCTCTGTCTCTGTCTCTGTCTCTGTCTCTCTCTCTGTGTACATACAACTGGCTGGAGTTGGCTCTCTCTTTCTATTGTATGAGTCCTGGAGATCAAACTCAGGTTATCAAGCTTAGCAGCAGGTACCTTTATTTACTGAGCCGTCTCTCTTACCCCTAAACGTCATTCTTGCTTTCCCACTCCTCCCTCCCCCACAAATTAGATATTGTCTATCAGTATTCAAACTGATTTATAGAAAACAAACTGCCTATGGATGCTTAAGCATGAAGCATCATCTTTCATATTTGCCACAGTGACATTACCCTCTGCCACCTTACTCTAACCATGCCCACCTCTCTTTAACTTTCCCCATCTCATTCTAATCATATCTACCTCAGGCTAACCACCTCTTCTTCCGATGCATATGGGATCAGTGTCCCAGAACTTAGTAGGTGCTGTGGAATGTGTGTCTCCCTTTCCTCGTGGGTCACTGGCCACCAGTTCACAAGGATGAAGGAGCAGAGACAGAGTCAAAGAGAAGGTTGACTTCTGGGATCAGCTTCAGTGAAACAGCTCAACTTTACTCAGGGTGAACAGGGACTATATAGATCTTGGGTGGTTGGTAGGGATTTCCAGGGTGGGTGTACACTATTGGGTAGGGCTGAGGTGCTGGAGATGGTTCATTTACATGAAGAAGAATTCCTCAGGAGAGAGGAAGTTGACCCTGTAATCTGACCATAGATCATGTGACTATGCTCAGAGGTGGGGGAAGTAGAGTCATGCACCATATCGCATAGGCTGAGAGCAGGGAGAGAGTGGTCCTAACTCCTGCTGGTCTCAGGATGAGATCTTTAGAGTTTTGGGAGTGTCTCATTCTCACATTCACTCTTGTTCCAGGCCAGCTCCCCCATCACATGTGCCCACAGTGGGAGGAGTCAGGCCCTTGTTCAGTTGGGGCCTAAGTGCATGTTGAACTATTCAGAATGGGATCATGTTTGAAAATGGCCACTGCTAGGAAAATGGCTAGGATGACATCATATTGTGAGAGAGTAGACCCTCTGCAATATGGGTTTTGTCTTCTAAAAGGACTACCCTGCAATGAGAGGAGGGTAAATGTGTTCAGAGGAAGAGGGTGTGTTAGCTGAGGTGGACACTTCCTGAAGGCTTTCAGATACCACCAGAAGAGTGGTCTGAGGCTGATTTTCCCTCTGAGTCCTCAGCCAGACCAACCCTGACAACAATTGATCTTGACTGACTAGCCTCTAGAACTTCCTGTATGGCATTTCTGTTGTTCACTCTCGCAGTTGAATATGGCAGAGAGTCACACCCATCTTTAGTTCTGATCCTCAGATCCCATATTATTTATATTCAAACTCAAATTCTTTATCATAATCAATAAAACTTCATGATCTGGCCCTAGCATCTTCTTCAATTTCATTTTCCAGCACCGCTAGCCTTATTGTCTCCATGGTATCAGCTACTTTTCTGTTATTTAGTGATGTCAAACTGTTCCTCATGATGACTTTTGTATACTGTGCCCTCTACTTGGACTGCTAGTCTCCTCTCTACTTTTTACATGCCTAATATCCTATTCTCAAAGTCTTATCTTCCAGGCTACCCTTCCCCATCCCTGTGGCTACTCTCTGTCTCAGGCCATTTTTTTAGTAAAATTACTTAGTGCACTTTACATTCAATTTATATTCTTAGATATTTACATACTTTTTGGGACCTAGTCTATATGGATCCAGGGGATGTTGTCACTGAAGTTCACCAATGTCTCTCTGGCCCTTGACACAGTGTCTGGCTTATCCCAAGAGCTCAGCCTGTCGCACATTAGTGGATATAAGAACATAAATTGCTTAGAAAGGTGCTCCTTCCCAATCCCCACTGCCAGGTATTCATATTCAGCATAACCCTTTATTATTTTGGTTATTATTTGAGAAATAATGCTTTTTACTTATGAAGCATTGATTGGCTCTCTTTTTTTGCTAGGACTGTCTAGCTCAGGATATCTGTCAAGGATTTCAAGGCCTGACCTAGCATGTAGTTGGAGTGATAGGGAACATGATCTTTCTCTATGAATTTCATCAACATATCTGTGAAGCCTATATCCATAAGGATTTGTTTTCTTGGCAGCCAGACTGCACTGCTATATAGAAACAGTGTGACATCAGCCTTTGCTAAGTAAAAAAATAGGAAGTTATGTGGGTGATTGTGGTGAGATTCACTATTTAGCTGTGTCCACTAAAATCTGTTCTTTCTTCCTTGAGTCAAAATTAAATGACATTTCCCAGCCTCCCTTGCAGTTTGGGGTGGTCATATGACAGATTTATCTAGTGGTGTGTGGGCAGAAGTGATGGTGTCCCTTCTAGGCCTAGCTCACAGAAAACCTCCCTCCGTTGCTGCTTGTCTCTGCTACAGTTTAATGGGTTTTCAATGTCCACAGTAACCTTAGAAACTGTGGTTGAAAATAGAAATACCTCACCTTGGGTCTCTGATGACCAGATTGGAAAAAAAAAATCTTCCCAATAAGCCCGAACTGACCAGACAGTCCTGGTGAGCACTTTGTGATCACAATTGTGGAGATGTCGGGGTCCTCTCTACCTTCACCCTGACCATACTGTGAGCCCCTTTATTCAGAACATTGAGACCAGCAGAAGCTGAGCTCTAGGAGGGAGGTGAACGGACTTGGGACAGGAATCCCTGCTCTCTCGTGAGCCATTGAAAAGGAGATCTCAAAAGACGATGACAACCCAATGCTCTAACCCAATGCTCCAGCACAGGGGGGAAGAGAGGATGTCTGTGAGGTGTCTTTCTATCCTATGCGGTATTTCTCACTTCAACACTATGTCCTCTCTGGCCTAGACTTCCTCAAGGGCATCACAAGGGCTTTGAAACCAGCAATCAGAAGCAACATTTGTGACTCAGGACTCAGGGGCCCGAAGGAGGAGAAAAAGGCAAGAGAGCCTCACACATGCCAAGACACTAGCTCTCTTCTTGGTGTCTCTGTCTTTAAGGAGGGTGGTGTCTGTCTTCCTGGACGCTGGATGAGTTATCTCAGTCCAGTGATTGGTAGATCTAGGCTTAATGTTTACATTACACTGTGCGTGGAATGGGAATAAGATGCCCATTTTCATTGGGTCAAGCCTTCCTGTGTGCTATTTGCCAGCACAGTACAGCCTGTAAGGACTTACAACTTACTCACTATTGGAGCACAGTCCAAGAGTGGACTCATGTGAGAAAAATCCAAGAAAATAAGACAAGAGACTTATGGCCTCGGTTTCTTCAAAACACAGAATTGTTCTTGGGATGTGTTTCGTGCTTCTCTCAGGTGTAGTGGATAGAAGTGAGTTTACCTCAGATGTTGGTATTCATATGCCGTGGTTTTGCTATGTGTGCCTTTTCCTTGTGATTATACACTTTACTGGAGAAACTCTTGTTAACCTCCAGAGAATAAACTGTCCGATGCTCTGAATAAAGTTGGCTGTTGCATGAGACTTTAGTCCACCTCATTTTTAGGTCTCCCTCTTCCAGGTTCATGCCATCAAGTAGAGTGGTAAACAACTCTTCATTTTGTGTGCACAGAACCTCAGATTTTGTCAGCTTCTCTCTGGGTGGCCCAGCTGCTCCATGCACAGGATGCCAGGCCTCTCCCAGCCTCAGGGGTAAAGTGTGGGTGGATTAAGTCAGTCATGGTCATTGCTTGAGGAGTAGGCATGTCAACCAGATCTGGCCAATAAGATGCTTGGGGAATTCTGCTAGGGGAATTTTGACGAAAAATTTCCTCATGTCTAGACCAAGAAACAAGAGTATTCTCCTTTCATCCCCTGTGACATTAATGTGGGACTCCATGAGACATGGAGTTGTTATGGCTATCATATGGCCATAAGGGAAAATGCCAGGAGTCAGAAGATGGTGGTATGGAGGGAAGAGGAATCCTTTTGAGCAAGAAAGTCCACCTTAGCAACCTGGACTCTGCTTGAGTTGAGCTGTTCACGTTCATCTTCTTTTTCAACAAAGCACTTAGCTAACTGGCTGCATACATACCCTACTCTAAACAATGCAATAGGTCACTCCTTCCTAGCAACCCCTTGGCAACTCCCACTTCTTGGTCAAACATATTCTGGGACATATCCAGTAACTATGGACAATGGGTTGATCCAGTCTAGACTGGTTTGGGTACATGTCCAGTAAGGCAAACTGTGTCCTCAAAATTAATTTTTTTTTTTTTGCAGGTGGAAATCCTCTATTTAGGCCTAGGCATGATTGGGCAGGCATTTGATTAATGCCAGATCAAGGGAAAGGACATGTGGAATAAACTCAGGCTTATATGACCTAAGTCTGTCAGTCAAAACAGAAAACCACCCACGTTCTACAATTTAGCAACCACCTCCTCCTCATTGATTTACAGAAGAAAGCCCTGGCAGTTCCCAGTGCAGGTGACCGCTCTAGCGAAGGTAGCCTACCGCTCCCTTGTATCTGTCCTGTGCTTTCATATTATCTTTGAACACAATCTTTTGCTATGTTATTGATTGTGCTTTTTCAAATATTTGAAAAGATATCAAGAGACCCCATCAACACCTTTTAGGCTGCTTTAGTTCACATGTTCACACAGGTTATCTTGATTTAAGCAAAGGGGAAAGTGAAATTGGCCAAACCGGAATGACTTTCCCAGAATGTTGGCCAACGAGGTAGAGGTTAAGTTGTCTCACTCCTGTCTCCTTCTCTCACACTGTTCTAGGGAGCAGGTAGGATTCTTTTTAACCTCTAGCCAATTAATTGGGGGTGGGGGAATGGGGGTAGCTACGTGGAAAATTGCACTGGGAAACTTCTAAGATCACACACAACATTAAGGTGGGTTTTGAATGACACAACTTTATGTGCGACTGAAATGACAGTGGCTCACCTTCCCCTATCTAGGTAGCACTTTAGGTTCCTTCTGGATTAACAATCCTGTGACAGAAGTGGTGTGCTCCACTCCTGAGCAATAAAACATCCCAAGATTTAACAGTGTAGAAGACCAAGCATTTACTATCTTATAGTGTCTGTGGTATGTGGGAATATAAATAGAGATCAGCTGAGTTTGTTCAACACCCATCCAAGTGCCTGTGTGTGGCTGCAGCCTCATCTGCAGTGGAGACCAGGGTAGGGTACAGACAGCGACCCCTTATCCCACACCCCATCATTGGTGGGACTTGGCTCATCGTAGGCCATAAACGGGGGCTTCAGTTTCCCACTGTCTGTACCGTGGGTTCTTGCCTCCTGGGCTCCCTTCCAGGGCTGCTCACCACACCGCAGCTAGCAAGCCTGAAGGGGCCTCCAGGAACAAAGTGACGTGTTTCTATAGGCCATGGAGGGGACAACCATGATGATGCAGTGCTGTGCTCAATAAAGTAGTATCAGCGCCACCCCTAGGGGAGAAAGCTGTCCAGAGTCAACCCTCCAGAGTCACGGGTCAGAAGGCTTCCTGCCCATCATAAGGACAAATGAAAAAGCACGCAAAGTAACTCACCCTGCTGCTGCCGCCATTTCTGCAATTGGTTGGCTTCATTATTTTGCCTCAAAAAAATTTTGTGATATCTCTTTTCTGAGCTATTTTCTGTCTTTGTGGACTTAGACCCACAGAGTGTCTGTGGGTGTCTTATGTTTGCTTTCCCCAATGGAAGATTAAGCATGTGTCCCTACTGTTGTTACTAATCACAATTAATTATGATTCATAACAATGGTATTAGAAAAGATTCCCACAGTGCAGGGAATGCCACTAATGTGGCTTTCCCATCCTTACCTTATTTCTTCTCCTAAATATCCAGGTCATGTGTGCGTGTGTGCGTGTACCTGTGTGTGTGCGTGTGTGTATGCGTGCGCGTGTGTATTTGTGCATGTGTGCATGCATGTGCGTGTGTGTATGTGTGTATGCGTGTGTGTGTGTGTGTGTGTGTGTGTGTGCATGCATGCATGAGTGTGCGTGTGTGTGCATGTGTGTGTGTGTGTGTGTGTGTGGCACTCAGTGCTAGCCCAGCTTCCATGCTGCCTTGTCTCCCTCCCATGCAGGATGTCATTCATAGATAGACTGAGATTTCCTCTGGGCATTGGCTTATTCGAGGGAACACCCAAAAGAAAGAGAGTGGCCAGGCAGAGCCTCCACTGTTTGGTCGTTCCTTAGAAACCAGATGCAGCCGCGGTGCAGAAAAAAAGGGAGATTGGGCTGCAGAGAAGAACAAAGTAGAAGGAGTTGATATGACTCAAAGGGGCCGAATAGCTGTGGGGGTGTCACTAGCCTACCAGAGTGGCTAAGACACGGCAAGAGAACCGGACTTTTAATGAAGGGAGGCAGATTAAATTAGTCATGACAGGAAAATGAGCAAGAAATGCTTTCACATTGTTATTTAATAAGAAAAATGTGTAATTAACTGATAAAAATAGTTTTTGCAAGAAGCAGGCAGTTAAATAGTTTATAAAGCCAGCCAGGCCCGACGCTGAGTGTCCCTGACTGTTAGCAATCAGAATGCTTTTTATATGGTGTCTTTCTTTGGAAACGCACAAACTCTCTCACCACAGACATTACCTCATTTGCTTCACAGCCTAATGAGTGCTTTATGGCTGAGAAATGGAGGAGGAAGGAGGGACTCTGGAGAGATAAACTGAGGCTGAGGGAGAGACACCCGACCTTGGCCTTAAAGGCCAGCTATGGGGAATAGTCCTCGGTCTCTCCTCTCCCCCCTCCATCTTATTTTCTGCATTAGCTGATGGCTTTGAATTAAACAATTGCTTCTCTCTTTCCAAAGCCTGAACGGAGGAACCTGGGCTGTGTATTCTGGCCGATATGATCCCAGCCTTCCGAATGGGAGGTGGGGGTGGGAAGAGATCCTGGCATTTGCCATCTGCTAAGCCTGTCTTTAATCCTCGGCAAAGTAATGGAATGGAGATGAAGGGAAAAAAATGTGCAGGAATCAGGAGCATAATGCCACCATGAGCAAGCAGCTGTCTGGATTTTTAAAGAGCAAATTCCATGAGACAAATTTAATTGCATTTTTTAATAGAATTAAAAAAAAAAAACACCCTCTACCACATTAGTGGGTGAAGGCAGTGGAATGGATGCATCCAGAAATCTCACTTGAAAGATGAATTCAACCGAGCAGATTCTGAGCTCCACTTCCCGGATGGAAACCTGGCTGGAAAAGCCACGTGAGCAGCCGGTGGGCGGCTGTGCACTGGCTGGGAGACGGTGGCCAGCAGCGGAGTGATGCTGGCAGGCTCTGAGATGGGCCTGGATCTACAGTGCCTCCTTATTAATGACTTGCAGGAGGTGATGAGCAGAACATTAATTAAACGTGCACATGTGGCCAAGTGGGAAATTGGCGACGAGAACAGCAGAGGCAGGCACATAATATCCAGGTACTTGGTTTTCAGCCTCTGCGATTTGGCCTGTGAGAGGTGGCTTGACTTTACATTCCCCCCCCCCCCCCCCCCGCCCACTTCACCCTCTGCTGTCTCCTTGCTGTTTTGGGCTCCAACCAGATTTTCACTTGGTGCAACAGGGGTTGTATCTTTAGAGCAGGCTCATAAATTCCCCTCCCCCAGCCAAACACCAGGGCGTGTACAAGTTGCCACTTCTAGCCTGATGCACTGAAAAAGAAACCCTGCAAAAATTAATATTGATGTAGCAGAATAAAGAAGCATCCAGGAGGCTGGTTCACAAACACCCTACCCTGCTTCATAGCCTGTTTATACTAGCAAAGGGGTGAATAAGCGGGAAATTCAGGCATTGGGAGGTGGGGAAACCCTTGTGTCTAGCTGATGTCCTCTGAAATAGGTCGTTTGACCTCTAGATCCATAGAGACATTTGTAAGTTCTATAGTGTCCCCAAATCCCAAAGAAAATCATGTGGCTCGGCGAAGTCTGATCTTAACACCGTTTCACCTTCAGTGTCCCACTCGCTTCTTAAAAGTTCATTCTGGATCATGCTAGTAGGTTGGCCGGTAGATTTGTCACAACCGGGTCTTGGCACTATCTTTATTAGAACTAATATTTATTTGACAATGGCTCTGTTGCCAAGAAGGAGAGAATGGCCTGGGGAGAAGGGGAGTAAGCGGCGTTTGCTCTGAGAGGCTAGATTATCATTTGTGTTTTATTTGATTTGGGAACCATTAGCCAAATTCTGGGTAGACAGAGTGAGCTTTGTAATGGGAAAGATGATGCTAATCAACCCTATGACAACCTGAAATTTTGCTGTTAAGGTAGGTGTGTGTTTAGGAAGGGACACACACACACACACACACACACACACACACACACCAGAGAACAATACTTTTAATCTCCCATATTCATGGATGGTTATGGGTTGTAATAAAGTGATTGAACTCATGTGGACTATTTCGAAGGTAAGAATTATTATTACATTACCCTCTTTATAAATGAAAAAAGCAGTTGAGGTTGGTGCACAGCCTTTCAGAGTACAGAGTAAACTTTGAAAACAAGACTTGTAGAAGGCTAAGCTGCCTTGAGCCATAGCTCTCCAGCCTAGCATCACGGCCATAACCCAACCTTGACCCAAGGTCACTTTGGGAATGGATGCTTAGACTACCTGAGTTAGAACCCATGAACAGACCCTAAAATGAGTTCTTTAATAACCTGTTTCCTATATTCACAGTAGGAGTGGCTGAGGCAAGGCCCTGGAGGCAGCTTGAAGCGTGTTTTCTGCTCTTACAAGAGACTTGGCTTTGGCTCCAGGTATGCATAATTCAACCTTTAAGCATAAGTTATGACTTGGCTGGGTGGCACCTCTAATAAGGCACTTGAGTGACCCTCTCTGTTCTGTTAGCATGGATTCCAGCCTTCTGGCAGCTTGCTGAGTCATTTCTTGCACACTACCTAAGAGTTCTTTTGATGTATTCAGTTTTTTTCAAAACAGTTCCATATCCAGGAATTATTTTGAGGGTACACGTGTTGTTCTAGCACCATTTATGGATCGATGCCCGAGGTTGCTATCATTCTGGCCCTGGAGAAGTCATCTATTTACCCCCTTGGCTGGGATGGCAGGAGTCAGCTGTTCTAGGATTGAACTGGCAGAGCTTACAGTTTCAAATCAGGGCAAAGAATTTTTCAATGGTGACAAAAACCACTTTTGGCTAAAAGCTTTGCTTGGATGTTTAAGGATCTATACCATGGGAAAATAACCATTATATTTTGCAATGACTGTATCTTGCAGTGCCATCCCTAAAATTTTCCTCATGCCCTGCGAGTGTGTAATGGTGAAGGTGACAGTAGCCGACACCGTGACAATGTAAAATTGTGATATTTCTGTTAAGGTGGACAGTCATGTTAGAGAGAAGAGCTAATCACACCCAAACACACGCTTTAGGACAATCTAATCTTGTTTACCTTTATTGCTTACTTGTAGTTAGGAAGAATGTAACCCCACGTGACTTCTAAGACTGGCCAGAGGAGGCCAGGGAGCTTCCCATGGATTCTCTAGGGTTCCTTGTTCTGGGTGGGATTAGTTACTTATGTTATCCAACTTCCCTGAGATACCTGCAGAAGAGGTAAGGTGCTGGGGCTCTGGTCAGTAGAACCAACAGAGACCAGCCCTCTTGCCAGTCTTAACACGGTTCTGGACATGAGAGTGAATATGTCTTGAAGTCAAATGTCCACAGACTACCAAGCACCGCTGTGGAAGCCCAGTGGGTGTCACACTGAGTGAACCACACAGATGAGCCCCGCCTGAGCTCTCAACGTGTGAGATCCACAAAATAGAATAATGATGCTTATTTTTGAACTTTTAAAATATTCTAGGGTATTTTGTTAGACTAGAGAATGGGACGTTTCTAACAACCCAAATTCAGTTTTATTCCAATCCTGTATACCATTGAGAAGACAAAAATGAATAATCGAAGATGTTTGACCCTGTTTTCAGGTTTCATCGTCGGCTCCCTATCAACATGTCCACCCAGGAAACAGAGTCAGCCAATATGTGGTTCCTAGCTTGCTTTCTAGTCGGTGGAACTGACACAGCACCAATAGCTCTGCCTGGGCCACAGTAACATTTGATGAAAATTTCTTCTGCCCAATAGTATCATCCACACAAATTATTCAGATGTAAAATACATCGCGATCAAAATTGCCAGCCTCCGAGTCATGTAGATCCAATGGCTAGGAAACAGTTGGGTCATTTTCTTGGTTCAAGATTGTGTCACCAAGTTTGGAAGGATACTGGGTTTTGGAACAGGTCGCTAGCTCTGAGGACAGCCATATGGAAATGTCCGTGCATGCGGCCCTTTGCTGGAAATTGTCTTGTGAGTGGATCAGAGTCAGTTTTTCTAAGTGGGACTTCTGCAGGAGGTGGCTGTCCTCTGGCTGAGGAAACCCTTTATTGTCTTTATAAAGAACAGTGTTAAACAACCAAGAAGGAACAAACTTTTCAGATTAATCCACCATCTACTGAGTCCCTGGGCTGCCTGTCTGTTTCCCCCTCCTCTCTCCATGCTGGTGTTCCAGACTCCTACTGCTGCATCCAGCTTTTACATGGATGTTGGAGATCTGAGCATGGGTTTCTATGCTTGCACCACAAGCACCCTATCCACTGAGCCATCTCCCTATCCTCTGCAAATACTTTCTTTAATTAGCTTTATTTGCGCTGCAGAAGGCTGCACGTTACACTAGGCATGGGTGCTTAAGGGAAAGATGCAGCGTGTAGAAATGGCAGCTCCTGGTACACACAGTAAGCAGTCAATAAACATCTGATGAGCAGGGCTAGGGAGATGGCTCTGCAGGTTTAGTGCTTACCAAGCCTGCATTCATGAGCCCCTGAGTTTGAGTTTCCAGCATCCACATAAAAGAGTTCATTATGGCAGGGCATTCTTACAAACCCCAACCTGGGAAGGCAAAGGCAAGAGGTTCCCTGGGGCTTGGAGTCAGACCATCTAAGCAATCAGTGAGAATCAGGACCAGTAATCACACACACACACACACACACACACACACACACACACACACACACTCACCATGCATCCCCGCACATGAACACATAGACCAACACATACACACATGCAGACCTAATAAGTAAATATGTGATTATTATCACATTTCTTCTGACATATTTTTGGGTATACCCAATGTTTTAGGTTCTGTTGCATTGTCAAATGGCCCTCCTATTGTGTGTATCTCTCTCTCTCTCTCTCTCTCTCTCTCTCTCTCTCTCTCTCTGTATATGTGTGTAAATGAGTATGTATACACAGAGTGATGGGAGTGTGGTGGGTGAACCATAAAAGGTAGCCCTTCAGGTGGACAAATCAGGGCACAATTCTCTAGCTCAGTTCACTTCTTACAAAGCACAGGTCGGAATTCAAATGGCCTTCTGGTCCCCTCCAATTTTGTATATAATCATGTTGATTTGTTTGTGGGGACTGTTATATTTTCATTAAATGTTGAGTCTAGGAAACTAGTAACAAGAATGCTAAGCATAGTCATACAGTAGGGATTTTTAATCCAAACATTATTTATCCAGGACTAATCAAAAATACAATGAAAGGATTTAAAAAAATAAAAAGCAAACTGAGAATCCGCCAGACATAAAACAAATGCGTTCCTCTCCAGCTCTTACGAACTCATTCAAACATCTGGGGGATTTACAGGTGTTAAAATTGCCCCTTGAAAGAAACCTTTTTATTTCCTGGGGTGATGGAAATATATTGATAATTACAAGAGGAAATGAGTTTTTTAAAATAAAACAATTAAAAGGGCTTAGCATTTAAATGAAAGAGAATGTAATTTTCCTTTATTTTATCTGTCATTAAATTGATGTTACAAGCTATTAGAAGAGTTTAGTCAAGGCCGATTTTCAAATATAATCTCTACTGATGTGGGAGGCTGGAGAGGAGGGCGGGCACAGCTCAGTACCAGTGCACCTCCACACACATATGCAAACACGAACTTACACACACACACACACACACACACACACACACACACACACACACGTCTCAATGGGGTCATTTCTTTAAGAAGTGTGAAAGCTAAAGTAAGAAACAGAGAAAGATAACGTAGACTCAGGACCATGAACAGGAAGGTGGTAACCCTGTTGCCTGTAAGAGACTTTTCTTGATTTAGTTGGAATAAATTCTGTTTTTTTCCCCTCGTATGTATGCATGCATATATGTATGCATGTTTGCATGTGTGCAGGTGTTCAGGCAAAGGTCAGAGGTTAACCTTTGGTGTTAGTTCTTCAGTAGTCATCCACCCTGGTTTGTGAAGTCACAGTCTCTCACTGGTTTGAAACTCACCAAGTAAGCTAGCCTGGCTTTTGCCAGCAGGCTTCAGGAATCTGTCTCTGCCTCTTCAGTGCTGGATTCCAAGTGAATGCTGCCATACCTGGCTTTCCTCACTGGGTTCTGGGGATCCAGCTCGGATCTTTGCATTTCTATACAAGCACTTAAGGCTGAGTTACCTCCCTAGCCTCTCAGGCAGTAGATACCTGCACATAAGTAGGGAACACTGGCCTGTGACATCTGCATAATCTGAATAGAGCTGAGTTACTGTCAGAGGGGACCTGGGAATTCTCGCAGGGCTCTAGATGGCACCCTTCTCCTCCCGAGTCTGTTTGGTGTCATTATGTGGGTACTCCAAAATTACTCAGGGAAAGTGAGACTATTGACACTCTGAAGATAAATAAATGCTATAAGTCAGTGCCTCACAGATCTGGTTGTAATTTAACAATAATCAGTACTGTATATTTATCAAAGTACACCATTAATTATAGCTAAAAACTTACAACATCATTAATAGGGCATATTGCATTTGTTATCGCTTGCAATGATAATTACACAGAAACGACACATGCATGTTTCTATGCAGCATGGCTGCCTTTTATTTGGGTTCCCAGTATGTGCTGGTCTCTGAGACTGAAAATATTTGTGACCTGCCTTTGTGAGACCCTTGCAAGGCACGAGCCTTGGTAGGTGAGAAGTGGAAACCCTCAATGTGGCCTGTGAGCATACAGCTAGGACGCTGTGCAGGCAGAGCTAGGACACATTCCTCATGTGCCTCAGATGAACATGGTGCCACTGAGATTAGCTCACGTGGTGGCTAGGAAGGAAAACACAATAAAATAAAAAACTTGAAGACAAGAAAATACCACCACTACCGTTACTACCACCACTAAGACCAAAGCATAGAAAACATCTCATCATGGAAGCTGTAGTGTGTCACAGTGTGTCCCACAGCGTATTGCAAATGTTTATTTCAATAAAGCATTGGTCTGGTTCACCATCTCTTACTCCTATGACACCATCCACATTGGGTCCTCACTGGGACTCTTTCCAGTTATCCTGTTGTTGCCCTGTACCATGGAACAAACAGCAAGGCTGGCCCTTTCACGTGCCCCAACCAATCACAGATGATATAAATTTTGGGGTGAGCCAGTTCGGAGCCCTGGATCTGGGCCTGGGTGGTAGAAGCACAGGTCAGACCTCTTGGTCTCCATTATCCACACCACCAGGGTGAGTTCTCCAGCACTGCTCTGTCTAGGCCACCCAAAGCTGCCATCAGCAGAAGGTAAGGTCGGCCCTCCTATTCTCTCCTGTGTGCTATAGCCAGTGAGGGGGCAGGGCTAGCCTTCTCACTCTCAGGCCCTAAGGGCTGGCTCTCCGGATAACTGCAGGTGGCGAAGGATGAGCGGGAGGGCATCACCCCCACACTTACCCCATCTCAGCTGGCTCCCCTGTGTCCCCTGTGTCCCCTGTGTCCCCTCCACCACAGCCAGCTCTACTGTGTTGCCTAGGCGAGGTGCAGGGTCCGCTCTCCCAAGTGTGGGATCTGAAGCTTAAGGCCGAGCCGCCTGGCTTTCTCCAGAGCCAGCCCCGCCCCAGCTTTGGATTGATGGGATTGATGCTGGCATCACAGCCTGAGCTCGCTTAGGGTTTTGTTGTTGCCTCTGGCTTTGGCACTGGCATCTTCCTGTAGACCCTTGTAGCTCTGGATCCTCCCTGTTTTCCTTCATTGTTCTCTATCTACCTGGCCTATCCTTGCCTTTTCGTCCCTCTCTTCTTCATCTTTACTCTCCACAGTATCTCAGCAGAACAGGACAACTTCTCCTCATCTCCAAGACACTTGTAAGTTTTCACAGGAGAACAGAGAACATTTTATGATTCTGTAGTTGGAAAACGAAATCCTTCACAGAAGAAATGACTTGGGTGTTTGGAGACAGATTAAGGTGGTGGAAGGAGAAGGTGCGAATGTACCCAGGGTGTGTGGATAAGGTATCCGCTGTTGGGAAGCACTGTGTGCAGAGTTTGGGCTGTGGAAAACAAAGAAGACAAATGGGGTTTGGTGTGTGGGACAGAGAACTAGCTAATCTAAGGAGGCTGGTGCCGAAGAGCTTGAGAAAGGTCCTCTGGAACTGGGAGGAGTTTAGAGGAATGCTTTAGCCCTTGAAGGGCTGTATAATATGTGAGCTGTGGGAGCTGATTGATTTTCTCTATACCCACAAAGAACTGGCCTCTTGAGTTACTAACCTTCCAACAGCTCCAAGCTCCTCTACCATGAACGTCCCCAGTTGTCTCCAGTTCTCCTCTTTCCTCGTGGACCAAGTGCAGGCTTAGGATAGTCAGCTGGTTTTGAGGACGCTGAGGTACTTGGGGCTAGGGGTTTAAGAAAGCTGGAACACTGAGAAGTAGAAGAGAAGAAGCCAAGAGATTAGAAAGAATTACTGAAAATGGTCTATTTCATAGACCTCCCTCTGCAGAATGAAGTAAAGCAAACCAAACACACCCCAAGTCCAAGCTGACACAGAAACACTACTCCTGCCCAGGGCCTATGGCCACAGGGAAATCTCCCTGTCTAGTAAGAGAACAGTCCAGAACAATCAAGGCACAGGAGACCCAGGAGCACAGGGCTCAGTACTCATCAAACACTGAGTGTTGGGCCAGGACAACAGAAGGTGGTCATGGAGATATTTCCTGCCTTTCTAGGTTATTCCCAGAGACAAGTCAGTGAGGACCAATATCTTAAATTCTATCCCTGGGTGTGAATTGCAAGCGGAAAGCCGCTGACACTGGTGCTCTGTGGGACCCACGGAGTGGGGAGAGGATAGTGGGATATCCACTCGGGGCTGTCATCGTTAACGTCCTGGATTTTTAGCTGGATAGATGGATTTGAAAACAGACAGGATGTAATGTGTGGTGGCCCACAACTGTAATCCCAGCACTAAGGCAGGCTGAGGCAGGAGGATGGCAAGTCTGAGGCCAGCCTGTGCCACATAAAGAGAGCTTGTCTCAAAAATAATCAAGAACAAGAATGAACAATGTATATGGTTGGGTGGGGAATGGAGGTGTGTGTGCTTAAAATGCCTCAGGTTCCTCAGCCAGCCAATGAGAACAGCCCATGATTCTCTTCTGATTTGCTTTAGTCTCTGAAGGTGATCAACTTACGTCTAGACAATTGTTAAGATTTGTTAAACTCTGGGGTACCTTAGACTTTCGTTAGCAAAAGAACTCCAGAGAGACGGGAAACATACGGATCTCTACCAGAAGGGCAAGAGACGATTTCAGCTAAATGACTCAGACTCGAAAAACAGGCTACTTTCTTACTCACTTCACTTCTGTGTAGCAAAAGAAATTCTAAAAATGAGAATCCTCAAGCCGAATGGGAAGATGGGGATTCAGACGGGCTACCCTGGGTGGCGTGTGTGTGTGTGTGTGTGTGTGTGTGTGTGTGTGTGTGTGTGTGTGTGATCAAGGAGGCACTGCTTGTCATGCCCTGGGCAACACCACACTGCCTGGCATCGCTGCTGCCAACTGTACACAACAAGAGCTAAATCTGTGCGAACACGCTCCCTGTCCTTACCAGGCTGAGCCAGGAAGGTGAGTATTGAGGCCGAGCAGGAATTCATCCCAGAGAAATTCCAAGAGATGTCGCTGGACTTGCGTTTACTAGTTGTAAAATTGAGATGGCCACAGTCCCCCTCTCATGGGGTGTTGGGAGGATGGGACGTGATCACTCGGTAATATTTTCATCTGGAGCTGGCTACTCCAAAATACTCAGTATATACTCAGAACTTTTGTTCATGGGAGACAGGAAGTTTCTATAGCATGGGGGTTGAAAACTGAATAGAGCAAACCTTCCCTTTAAGAAGCTGACAGAGGAGGGGGTAGAAGAAGATAGATCAGCAGGTAATTACGACACACGACCCCATAGTATATATGATGTATAATAAACAGTGTGAGCAAGTATTGGGTTCTATTTCGGGTGGAGCATCCTTGCTTCAGGATGGAATATCATTAAGGGCAAAAGGACCATCCACTTGTCGTAAGCCGCTGCACGTGAAGGAGGAAGTCCTGACAAGGCCACCGTTGTCATTTGGCTGTCCTCATGATGGATGGGGATTCACGAACAATTGAATTGAGCCTCTGCCATTACGATCGATTGTTGGCACAGACATCTTGATAGGAGCCAGGGGGCCACAGTGTGGGTCGGTGGTCACCGTGACATGAGGTTTACGGCTTTTCCTAGGCTTCCCATGAGTCTTGCCACACACCCTTCTGCCTGGGACCCAGGATCAAGCTGGCCGTAAAGGACGAGGAAATGAGGATTGAATTAAGTCACCAGAGATCTAAGCCAGATGTGTCTGGCTCCTTTTCGCTCCCTCGTTTCCAGAGCCTTCGAGGTCATCCTGGTGAAATGAGATGGGAAAGGGAGTCTCAAATGTAGCTCCTACTCCTTACCCTCAGAGTCTGAGGAAGCCCTCACTTCAAATCTTGTCTTTGGCACACGGAAAGTGAAACCTACCTCATAAGTATTCTTGGGCCTTGTTTTAGTAATGTTTTATTAATATATAATTTATATTTCATTAAAGTTGCCATTTTAAAGTGACTTCAATAGTTCTTGGTGCATTTTCAGCAGTGTGCCACCACGATCTTTATCTGATTCTAGACGATTTCCCTCACTTCCAAAAGAAAGCCATGTCCATCAGTGGTCACTTTCCAGTCCTCCGTCCTTCAAGGCTCTGAGAACCTCACATCTACCCCAGTCTCTGTGGACTCAGCTTTCCCAGACAGTTTACCTAAGTGACTTTGGCAGTACGTGTTCTTTTGTGTCTGGATTCTCCTACCCTTTTTCCTCCCTCCCTCCCTCCCTCCCTCCCNTGTTGGCCTCCAGCTCAAGGCTGAGGCTGTCCATGCTCCTCTCACCCATCCTGGATCCATGGTCTGCCTGGGTGTTGGTGTGCACCAGCAGGCCTGCATCCTGGCTTCTTTTACTTGGCAGAATGTCGTCAATATTTATTCATTTCCTGGTGTGCTTCACTTCTTTCTATTGCTGAGTAATATTCTACCATATGACAGTGCCATGTCCATCAAATGGCACAACCAATGAGGAAGACTTACAATGTGATGATTTGAAAGACAAATGACAATTAAAAATTCATAAAATCTTCCACACTGCTAAAAATACCAGAAAAATGTTTTAATATACATTTCTCTGAAGAAAATATACAGATGGCCATGTTGTGCTCATTGTTTATGGATACAAGTACATTATCATATAGCTTATTTACATATATCTCTATCACGTTGGCTCCTTTCACTTTCATAATGGTGTTCTTTTGTAAATAAATTTGAAACTTTTAGTAAAGCCTAATTACATACTTTTCTTTTTCGTCTTACTGTTGATGCTGAGTGTCAAAAGTTGTTACTTAGATCAACATTGTAAAGATTTACCTTTTTCTTTTTGTAGTTTTAACACTCTTATGCTTAAACTTATAATTCATTTTGAATTTTTGTGCATGGTCTGAAGTAAGGATATACCTCTGTGTGTACATGGTGTGCACCCCCCACATATATACATATGCACACCCCCCCCACACGCCACACACATACCACATACCACATACCATACAACCACACACTACACCACCACACATACACCACACAAACACCATACACATACCACACCATACACACACATACACACATACCACACCACACCACACACCATACCTTCCCCACACATACACGCACACCACACACACACACACACACACACACACACACACACACACACACATTAGAAACTCTTTGGCTCGTGTGAGTTTCAATGAGCTGCACATGGAAGATAGTATTGTTCAGTTTAATTTCCATGACATTGAAGCCAACACACACCCACTTGATATTCCAGATGTATGAACTAAAAGCAAGCACAGTGCACTGTGGGCCCTAAGTGAGGCCTCTAGTACTGCACTGGAAACCTCCACTGACTTGAGCCGGCAGCCTTTACCACTAATTGAGGGCACAGTTTGGCCCCATGGGTTTTATACAGAACATTTTCTTTATTTCCAGTTTTCATGGGTGTGTGTTGTGGGCTGGGGATTATTTTTATGTTTTTCCACTTCCTGATTGGTTTTAGGACTTGTTTATTTGGAGACTGCTTTAATAAATTTGCACAGCAGGGTGAGGTAGAAACAGGGTTGGGATATTTAACCAGGAACGCCTTCTTCTCAGTTTGAGTTTTGGTGTTTAACTTGAGGGTAAGTCACTCTATTTCAGTGCCAAATCCCTGCCAAAGATCACCTATCCTGGACACACCCTGGGTGACTTGATTGGAGGGCAGGGCTCTGCTCCTGAGTGACCCTGTACAATGGCCACCAGGACACAGCACCGTTGCATGTCAAAAGGGTAGTTGAGTTCTGAGGTAAGTTTTCTGTTCTAAAGGAAGAGCCCAGAGGAGCCCAGAGGGCAGTGACCTGACATTCTCTGGCATGGTTTTAATGTGTGCTTCATCTTTATTCAGAAAAATTTTGAGCATGTGTATGCTACGGGGTAGATGTGACCATGACCAAGGCAAGCAAATCCCCGTGCACAACAAGATTCACTATGGTGTGTTTCTACAGGGGAAACAGTTATGGGTAAGTAAAAAGTCTAGCACCAATTGTAGAGTCAGATTGCTTGAAAAATTAAGTTGAGTTCTTAGGGAGATTGAGCAGTTAAGAGTGCATTGTATGCTCTAGATGAACTGAGTTTGGATACCAGCAAACATGATGCAGCTCACAACTCCCTATAATTCCAGCTCCAAAGGATCCAATGCCCTCTTCTAGTGTCTATGGGAAACACCCACCCACACACACACACACACACACACACACACACACAAAATCTTAAAAAAATAAAATTGGTCTGATACATCAGTGTGTGTGTTTATGTGTGTGTGTGTAGGTTCCAAGAAGAGCTGACTTTCATGCTGAGACCCGAGGCAATAATGAATCAGCCATAGGTACACTGCCTTTGCTCACTGATGGAGGAGCTGATGCAAAGACCTCAAACTAGAAGCAATGTTGCTTTTGAGCAACAAGGTGGGGGTGGGGAGGTGGGAATTTGAGGACAGTAGGAAAAGGTGAGCTTCGCCAGATCAATTTATCCCAGAGGGAGCCAGCTCTGTCAAGTATTAGATTTACTATAAGAGCAAAGGGAACTTCATCGAGAGTACCCGTTTCAGTTCTGGTTTGTGGAGAAGCCGAGGGAGAGATGGGCAAATACCAATTAGATAGAGCAGTTAGAAGGCCTTTGTGTAAATATAAACTTACAGAAGTGCCTTATCCAGGAAAATAAGTACTTCCTTTTCCTGTTTGGTGTATGTCCTCATGTGTGTGATGGTCAGCCTCTGGTGATGTTCACCAGCATACTCTCTGCTTTGCTTCCTAAAACATGGTCTCTCATGCTCTGGATCTACAACTAGGCAGGGCTAGCTGGCTACTGGGCTCCATAGATCTGGATCTGCCTATGTCCTGGTTTTTGTTTTTCTACTTCGCACAGCTGGAGCTATTAGAGAAGAGGGGCCCTCAGTTGAGAAAACGCCCCCATCAGATTGGCCCGCATGCAAGCCTGTGGGGCATTTTCTTGATTGATGATTGATGTGTAAGGGTCCAGCCCCGCTAGGGGGTGATGCTACCTCTGGGCAGGTGGTCTTGAGGTATAAGAAAGCAAACCGAGAAAGCTGGGTGGAGCCAGCCAGTGAGCAGCCATTTCTCCATCACTTCTACTTCAATTCTGCCATGACTTCTGTCTGTGAAAGACTAAGCGGTAAGGTGAGAGAGACCCTTTCCTCCCGGAGGCGCTTTTGGTAAGAGTGTTTTATCACAGCAATGGAAGCAGACTGCAGCAGGGCTGGGATTGTGAGTGTGTGTCACAAGGATTATGAGTGTGTGTCACAAGGATTGTGAGTGTGTGGCACAAGGATCGAGAGTTTGTGGCACAAGGATCGTGAGTGTGTGACACTAGGATTGTGAGTGTGTGGCACAAGGATTGAGAGTATGTGGCACAAGGATCGTGAGTGTGTGACACTAGGATTGTGGGTGTGTGGCACTAGAATCGTGAGTGTGTGGCACAAGGATCGTGAGTGTGTGGCACTAGGATCATGAGTGTGTGACACTCTTGCCCTGCTTTTACGTGTGGACTCTAGGGACAGAACTCAGGTCCCCATGCTTGCAAGGCAAATGCTTTCCAGGACTGAGTCATCTTCTCAGCTCCCTGGGGTACTGTATTTGTGAGGCTGGCAGGGAGGAGGGAAAACAAATCAGAACTTGACAACCTTTTTGAGAGAGCCAGGGTGACATTCTTTTTCTCTGAGTCCTGGACCTGCACTTAACATGAACCCCGGGAGCCTAGTCTTTGGCATGGTGAAGCTGATTGACACTGAAATGTATCTTTTTATTACATTTATTCATTTTGTGTGTGTGTGTGTGTGTGTGTGTGTGTGTGTGTGTGTGTAGCATGGCAAGCTTGCACAGGTCAGAGAACTTTGGGAGTCTGTTATCTTGTTCCATGCAGGATCTAGGGATGAAACTCAGGCTTTCAGTTTTGTCAGAGAGCATCTTTAGCCACTAAACCATCCAGTCTACCCAGGGATGGAATGTTTAGGGAGTGAAGAAAGAACTAGGCTAAGAACGGAGAGGGAGGAGTCACACAGACTTTACAATACAATGGCTGAGAGTGGAGAGAGGTGGGCACTTCCAAGCAGAACGAGCATGGGGCACAGAGCTGGGGGGACGATAGCAGGCAGTGATAGCTTGTTTAATTGAGGACACATTGCCACTATCAGCCATGTAGAGCTAGCCTGCCAGAGCTGCACACTGGAACTTATTTAAAGAGGCTATTGTAAGAGTCTCTGAGCCAGTTAATTACCAGTTTTTGTTATGTCAGGAAGTCCTCGAGTTTAAGCAGAAAGAATCCATTCATGAGTACGTTCCGGGTCTGTAGTTTAATGGGACAAGTAAAAAAAAATTAAAAATTGTATTTTACTAAATCAAGTACCCTCCTAACTTCTAGGAGTGTTCTTTTCGACTTTAATGTATAACACGAGAGAAAGGAAGGCCTCTTTAGTGACTTCATCGGCTTCTGAATTAACCTGATTACTGGGTAACGACAATACGTATTTTGAGACCACGGGTGTCTCGTGACTACTCGACACCTTACCAGACATTTAGGCTTGGTAGTGAGCACGATGACCCAAACCGGTTTTCTGCGGCGCGTGACCAAGTGTACAAAGAATAAAGGATGGCGGCTGCGAGTGCGCCCTTCGGAAAACCTCCCGTGACCAGGTTCCGTTCTGCGCAGCGATCCAAGGGCTGAACATATGGAGGACATATGAAAAATAGATCAGTGGTTTTGACCAAAGATAAATTCTGGAAGATTTGGGAGGTGCAGATAACCGAGTACAGAGCCAGGGGAGAAATTTTAAAAAGCCCAAGACATACATGCATCAGGTAGTGAATGTAATTGTATGAACCGAAGTTACTTGAGATAACAGGAGACTAGCTGCCAAAGTCTATTTTGTGTTTAGAGCTACCATCCAGCTTGTCTATTGTTTGGTTTCCCTTGTGTCTCTGCTGGGGATGCATTAAATCCCCAGAGCTGTTCTCTGGGGCCGCGCTTAGAGCAAGCACGAGGCTAGAGTCTCTAGAGCTTCTGACAGCAGCACGTGGGTTCAATATGCTTAGGTTCTGAGGATGTCGGTGTTGTCAGTTTCGATACCTTCTTGTCTACCTGTTAGAGATAATATCCCCTCACCAGGAACGTGCCCGGCACAGGCAATACGGGGTCTACAAGGAGAAAGCTGCACGGGCACTCTCTCCATTGGTAGAGACTGCTGGGACTGGCTGCAGTAGTGGTCTTGGGAGTTAGTTTGGGCACCTTTCAAGCAGTCCATCCTTAACATCAGGAACAGCTCTACCCAGTCTGGAGGAGTTTGGGGTTCTCCTTTATATTTTAATCTTGATGATCATAACAGGATAACTGAGAGAGGCTGAAGACCAAGTGGATTTTAAGTCGACTTCCCCAAAGAGTTGACTTTCCTATCTTGCTTTGTTCCCAGTTTCTTTTTCTTTGTTGGGTATGAGGTAGAACAGCTTCTAACTGAGTCATTCTATGGCCTGAGAAAGGTCTTTGCAATTGGCAATGAGAAGGTAACAATGCCATTAATGGTTGGATTTTCTGAGATGTAAGTGACATTTATGAAGACCATGGATGAACCCAATAGAGGGTAAATACAGAAGCGGTCTAGCAGGTCAGATGAGAAGAAATAGGAACGGAAAAACACAGTTGGGGCTGGAGAGATGCTGAGCTGTTCTTACAGAGGACTGGGATTTGGTTATAACACCCTTAGCTTACAACAGCCTGTAACTCCAACTCCAGGGAACCTGTGTACTCTGGCCTCTCCAGGTAGGCGCGTGCACATGCAGGTATGTGTACACATACTACACAAAACAGAGCCAAAATCATTTTTAAAATGTAAAAAACATAAGAAAAGCACAGTGGAGCATGGAGTGTAAGACAAAAGAGAGAGACGATGTGTGGACAGAGACATCCGAACACTCAGGTTTGAGATGAGGGTAGCAATGTGTAACATACAGATACAAGGGTGATGTCAGTTCTATGTGTAACATACGGATAAAAGGGTGACGGTCAGTTCTATGAGGCTTACCTCAATCACATGATTTGTCCTCCTGGTCAGGGCCTCACCTGAAAAACTAAATGGGACTCCTTAACACAGGATGACAGAATTCCAAAGAGATAGAACTCCGGACAGTGTGGTGCCAGGAAGGAAGAAGTCTTGAACATTGTGTGTGTGTGTGTGTGTTTGTGTGTGTGTGTGTTTGTGTAGCTTGGGAGAGAACCCTGAAGAGCCACTCAGATCCCTGGAACCTTTGCCTATTGCCTGGTGTAATAAAAAAGAGAGCTTTGAAGACATAATTAACTTAAGGACCTTGAGATCTGGATTATTCTGAACTGTCAGCTTTACATGTAATCACAAGGGTCATAGGAGAGAGGCAGAGAGTGACTATCAGAGAGAAAAAGGCAATGGATGACAGACATTGGGAAAAACGGTGTCACGGCCCATGGTCATAGGCTAAGGCCAGAGGACTCAGATTTTCCTCTATACCCTCTAGAAAGGGCAGGCCTTCTAAGTTGGACAGGTATGTGGGAGTAGATTTCTGTTGTTTCAAGTCGCCAAGTTTGTGGTATTTGTTATAGCAGCTATAGGAAGCTGATGAAGTGTGATGGCTTAGTTATGGTTGTTCTTCTGAAATCTCAGTTTGACCAGCTGTAAAACGGAGGTTTTAGGTATAATGCTCCCCCCCAACCTTATCATAGATTGGCTGGGAGACTCAAACAAAACAACTATGGGAATACGTGTCATTCATTATAACATTCTCTACCTACATGTGAGTACATGTGAGTACATGTGAGCACGTGTGAGTCCATAGTGTTCTCAGGATGCTTGTCACAAGGGTGACTTTTAATCACGTTCATCCTGAACACAGAGGGGCCTGCTTAAAGCCAAAGGTTCTCCTGAATATACAGAGGCCAGTATTGGTGGCAGATGGAGAAGAGAAGAGAAGAGAAGAGAAGAGAAGAGAAGAGAAGAGAAGAGAGGAGAGGAGAGGAGAGGAGAGGAGAGGAGAGGAGAGGAGAAGAGAAGAGAAGAGAAGAGAAGAGAAGAGAAGAGAAGAGAAGAGAAGAGAAGAGAAGAGAAGAGAGGGTGGTACCTAGGATCAAGGTATAATCTTGTCACAGGTACCCGAGGCTCAGCCTGGCTAAGGAGAAGACTCCCAAAGTTTAACCTGGATAGGGCTAGGCTATGGGTCAAGTGCTCTCCAAAGTGTAAATCAGCCCTGATATCTTTGTTGCCTGGAGGCAAGGGAGAAAAGGAATGGAAAGTTAGGGGTGTATTTTTCATTTGAGGGCAGGGCAACAAAACTTCTTTGATTGGCATGGTAGGCTAGAGATGTCACTCAGTGGTAAAATGCTGCCCAGTGTGCAGGGCCCTGGACTGAAGTCTCCAGCAGTGCAAACAAGCAGAGTGTGGTGGTATTTGCTCACAATCCCAGCATTTGGGGAATCAAAGCAGGAGGTTTGCTGGTTTAAGTCCAGTGTGGGCTCCTGATGGAGAGTGTCCACAAACAATGCAGATATCCAGGTGTGGTGGCACAGCTGTAATCCCAGCACCTAGGAGGTGAAGGCAGGAGGGTCAGGGGTCTAAGGGCAACTTTAGCTATGTAGTGGGTTCAAAGTCAGACTGGATTACTTGAGACTATCTCAAGACAAATAAACAAATGGACCAGAGAGATGACTCAGGTAAACGTGACTTGTTACATAATCATGAGGACAAGAGTTAGAATTCCAGCACCCATGTGAAGCTGGGCAAACACTGTAATGCCACCTCTGAGGGATGCCTTCTTCTGCCACTGTGAATGTGCAACTTCATGAGCTAGCAAACACACGCATGTATACACACACACACACACACACACACAGACACACACACACACACACACACACACACACAGACACACTAAATAAGATACATCATGTAAACAATCAAATAAAACCCCACAAACCTACAAACACAAACAAAATAAGAACCTAGGCATTGCATCTTATACCTCTTGGCCTCCAGAACTCTCTGATAATAACTTTATTCTTTTGTTTACTTACTACTAATTAAACAAAATCTCTGTGAGTGAGAGCTGGGCGGGGGCAGGGGGTAAAGGTGCTGTTGCTAGAGGATTTTAAACCTGTTGCTGAGCCAATCTGGGATACTGAAGTCGTTTTTAACCTCCTAAATTTCTTGGAGTTCTGTGTTGATCTTGGACTTAATTCTAACACTGGTGATTGTGTCTATTGTAGTAAATCATTTGTTGAAATCATAATTTCCTAAATGCCTTATTAGTAGGTGAACTATTGTGTTTTGCTTAATGATAGCTTACAAGTACCCAGAATGTTCAACTACCACTGGCATAAGTAAAATACCATTGATTAGTCCTTGATATCCTTTAAGAGATTTTGCAGTAACTAACGGTATATTCCACAGAAATCTTGGGACGTGTACAGCTTGCTATTCACACCTGTTTTGTCAAGTAATAGGCCTTTAACGAATGTTTGTTATGTTATGACAAATGCCCGACTTCTTCAGGCCATCTGTGGCCTAGGTAGGGATGTGACTGGAAGACACACAGGGTCACTATCATCTCTGTACTTTATATATACCATAGGCCACCTTGGTGGAGATCCCTTTCTCAGATGGGCAACGATCCTATCCACAAGTGAAACTAGCTCCCCTGTGACTGAAACAAACAGGTTCTCATCTAAATTAAAGTTATACAGGGAGAAAAAGGCAGGTGGCCACAAGCACAGAGCAAGGTGACAGATGAATGAAGGATGGGTTTGGAGGCCTTGTCAGTTATCTTGACAACAGTGTGTTACAGATGGGTACATTCTGATCTGCATTATTTCTGCATTTTCCCCTTTCCTGTTGGGTTTCTGGGAAGGTCTCTCAGTAGACTCAGCCTATTGCTATAGGGGACTGGCTCAACTTATTTCCACAAGAGATGAGGTTCACAAAAGCTACCTCCATTTCCTGACACATACACACACTCTTCATGGCACCCACTGGATTCATTAACGATGTGCTCGTTGCTGAACTGTATGGGCCATGGTTATTTCTAATGTCATCTGACCCCTCTACTGGCACTACTTCTGTGTATTACTGAGATTCTGGTTGCCTCTCTTAGCCCCTTGACAACACTTAGCCTCTCTTTCCAGTGCCATTCAGCCCAGGCTACAGATTCTAGCCCTAGCTCCAACCACACCTGACACCTACTGTGTCTACACCACAGATTCCCCTTGGGAGCCTGTTCCAACAGATGAACCATCTATGCTTCCATCTGACCTCAGACCCTTCTGCATGTGCAGTCTGCCATGGCCCATCTTGTCCTTGGGATAATGCTGCAAGACTTCTCTGTTCTCTTTGACATTTGCCATGTTAGTAGAGTATTTTTTGGCTTTCAATGCATCCACAAATGAAGATCTTTCAGTGGCTTCTGTGACTCCAAGTGACCTAGCCCTCCTACTGACTTGCCAACCTCATGTCTATTCTCTCCTCACTTTACTGCAGACCCTCTGGCTTCCTGTTGGTCTTTGAACCTTAGGAATGCTTTACATTCTCCATTTGAGATGCTCTTCTCCAAGACACCTGCTTGGTTGACCACCTAACTTCTTTAAAGCCTTTTCTCAAGTCTCACTTCTCAGTGGGACCTTCCTTGACCACCTACTCCAGTCAGAATAACAACATAGCTGTCCCCCCGCCTCAGTACCCCAGTGCTCCCTTACCATACTCTGCTCTTAGTTATGGGGCTTGTTACTGCTTTATTATATAGTTTCTTTCTCTCTTTCTTTCTTTCTTTCTTTCTTTCTTTCTTTCTTTCTTTCTTTCTTTCTTTCTTTCTTTCTTTAATCTACTGTTACCTCATGTGCCTCTGTATTAGATTAATCTTCAATGGCAATTTTTTTGCTTAGATATATATTGGCATCCCGAGCAGTAACAGACACAGAAAATGTTGGCAGATGAGTGACTACCTGGGTATCCTTTCTTTGGGGATACTCTCAGCTCTCTAGTCTTTTCTATCTTTATTCTCCTTGCACTGTTTCCTGTTGTATGAGACCCTGTGAGAGTTAGCCTGCCATTCCCCACACATTCCTCTGCCTTTCCTCTATGTCCACTCTATGGAATCATTTTTGTTCCAGCCTTAAAGACTCTCTGGACATCTTCTGCATGTGCCACACTCTATGTGATGCTACCATTCTCCTTGGTTGTTTTTGAGTATTCCCCAGTCCTTCATCTATTTGAGGACTCTATTCAAGAGTTAGCCCAGGTAGCCTGTCTTGCAAAGCCTGCCTGGGAGTCTCACGTTCCCTTTTGTGCTCCCAGCGGCCTTGTCGATAGTTGTTACAGAGGAAGAGGTGACATGTATGTTCTCTGTGGTCCCAGGGCCTCCTCAGTGTTTGTCACTATGTGGTTGAGTGTATGTAGAACTGACTAATCATAGGGGTTTCACAGCTTTATAGTTCTAACAGGTACGCATGAGCATCCACCCCAGATGGTGATGTTTGAAACGAGCTAGTTTATGACTGGAAGGTAAAGAGCTTTCAAGTGCTTGTCTTGAAAACATGATGAAGATTGCACACCCAGAACCCATGCAAAAACAAAAACAAAAACAAAAAACAAAAAAACAACCCAAAACAAAAACCCACCATCACTACCACCACCACCACCAACAACAACAAAAAACCAAACCAAACCAACAACAACAACAAAACAAAATGCCAGTCACAGTATTGCATGTTAGTGATCCCAGCATTACTGAGGTAGAGAGACAGAAGACCCATGGAGTTTTCTGGTGTTGGCCTAGCCTCATAGGTGAGATCCAGCCAATGAGAGACCCTGTCTCAAAAAATAAGGCAGACAACTTCTAAAGAATGACTCTCAAGGTTGTCCTTCAGCATCCATATGTATGTGTACAAACATATACGGGCACACACATGACCATCCCACCTACCTACTCCTCTAGTTTGATAAAGGGAGTGGAGGAACACTTTCTCTTTGCTTTGTTTTACTTTGATTATTGGTGAGTCCATCCATTTTTTAAAAAAGCATTTATTGGCCATTTGCGTTTCTTCTGTGAAATATTTATCCTTAGTCTTTGTCTGTGTTTTGGTGCATTTACCCTTACAAGTTTAGGTGACCCATTGCTGATAGGCCTTTTGGTAGAACACGATAGCCTAAGACACAGAACCGCTAGATTCTAATGGCTGTCCTTATGTATAAAATGAAATAATAATGGACGGGTCAATAATCCATTTTAAAAGCTAAAAATGGGGAAACCTTAGCCATTTTGGACAGGTCAGCCATGACACTTGCCCTGCCTCTTTTACTTAAGAGGTTTAAAATGAATTGGGTGTACAAACACTTTGCAGGCAGCACTTATGTATCAGAGTAAGGAATTTACTAGTCTATCCTCAGAAATCTTCAAGACATTTCCCTGAAGTCTCTCATATTTCTTACCACAGTCCCACCAAGGAGGGAAAGAAAACCGGGCCAGTTGAAATCACACACACATTCACAGGGGCAGAGGTGGATGTTAGCCTGGGCTGTTAACCCTCTGTCAGCCTGGGCTCTTTCACTGTACAATCCTGCAGGTCCTTAAGTCAGGTTAACACCCTCCTGAGCATAATGTATGTAATTAGCTTGCTCACATATTAGCCAAAGCTATGCAGACACATCCTGGATCTCTACGGTGAACTACCAAGTCTCATTTATTTACTTAAGAAAGACTGGGTGGCAGAGACATGTAATTTTGGGCTTGGGTGACTGAATTTGGTTCAGAGGACTGAAGGTTATAATGATTTAAAATCGTGGTCATCTTGTATAACTGCTTAGGTCAGTCTCATTTACAATGGCCGGGTTATGATGGGTCAGATTTATAACCCTTATAATGCAGCTGGGAGAATAATATTTTCAGCACTCTAAAATTTCCAGAGAGATGTCATTTACTTCATAATCCCTGAGCTCTCCACTCTGGACATATAAAAATAAATAGAATCTCTGAAAGAATGATAGTTCTAGAAATACAAGGAAATTTTAATTCCTTTCACTTTATCTCCAGATGTTTGCCTGGCAGTCAGGCAAATCTCCATAGAATCCAAGTTTCATAAACACATACGGCTTCCAATGAGCTGCCCTTTCCACAGAGCTCACCGCATTACATACACACTAGCCACTGACTAGAAGATGCTTCGAAGTTTGAATAGTTGGTTTAAAGTACTTCTTAGGGATAACAAAATACATTCATAATGTATCAACCATGGGTTTTTTTTTGATCATCTCCTGGGCTTAGTGTTTATGCAGATGATTCTAGTAATCAAAGGAGCAGGTAGGATTTATGAATAAACCTGTGCCTGGCAATAGGATTGTGCCAATTGGATGGGAATGGCTCCCTGTACACTCCTATATTTATATGCTTGGCCACCAGGTAGCAGAGATGTTTGAAAGGATTAGAAGGATTAGGAGGTATCCTTGTTGGAGAACCTATGTAGCCTTGTTTGAGGAAGTATGTCACTTTGAGGTTTCACAAGCCCATGCCAAGCCCAAGCCCTCTCTCTGCTGCCTGCAGATGGAATGCAAAGCCCTCGCCTACTCTTCCAGTGCCTGCATGCATGCTATCATCCTCCCTGACATGACGATCATGAACTAAACACTGTAAGCAAGGCCCCCAGTTAAATCTTTCTTTTTTTAAGGGTTGGCGTGGTCATGGTGTCTCTTCACAGCAATAGAGAATGACTAAGACAGGGATGCCAAGTCAGTCATTGGGATGGTTAACTCTGATTGCCAACCTGATTGGCTTGAGGAGATGCCTGGGAGGTGAACACAGTGACCCTCTAGGTAGATTGTGAGGAAGTTTCTAGAGATGAATAGGTCACAATGGCTCTGTTCTGTTCCATGGTGGAGTCCATGGGTGGATTTAAGTCTGGAAAAGACTGTTAGAAGGCTCTAAGCAGTGGAAGGAGAGCTGAAATGGAGAGAGTGGGATACTTATAGCATACCTGTGGTGGTTTGAATATGCTTGGCCCATGGGAAGTGGCTCTATTTGGAGGTGTGGCTTTGTTGGTCTAGGTGTGGCCTTGGTGGAGGAAGTGTGTCACTGTGTAGGCAGGCTTTGAGGTCTCCTAGTGCTCAAGCTCCACACAGTGCAGAAGAGACCCTCCTCCATGTTGCCTATGAATCAAGATGTAGAACTCTAGGCTTCTTCAGCACAGTCTCTGCCTGCATGCTGCTTTGCTTCCTGCTTTGATGATAATGAACTAAACCTCTGAAACTGTAAGCCAACCCCAAAGAAGTGTTTTCCCTTTATAAGAGTTGCCTTGGTCATGGTGTCTCTTCACTGCAATAAAACCCTAACTAAGACAGAACCTCTGAAGGATGTCTTGCTGTAATCTCCATCAACCTGGCTTTCCCGATTCCTGGCTGCTTCTTCTCTGCCCTTCCATGCTTTTCTGCTTTGATGTATTGCCTCATTATGGGCACATAAACAATGATTCCAACCAGCAATGGATGAAGACCTCGGAAAGTGAGCCAGAATAAGACTTGCAGGCTCGTTGTCACAAGGACAAAGACGAATAATGCAGGGATCAACCCATGTGGCTGCAAAATTAGGGGGAAAGGTTTACTCTAAGAAAATAGGAATTCGCAATAAAAATTAGCAAACGAGTAATTGCACAAAAGACCATATTCTGAAGGAGAATGAGAGGGGATAGTGTTTGGCGATGGGGTAGATTCCTTAGAGGAGAGAGACCCAGAATTAGAAAAACAGGAAGAGTTAGGACAGGCTAGACAGGGAGAGAAGGAACAGAGGCAAAGTCCTATGGAAGCACAATAGTGTGGGGCAGCAGCATGAGGAAGGGAAGGGAGCTAGGTAGGTGAAGAGGTGCAGGGAAAAGTGTGATATCAAACGGGGCTACGGTTCCAGAAAGATGATCCCCGGTGTGGGGTGCCATCTGCCTTACTCTTTATCATACCCAAGTCCTTGGCACAATGCCTTTCCCAGGTAGCTCAATGATATTGATAACCTCAGTAAAGGAAAAAAATGCAGGAATGAAAACTTCCTGGGAAGTAGGAGGAGGGAGAGGAGGGGAAGGAAGGAGAAGAGGGGGAGGAGGGGGAGGAGGAAGAGGAGGGGGAGGAGGAGGCTTCTTCAAGAGAGTGGTGCTGTGCTCTGTCTAATTCACTCTGTACTAAGTCAGCAAGCCCACCTCCCAGTGTAGTAAAACCTCATTTTCAGGCTAGTGATTGATTACTTGAAAACAAAACAAAATAAAACAAGCCAAGTAAATAGGAGAATCAGATTATTTGCTGTTATGACTTCCGGCAGTTTGTTTATTAACATAAGTAAGTCTTACTCATTGGCTATCTGCGTTTCTATCAATATCAAGACATAGGCTTCTGCTTCCTTGAATAAGGGCATACTGACTGGAGCTTGGAGATAATTTGCATAAGCCACACCCAGACTCAACACCTAGCTTTTCAGCTTGGGAACTTTTAGCCCAGGAAGTGGTCTTAAAGACATCCTCAGACAACCAGAATGCAGAAGCATTTCAGAGCAGAACAGTTTCTCTCAGTCCTTTACCGTGCTCTGGCCAACACCCACTAACCTATAACTCTTTGTAAGCAATTGTCTTTACTAATTCTTTCCAAAACCTTCCACTTTGCCTTAGCAGGAACAGCCGAGTTAATTCTGGATACTACTACTTCATTAGGTTGTCTAACAGTGTCTGACACTGTGTGACATAATAAGGAGGAAGTTTGCAGTAAGAACTCTGAGAACTTACACAGTGGATTAGTTCTTGATGTGAGAGACAAGGTCTTACAGTGCAGCCCAGGCTGGCCTTGAGTTTAAGATCCTCTTCCTCATCCGCCAAGAGCCAGAATTACAGCTGTGCATTATCATGTCCAGTTTGCATTTGGATTTGTTTTTATTGTTGTTTGTTTGTAGTATTTTATTTATTTTATCTATTTAAAAATTATGTTTGAAAATATTTATAATATTAGTTGAACTTAATCTAAGAGAAACAACTTTCATTTAAAAAAATCTCAATCCTGTTCTTTAAGAAGAGAGATCACATCAATGCAGATCAGCACCTTAGTTAGGTTTCTATCGTTGTTGTAAACACCATGACCCAAAGAAGCCTGGGGTCTATTTCAGTTTATACCTACACACAGTAGTTTACCTTGGAAGGAGGTTAGAGTGGGAACTCAAGGCAGGAACCGAGGCAGGAACCGAGGCAGAGGCCACGGAGAAACACTGAGGAACCCGGAGGCAGGAACCGAGGCAGAGGCCACGGAGAAACACTGAGGAACCTACAGTTGGTTGGACCCCCTCACATCAATCATTAATCAATAAAATGTCTTACAAGCTTGTCCATAGGCCAGTATGGTGAGGGCATTTTTCTCAACAGCGGTGTTGTATTCACTAACACCAATTCTAACTTGTGTCAAGTTGACAAAGCACACACACACACACACACACACACACACACACACACACACACACACATCCAAGCATGCATGCACCCACTCGTGCATGCATGTACACACACAACCAGGACAGTATATATAATAATAGTCTCAGGGTTTTTGCATCAGGTTTTTTTAAATATCAGTTTTGATATAAAGTCTTAGCTTTTGGTTTGTTTCACTGATGATCTCTCTTCTTAGGAGGATGGCCTTTTCTTGTTATTTCTTCTTTTTGTTGCTTTTAAGCATGGCTATGTGTGTTTTCATGAATAGAGTTGAGTATCAATCCTCACGCTAATTCCAAATAACAATATGTAACTGGTTGCTAGAGTAAGAAGGAGTTAGACAGGTACAGCAACTGCCCAACACGGTAGTCAAACTTGGAGCTGGTCATAGTTAGGGTTTTACTGCTGTGAACAGACACCATGAGCAAGGCAAGTCTTATAACGGACTAAATTTAATTAGGCTGGCTTACAGGTTTAGAGGTTCAGTCCATCATCATCAAGGTGGGAGAATGGCAGCATCCAGGCAGACATGGTGCAGACAGAGCTGAGAGTTCTATATCTTCATCTGAAGGCTGCTAGTGGAAGACTGACTTCCAGGCAGCTAGGAGGAGGGTGGTAAGTCCATGCCCACAGTGACACACCTACTCCAACAAGGCTATACCTCCAAAAAGTGCAACTCCCTGGGCCAAGCATATTCAAATCATCACAGAGCTTAGGGACTAAGCGATGGATGGCTTTCTGACAACGGCAACGAGTTTTCTGCAACTTTCCCTGTGGTTTTAGAAAGTCCTCATACTTCAGCACTCCTGTGCATGCTTCAATTCTTATAACACCATATCTCTGATTGTGGAGGCAAAAACATGGCATGAGCTGAGCGGCATCGAGACTCGAACTGAGGGCTACAGCCTTGTGTACTCCAGGGTGACCAGAGAGCATTCTGAATGGGGGATGAACTCCAGTTAGCCTTGGAGTTCTGAGAACATGCTGGGCTCTGCTGGGCTCTTGCCAGGGTATGCAGATTCTCCATCAATCCCGACTCATTGCTTATAAACAGACTCAAAAACAGTTTGCCTTGCAGTTGGTCTGGGATGCCTCTCTTAAAGATGCGCAGAAATACCATTCAAACACCATCAGTTCTCACAGGGCCCCTCAGGGTGCCCCTTCGCTGGCTCCAGGAGTGAAACTTCAGGGTGTATAATTGTTTTTAGCATAAATCAGTCTGAAGTGAGGAGTGAGGCTCTGGGGGCCCGTGGAACACTGTCTGGCATGCTGCTGATACGCCTCAAATAGCTCCCAATAAAAATGGACATGGTTTTCTGGTACACTAGGCAGATTGCTTGACTCTTGGGGAGTTGAATACTTGGAAACAGAAGAAAAAGAGATGAAGGTTTCTGAGACTCTGGCTGTTATCCTAGTAACATTCATTTCCCCTCATCAAAAAAGACTAGTTTTCTGTGGGGGGGGAAGAGAAGACATGGCCACCTGAGCGTACCAGGCTAGTAGTCACAGCCTTAACGAAGCAGAACAGGCAGTGATCCCCAGTCAGGAAAGGATCTAGGCAGCTACCAAGGTCTGTTTTGTCCTTTCCTGTACATATCTAGCTGTGACCAAAGGAAAAGTATTTGATCCTCCCCAAAGGCCTCCGTTTCCTTTCCTCAGTGAAAAAGAGGGTAAACAGATTTTTGTGAAAGTCAAAAGCCACTGGTCATGCACATTCGTGATGATACAGGGCACAAGTCACTCGATTCATTTAGGACCAAGTTATGAATCCACCTGTCTCTTCATCCTCTCTTCACTCTTGAGGACAGAGGATGATCTGACTGATGTTTGCTATCCTGTTGATCTACCCATTAGGATTATTTGGTGTCCTTGTCTTTCTAAACAATACTGTTCTACAAGATTAGCTTTTGGACCCGGAGCCTTTTGCCTAGGGATACTAGTTAAGAAAGATGAAACGACTGAGGTTGTTCTCATCTTCTATTGTGAAGTGTGTGTGTGTGTGTGTGTTTGTTTGTGTGTGTTTGTGTACACACGCACACATGCTTGTGTGAAGGCTAGGCGCTTCTATTGGGTGTCTTCCTCACCACGCTCCAGCATGTATTTTGAAACACAGTCTCTTGGAGACTCTTTAACTAGGCTGGCTGGCAAGGGAGACCGGGGATTTGCTTGTCTCCCCAGCAGTAACGCTGTGTCAGGGATTACACACACACACCGCTAAGTCTGGCTGTTTTTACTTGACGGCTGGTGATTGGGACTTGGATCCTCGTGCTTGCACCGAAAGCACTTTATTTTCTGAACTGTCTCCCCGGCCTCCACTTAAGGAATTTTAAAGGTTCTTACTATTACTCTGTCCTCGTTCTTTTATGAAGGTCAACCACCCCAGGCTTCCCCAAGCTTCCGATTACAGAGGAGACATTGAGTACCTCCAACCATGGAGCAAATCTGGCCTTTCTGTGAATCCTGAAAATCAGGAACCCAGCTAGCAGAGCGGGCAAGCTAGAGGCCCAGTCCACAGGAGCATGGCTGTCTATAGGAAGCTTTGGGGTTTCTTCCTGTACTGACCTGCTGTGCAAGGGGATCAAACATGCTAATGATGGAACCTGCTGGGAAGTCAATCCCTTGCAGGCTGCTAAAGCCACTGCCACAAGCAAAGGAGAGGTGAAGTGCAGGCACACGAAGAAATAATTTCTTTCAGACAAGTGGGTGGTGTTTGACCTGGTGAGTAGACCTGCATTGATTTCTAGTTGGTGGTGACTCAGGTGAAGCTAGAGACCGTGAATGCATCTGTAGCAGTTGTATAAAGGAAGGTGCTCTTTGGAGCCACCTTTGAGACATGGTGAGGGTGCAGAATGCCAGAGGATAGAGCTACAGGGCCGGCAGGGTGAGCAGAGCCCGAAGCAGCAGGACTGGGCTGCATTGCCTGCCATCTGGCTTCGTTCTTGTGGGCTTTGGAAAGTGAGTTGCTGTTCTGAAGGCTGGGCAGGAGGGACCCCAGTGCCAGGCAACAGGGTAAATGGGAACTCCTTTCTAAGCCACAGATTCTGGAATTTCCCATAATTAACATTCCAGTGGAACACTCAAAAGACTTGGGCCTCCAGTAGGCCTGGAAATTAAAACAGAATAAAATACTTAGGGTCTAGTGAGAAGGGCAGGGCTCTGAGGAACCCTTGTGCCTGCTATTTGTGAAGTGTGACTAGGTTTTTGTATTGGGAATTCCAAGTAAGTGTGGTCAGTTGTAGATTCTGCAGTCTCAGAGAAGAAATTCATAGCAGAGAAAGTAACATCTGTTACTTTATAGTGTTACAATAACACTATCATCTCTCTCTCAATAATCATCTATCCATCTGATAGACTGATCTACTTATCTTCTTTATCATTATTCTCTTGCACCTATCTCCTATAATTTGACTATCTATGTATCTATCATCTATGTATGTATGTATGTATGTATGTATGCATGCAGCTATCTATCTATCTATCTATCTATCTATCTATCTATCTATCTATCTATCTATCATCTACTGACCCACCTGTCTTCATCATCATCTATTCTTTCTCATCTACCTCATAATTTGACTCTCTCTCTCTCTCTCTCTCTCTCTCTCTCCATTTATCATCCTGACTATTCTCATTTTCTCTGTCTCTCTCTTAAGAGTCTAACAGTAAATTGTTGAACACTTTAAGATAATAGCAAGGCTTGCTAGCACATTGTCTAGAGAGGATGGTGGTGGTGATGGTTATGATGATGGTAACAAAAGTAGTGAGTTGCCTATGGTCAGAGGTTGTACTATATTTTATAGGCCAATCATTTGATCGCAGCTCAACCTGGTTACAAATTACACTGACATCATTAAACAGATTTTATTAATGAGAAATAACACTGGACCACTGGGAGGGATCTAACAGAGCTGAGACTTAGAACTGGTTTCAGTCGGCACAAGTGGAGATTTATATATGATACAGTGTAAAGAAAGGATTTAGGCAGGAAAATCAGAAAAAGGGAGTTTGTGGCTAAAGCAGGTTGATGTTGGCCAGCCCTGGGCGCTCAGACAGCATGGGCGAAGGATTTTGTTAAAGTCACTTAGGAGTCTTGCTTAGGTGTGAATCTGCAAAGTCAGAGAGGGAAGCTGATGGCTAGACTCGGCCAAGGACTCAGAGAAGAGGTGACTAACGCTTTGCTCAGAGAAGCCATTGCAAAACCCTGTGAGCTGAGATACATTACTCCTAAGTCCTAGGTTAGCAAGGTGCAGGTGCCAGTTAAGAAGTGACTGGGACTCTCAGTCACCTCCTCCACATGGACACGACACGGATTTCTCACACGTCTTTTCCTACCGCTGCCGTAGAAAGCTGGCTCACATCTATCCTCGTTGCCTTAACAAAATTCCTTGACAAAAGCAAGAATGAAAAAGCCTTGCTTGGGTTCATGTTTTTGGGATCTCGTCCATTGTGGCGGTCACATTTCGTCCCCAGCCAGGAATACAGGAGCAATGAATAGTGCTCAGTGTCCTTTCTCCTCTGGTGTAGCCCAGGACCTTAGCCCATGGGATGGCACCACACACTTTTAGGTTGGGTCTGCCCACTTCCATTAGCCTAACAAGATGTGCCTGTGCAGCCATGGCTAGATGTTATCTTAGTCTAGATAACCCCTCACAGTAGAGTCAGACGGTTTGCTCCTGGGTGGCTCTAGATGCTGTCAAGTTGACAGTTTCAACCATCAAAATATTTGATACGATAATCACAAATAGCAGACTGACATCAAATCTCAAAGGCTCTGTTGGGATCCATTCTGCTAGGTTTGAGCAATTGGGGGGTAGGTAGTGCCTAATGCCTGGTAGCGTTTTTAGACTTAGCATCTAAATCCTCACACTTCTGTCTACAAGGAGCATTTATTTAGGTCTCAGAAACTGACATGGCTGCAAGCCTGTCTTATCTTAACTTGCTCAGTTAGAAGAAGGGAACGTTGGCTGACACCAGGAAGCCCTGCTTTCTCTCTTTGGTTGGTCGTTTTGGAAATTATGTTGCAGATCAGACAAACATAGTGTTTCATGAAGCCTATTGGTGTTGAAAGGTACAGAACGAAATGACTTCAAGTGAGAATTCTTTTCCAAATGGTTTCATGTCTAAGATTTAAATTATTTATTTGAGAAGTTAATCAGTTTGGATTTTAAAAGTTATAGTAAGGTGATTTTTTTTCCTTTTGCCTCTGATGGATAATTTGAGGGAATTGGCTTTTAGATTATTAAGATAAAACATGAGTTTGCAAAGATGCTGTCTGAACTCAATGCCTGGGGGGGGGGCTGCCTAGGAAAAAGATTCTCTGATGATTATTGGATCCCTAGGTATCAGAGACAGGAGATGCCTGCAGCCAGCTCTCTTTATCTTTTATTTAATGCAAAGTCTTGCGCACCTGGGTACCACATACTTGCCTGTTAAATGATACATGGAAACTCACTTGAAACACTAAAGGCCTACTAGAGAGGTAGCCTGTTTCTCAGCTTTATTTTATTTTGTTAATTAATTTTTTTGGAGGGTGGTGGTACAGGTGTGCCCGTGGAGGTCAGAGGACAACTCACTTGGGAGTTAACTCTCTTCCGTCTCGGGAGCTCAGGATCGAACTAAGATCCATCACACCTGAACCCAGGTGCGCCCCCCCCCACTCACCACATTATCTCACCAGACTCTTTCTCTGCTGTGTTTGTATCTGTGGCTGCTCAGAGCCTTTCCATAATGCATGGTCACCCTCGAAGGAAGGTGTAGCTTTGCCCCGTGGAGATACTGGTTCAGGCCGACAGTGGCTACTGGATTCCTTGAGCACTTTCTTGGTTCCTGGATAAACACAGCACTCTGCTTTGAAAATAGGATTCATTGAGTCACCCCAGGCAGCTAGGCACCCCAGGCTGTGCTTTTTCCTGGGCTATGGATGCCCCACATCCGAGAAGAAAATTGGCCTCAAGCCCATGGACAACACATATGTTTTGTTTCTCTCCTAATGTAACTTTTCTACTTATAGTTATTTTTTACCAAGCATAGCCTCGTCCTTTTTCTTCTCTTTTGTCTCTCCCTCCCCCTTCAGAGACCTTGTGCTAACGTCATCAAAGCTCTTAAGAGGTCCCTCTCTGTGGCCACATTGATGCTTGAGACTTTATTATGGTTTCTAATAGTTGGGATCGCTGTATACCTATTGCTCGAGTCAAGCACATGCTTGGTGCTTTGTGGATATTGATTTGATCCTTACAGCAGGCTAATGGGGTAAGTAGTGTTACAAAACCCATTTTACGCAAGAGAGGCTGACGGATCAATGAGGTTCAGTGACTTGTCCCGATGACTCAGCTTGCAAGCGGCAGAGCCTCCAATTGGTCAGTCCAGCCTCATTGTTTTAATTGCCGAATTGTGTTAGCTCCTCTTTAAATCTGTGGTCTTCCATATTCTTTATAGCTATCCTATAAGGTCAGGACACTTCTCTGCTTACCTAACAAGATACCTATGTTGACCTCAGGTCTGTCTGCTTCCAATGCCCACGAGTTTTTATTCTTCCAATTGTCTTTGAGGATAATAGACTGAGCTGGCCACTGTTATCTGCCCAGGCCACAGAGATGGGCAGAGATGTATTATGTATGGCACCTCAGCGAGTGCGTCGGTTTCTACCATTGGCTCCCTCACTTCTAGCACATTTCCCCCAGATTTTATCTGCTCAGTCAGCATGTATGAGAGATCAAGACGGAGCTACCATGATTGAATCAAGGGTCAGGTACCAGTTTCCTTCTAGTGCCTTTGCTTTATTTCCCATGAGCCAACGTGGGATATTAAAGCCACCCTCCCATTAAACCCTGAAGGATCGGAAGAAGCACAGATGGTTCATGACCTAGTCTATCCCAAGTCAGGTGTGCTTGGCTTTCCTTTGTGTGAAAACAAACTAGATCATAGGCGACTCGGAGCAAACCGCAGAGGACCTGGAAGGCAAACCTAGACATTTATGGCTATATGCATAACTTTCACTATTTCATTGTTGGATTAGTGTTTTGTTTTGTTTTATGTAATTTTGACCTTCATATTTAATGGGAGGAAAATTTGACTCCTCCACAGATGGAGATGAGAAAGAGATGCCTATGTCTTTACGTTATGTGCCTGTGGTAAGGAGTATTATATGTAGATCATGTTCCACTCTTTTATCTTAGGTACCTTTGCAGGCAGGTGGTAGTTTGCTACTGAGGTTTAGTCAATAGTTATTGGCAGAAGTGGGCATGTTTCATCTCTAGGCCCGAAGCCTAGGCTCTCCTCCACAGTCTTTTCTCCTGTACGTTTTGGCTAACTGGCTCGGAGATTGAGGCAGGGTGAGAGAGGGCTGGGTTCTAAGTGGTGATGTCTTCTTACCCTGGCTAAGCAAGAAGCTCTAACCAATGAGCTTCATGTCAGGCTATTGTGATCGGATAAGCAGGAGCCAGGACATTCTGATACATAGGGACAGGGGTGGAGGCCACGTGTCAGAGACAGACAATTTGGCCTCTAAACAAAGTTTTCCTCTTAGCAACACTGTGACCTTGCTCAAATCACTTAACATCTCCGAGTTTCAGCTTCATTTGTGCAATGGGAATATAATAACACTTACCTCATAGGACTGGGGGAGAATTCTATGAAAACATATGTATATAGTGTCTGTTACATTGCAGGTGTAGCGAGATTACAGATTTACTCACACAATCCAATTGCGAGAAGAAAATGTAGTTCCTTTATTTCTCTATAACGGATTGAGTTTTCTTCAAGATTCTACAGCCCTGGGGTAGCAGGGAAACGAATGTGAACTTTAAATGAGCCAATTAGCAATATGCCAGTCTCCTTGTACTTTAAAACAGTCCTTTCCAGGTAACTGCTCAGGTTTCCAGAATTTTCCCCCTAAAGATGATGGATGGGGGAATTTACCGAGTCCCCACTGCCATGGGGGCCAGCGCTGCAGGTCTCAAGGCAGGTCTCATGGGGACCTCGCCTGCTTGCTGCATCATGTCCTTTTTCTGTTCTACTCTGGCTGGCCTTTGTTGCTGAAGATGTTAGATCTATTCTTTCCCAACTTGCTAAGGACCAGATGGGTCTCTTCCTGACCCAGGAAGTCCCATGTCACCCTCTGAGTTCTGCCTGTGACTACCATGTGCTTCCTGGTCTTGCCTGCTTTTGGTCGCAGGCCAGAATGTCACGATCCCCGTAGCATTTGTTGTCCACAAGTCGGTCACTTTCTAGTTCTTTCAGTGGAGGCACTTGAGCCTGTCTGTGATTTAGCTCCAATATGGCTATCCCATGAAGCCCTCCTGATGGGCACTGTCCTCTGTAAGACAGTCTCTCCTCAGGGACCTAGACAAGGAGCAAGAACTCTGCCTTTTGTTGGTGGCAGATAGAATTTAAGCAGAAGCTTATGAGACCAGCCTTCTCAGATTAAGGCCCTTGTGTATCTCTCAAGTATGGATGGGAGCAGTAGTTGAGGCCAGGCAACAGAAGTTGACAAGAATATGCGCTGTTACTCTGTCACCCTGTGAGTATGCTCTACGACAGAAGCTCTGTTGCTACTGGACGTATTCTAAACATTGCTTTCCTGTCTTGAGGAAGCAGCATTATTGGGAAAATCAGTGTGTCAAGGGACTGTGAGTGACCTCCAGGAAAGTCAGGGGACCAATAGTATTTGAGAGCAGATAAGAGTCCCAGTCAGTTGGAGGCCAGGACCCGCAATAACCGCAATGGAATGAAAACTGCCACCAACCTGACGAAGCTAGGCAGAGGGCTAGTCACTAGTCAGCCCTCCAATTGATAAGGCAGATTCATCCTGCTGCTACCTTAGCTGTGCACTCGAGAGAACCTCAGCAGAGGACCCCGTGTCCTCTCCTGTGTGATAATAAATATATGTTATTGTAAGGTGGTGGTAATTGTTAGGTAGCAATGAACTTTGACTAATAGAGAGAGGAAACATGTTGTTAGCTTCCCATATCCACTGGGGACCAAAAAAGAACGTATCTGAATTATCTTCTTTTAGTTATCCTACATACACAACTGCCTGAAGGGGTGGTTATGCCCTCTATTTACTTGGGGTTCAAGAAGTAAAGTGGCTATTTTAAAGCATAATTAGAGAATAACTAAGAATTAATATTATAATATAACCCTAATTACAAACCTCATTATATTTATATTTCCCCTTGGATTTAGTGGGTCTGGTTCTCACTATATCCTCACTCGGAAAGTTATATAAATCATTTTTGGTTCTACTTTTCTCTGTGGTCAAGTTCTGTCTATAGAATTTTCTGGCACAAGGAAGGATGTGGGGTCTGGGTAGCTCACCCTCTTCAAGACATAAATACAACTTGTTACAAACGCATAGAGTGAATGGTCTCCCACAGGAAGACATCCTTTGGAAAGATGACCAAGAGAAGGGAATATTCAATTAGAGTCCATGGAATATAGTCACAGATAATCAGAGCTGGGGTTCGGGTAAGTAATGAGCCCAAATATTCTAGTTTGAAACAAAAGGAAACTAAGGCTCGGGAAAGTGAAATAAAAGGTCACCCTGTTGGCAGTGCCAACGTGGGAACCAAAATGTGCATGTTTCTGTTACCATCCACGCAGGGTTTCCAACAGTCTCTTGTGGCTGCTATATTCTAATCTGCTAAATGGCACTAACCACCGAGCTCTAAGGACAGACTGTGGGCTTTAAATTCTGTGGGCTCCATTTGGCATTCCTGGCTCTGGTTACAGCCTTCTGGCTTTGACCATAGACAGAATTGTAAACCATATCTTTATGCTCTTTCTCTCTTTCTTTCTTTCTTTCTTTCTTTCTTTCTTTCTTTCTTTCTTTCTTTCTTTCTTTCTTTCTTTCTTTCTCTCTCTCTCTCTCTCTCTTTCTCTCTCTCTCTCTCTCTCTCTCTTCCTTTCCTCCCTCCCTCCCTCCTTTCCACTCCTCTCTCTTTCTCTTCTCCCTTTCCTTAAAAGGAGGATACCTAGTCCACACCTCTCTGTAATCTTAGATTTCACACAAAACACTGAATATATATGACAACTTTTTAAAAATGAGTGAGAGTTTAAATATGTCCACCATTTTTGTTATTTTGGGCATGTGTGTTTGTGCATATATGTATGCATATATGTTTGTATGTATGTGTGGTTGTATGTTTGTGCATGTTTGCTGTTCACAAATATGTATGTGCCTGTGCTGTTTGTACATGTGAATCAGGGTGCTTAAACACGGTGCAGAGTCCAAAGGAAGACATGGAGTGTCCTACTCACTCTTTCTGTATGTTGTTCACTTGAGGCAAAGTCTCTCACTGAACCTAGGCTGGTGGAAGGCAGGCCCCAGCAACCCTCCTGTGTCTGCTTCCCATGGTGCTAGGGTTCCAGATGTGGCCACAACCAGCCTTTTACCTGTGATGGTTTCACAACCGATGTCCTAATATTTGCTCAGCAAACACTCTGATACCCCCCCCCCCCAACCATCTTTTGAACACCTTTTCTCATCCTTTCTACTTCTGGAATTAGAGAATGGTTTTGGGCCTAGCACACAACTTTTGCAAAGCACACTGTTTTATCCCCATTCCAATAGGTGGGCTCTCTGCTGCGGTGTAGTTCCAGGCACTGCTAACCTTTGCTTTCCTGCGGTCGGTCTTTTCTAGCCTTGCCAGCAGTCACCTCACACAACAAGCATGGAGTCGCCACATTTCAATGTGGTAGAAATGCAATAATGTGGCTGGTTCTGGTGTCACACAGAGTTCAGAGCTCTGGGATATAGGTGGGTCATCAGCAGATAACGTACAGTGTCTAGAATGTCCTGTCCCCTGAAATGCACACAGACTTGCTTCTACAGAGCCGTGTCAGCCGCTTCTGGGCTTCCTTGAGTGGGCTCCTTACTTTAAGTTTTGGAATTTAGAGAGACATTTGTTCATGATCTCTCATTGACTGGAGCTCACGAAATACTCAACATCCCAAGGATGTCAAAAAAAAACAAAAAACAAAAAACAAAAAACAAACAAACAACAAAACCCCATAATCTGAAGAGCCAGGAAGGGCAAAGGTTAAAATATTCTGAGTAGAAAAAAAAATAGTTTCTTGTGACAGTTCTCAAAATTCAAAACCCAAAGTGAACTCTTGTGCATTCAATAATTTTTAAGAAAACCGAAGCTTTTAATGTTTCTGTTCCATTACAGATAATTTCCGTTCATAGGAAGTCTCTAATAGTAGTTGATAAAAACAAAAATAGTCAGAAGAGAGAAGTGGGAGAAATAAAATTGGGATATAATGTGGAGATAGGATAGACCCTGGGAGGCCAAGACACTAGTGAAGGAAGACGCTTCCGCTGGGTGACTGGCTTGTGTTTAGGACTTTGCAGCTCTAGGTTTAACATGCCACTTACATATCAGTCTTGGACAGCCAAGATGCTAGGCTCACACTCTTTGGGTGAAAGGGTGACTGTGTCATGGAGTGCTGGAGAAGGAGAAGGAGAAGGAGAAGGAGAAGGAGAAGGAGAAGGAGAAGGAGAAGGAGAAGGAGAAGGAGAAGGAGAAGGAGAAGGAGGTAGAGGAGAGGAAGCTAGCTCAGGGAAAGTTGAGAGGAGCTGGTGTTCACTGTCTGGGCCAAAGAACAGTGAGGGAGACAAATGCTTGAAAGGAAGGAAGGATGGACAGAAGGAAGGATGGATGGGAGGGAGGGAGAAAGGAAGGAAGGAAGGAAGGAAGGAAGGAAGGAAGGAGAGCACAGGAGGAAGGAAAGAAGGGAGGGACGGAGGGAGGGAGAGGGCACGGAAGCTGGAGTGAGAGGCCTCTTCACAATTTCATTGTTGCTCTCTTGCTTTCTTTAAGGATGGAGACAAGGCAGAGCTATCAAGAGCAGAGAGCTCTACCAGGAATTGTAATCAAATGGGAGGAGCGATGATCCCATGCTCCTTTCTTCTCTTTGAGATGGTTCAACCATCAGTCTGATTTTTCATTGCTTCTTCTTTATTTCTATTTGTCTCTCCCACAGCACTATTACCAACCTGGGGCAGAAAATATAGCTTATTCCTCTTTGCATACACTCTGGACCTACCTGGGTGTTATTCATTTGATGCCTAATGAAATGAACTGGTAATAGCAGTTGATAACGGTTAGTGGTTAAATCCACATGAAGAGCCTCTGCTTCCTCATGATGCTGGGACCGCAGAGGCTTTTTCCTCTTTCTTCCTATTTGACAATATATACAATATTCCTGTTCCTTATTATATACAATAAGGAACAGGAAAAAATAACTGGAAAGGGGAGAACTTACTTTGGCTCATAATATTTCTAGAAGAATTTAATAAAAACAATACACTACAAGGTTTGGTGGCATATGCCTGTGAATTTAGCAGTTGGTGGCCTGAGTAAGTAGATTGCTGCAAGGCTGAATTATACAGTGGAACCTCTGTCCCCCCAAAATCCAAATCCAATCAACAAATATACATGTCTATTGCGTATCTAAACTAAATGTGGTTTTATTGTTTTTGTTTTTGGTTGCTTATAGGAAAGCTTACCTCTAAGAATAACAAAATGTACTCGAAAAACATGTGCCAACATATAATCTGCTGTCACTTTAGAGGAGGTCATAAGGTCAGCTAGTTTTCTTTTCAGCTGCAAAACTTTATCTATTACTAGCCCATTCAGTGTTAGAAGTAGGTAATATTACGCCCAAAGATATAGTTTGAATACTAAAAAATAGTAATTTGCATACACAAATGCCAATGAGAAGTTATGTGGAAGAAAGAAAAGATAGATAAGAGGTGACCTGGATTCTCGAGGCTCCACTTGTTTACATAGAGGTCAGAGGATGTGGTTTCCAAGAATTAATGTTGACCCAGTTGGAGCCCGGTTGGCGTAGTGTATCCTGTGCTTCTACAGAGGGAACGGTTCTTACCTTTGCTGAGTCAGAGTTGCCTTCAATAATCTTGTGGAATTAATGGATCTTTTCCCCCAGAAAAATGCACAATCACCCCAGCATTTGGCGTACGGCGGCTTCAGAGGTTCACACACCAGATACCTTTTGCTAGGTAAATTCTCAATATTCCTTACATCTTGTCCTGGAATTACTGCAAAGCAGACTAGATACAAATGCCCTTCTCTATAGCTGCAGGTAATGTGGTGTCACTGTTCTGCATTTTGGTTGTTGTTCTTGTTGTTGTTGCAGTTGGCCTATCAGAAACCGGGAGTGCTGTTAACAGCACATGTTTGGCTGTGGTAGCTGGAAACAGTTTCAACGGAGGTTCCATGGATGGAGGGATGAAGGAATTTGATGGGATGCAAATGGATCCCTTGAGGTTTTGAAGGGGCATGTGGGAGTTAGTAATCAAGAGAGACAACGATGCAGACATACAGCAGGGTAGAAGCCTCAGAGGCAGGATGAGGCAGTGCCATGCCTGTTCCCAGCAATGATGCGCTTCAGCCTGGAGCAGATGGATTGAGGAAGAGGCAAGGAATTGCACGCAGGCAGAACTCCCCTTTCCTGCAGCCTGCACAGAGCCTGTGTGTTAATCTGATGCCCCTATGAGGTCATGCTTTCAAGTGATCACTCCTCTGGGTAGCCACGTTCCCTTGAATCCAGGCTGCTCTCTGTCTTTCTTCCCTCAGCAGAAGGTGGTAGAAGTGGGACTGATCTGGCTGGAACCTTAAAGATAACTCAGCCATGTTTGCCTTTTGCCTTTTTGAGTTCTGAGCTGCTGTATAAAGTGTCTGAGCTGATCCACAGACCGCAGAAAGAGACCACATTGAGGACAGATAGATTCTGAGGCTCTGTGAAGGAGAACCATCAAATCCAGCCACCATTGCAAACTGTGATACTGTACTCAGGAGTCCAGGCAAATCATTCCACTTTGCTGCTTGACACTCTGAGTTACCCTTTCTGAAGCATCAGGTGTGGAAGCAAAGAAGCTCATGTCATCAGTGACATGAGAAACATTCTACCATATTTTATCTAACCCAAGATCCATCACAAGCAAACAAACAAAAATCACTTTTAAAAGTTACTATGTTATCATGAGATGCATTTTAAGTAGCAATAGATTACTAAAATTGTAATCAATTTTTATTTAGAAGTAGACATTGCTATAACTGAGACATAAGCTGTGTCCTTGGTCTGTGACCAGACAAGGAGCAAAGTCCAAGAAGGACCTTGAGAAAGTTATTCACAAATGCAAGAAAAGGCAGAAAGTTGTGATTGAGAATATAAATAATTTTAAATACTTGCTCTTGATTAGGGTTGACATTTTCTATGTTGCCGAGTTTGGATTGATTCATTTCTGAAGATTTGTTTATTTCAGAAGAGTTCAGGCCACTCAGAATCTGGAGGATGATGACCAGGATTCATGCATCCCTTTGCCCCTAACCTGAAGGATGATGGCCAGGATTCATGCATCCCTTTGCCACTGTCTCCAAGAAGCTCATGTTCTTGTGTGGAAAACAGAAAATGCTGTCAGTCTGGAGAGCATGATGATAGAACAATACTGCAACAGCAGATGTGTGTTATAGCAAGCACTTATTGTGTGCCTTATCATGCACCAAGAATCTCACTGAATCTTAGAATAGAAGATAATGTTAGCTAGTTTATAAAACCCTCATTGAGATATAGTTCACATATCAAAAGTTCACCCCTGTAATACAATTCATGGCTTTTCATATACACACAGGGTTCAATAGCTATTATCACTAGAGAATTCCAGACGATCATCATCCGAACACCTACCAATCTGTAGGCACTTGCTATTTATTTCTCTCATCTCACTAGCTCCCGACAGCTAGTCCTCTTCTTTACTTAAGGTTTTGCTTATTCAGAATACTGTGCACAAATCATTCAATATATGTGTGGCTCACCTGTATTCTATAGCCTGCTTTCAGGGTTCATCCATGCTGTAATCTGTATCTCTATTTTATTTCTTTTTATTGAAAGATAATATTTCATTGTATGGCTATTCTATATTTTGTCTCTTTGCCAGCTTGATGGGCATTTGAGTTGTCTCCATATTTGCCTACTATGAGTAATGTTAGTATGGCAAGATTTTCTGTGGACACATTTTTAGATTTTCATGGATATTTACCTAGGAGTATACTTGCTAGATCATATGGTAACTCTATGTTTAACTTTTAAGACAATTGGTAAACTATTATCGTCTGCCTTCTTTATTTTAGCTACCCTGGTGGGTGTGAAATGGTACCTTGTGACTTTGATTGGCATCTTCCTAGCATTGCTGGTGCTAAGCATCTTTTCTTTACCATCAGTGTGATCTTGGAGAAATGTCTATTCTAATCCTTTTCCTGCTTTCTGAAATGGGTTATTGGTCATCGTCTTTCTCTCGTTGCGTTGTAAGTATTGTTCCTCATCAGGATACAAAGTGTTGTTAGATGTGTGACTTGTGCTTGCTTCCTCCCATTCTGCAGTTGTCTTTCTATTTTGACAGTGCCCTTTAAAACATAAAGCTCTTTGGTTTTTATGAAGTCCAGTTTCCTTCTTTTACTACATGCCTTTGATGTCATAGCTAATAAATGGCTCAATCCAAGGTCATTGAGATTTATTCTTATGGTTTCTTCTAAAATATTTATTGTTTATTTCTTATAATTAAGACTATGGTCAATTTTGAATTAATTGCGTATGATGTAAAGGGTCTAATTTCATATTTCTTAAAGGTTGATATTCATTTATCTCAGCACTACTTGTTAAAAGATAATTCTCTCCTGGTTACATCACCTTGAAATCCTGTAGAAAGTCGATTGGTCATGAAAGATAAGTCTGTTGGCATCTATGTTTATCCCAAGGCCAGCCATTTAGTCTTTATAAGAACTGTATGAGGAAGAGTCACTTAAAGGCCCAGGAACCTTGGGTATGTTCTTTAAGTTTGTAAAATTAATATGCAGTGAAACTAAGACTAGAAATTTGGGTTTTCTCATACCAAAGGCTCAGCTAGAAAGTTAATATTCCCCGGTCACAGGAGGAATTACTGTGGCATGGGCCTATAATTAGGCAAAAATGCCAAGATGGAAGAAATTTGAATTCATGTGGGGAATACCACCAGTAGGGATGTAAGAGTATATAAAGCAAAGCCAAGACTCAGGAGGTAATGCGGGTGGAAAGGAGCCAAGACACCACAATTAATTAGAGCATTTGGAAGCTCACAGAGAGCTGGGTAACTAGCCTGTGTAGGTCAGGGAAGATTTTTTTTTAAAGAACTCCTATTTACCAATGTCGGGAATGTTCTACAGAGGTTTGGCAGGTGTGTTGGATAGGATAGGGGTCCAGGTAGAGAGGGAAGAGACCCTTTGAAGGTACTGAGAACATAGCATAACCAAATACTGACAAGAACTCTGCTGAAAATCAGAGGACGTTCCAGAGTCAGAACTAGACTAGGACATTTGGGGTAGATTATGAAGGGCCTTGAATATATTGCTAAGGAGTTCTGGTTTTCTTTCGGAAACAATGAAAAATGATTGCAAATCTCACATGCAGGAGGTAGGTCTAGAGAACTGGCAATGTAGAACAATTCAGACTAGCAAGGAAGGAATTGAAGGTAGGAAAGAGTTGACTGGGAACTATTGCAGTGAGTTGGTAATATAAGCAGGGCTGGGAACAGGCGCGCCTTAGGATTCATGGCTAAAGGCATTCGAGAGCTGGTTTGTTGTGGTAGATAGAAGAGGCTGGAAAGGAAAAGAGGGGGAAGGGGAAGGGAGAGAAAGAATAGGAACGGGGGTAAGACAAAGGGAGGAGGGGGAGGGGAAAAAGAGGAAGGAGGGAAGGAGACAGGAAGAAGGAAGGAGTAAGTAAATGAAATGAAGATTAACAAAGGAATGTGGAGGTAAGAGAGAGGTGAGAGGAGAGAGAGCAGCACTAATGGGAAGGAAACAGACACATCTTCCAAGTTTAGTATGTGATCCCTCTGCTAATGTATTTTTGTTTTCAGGTGGGTGACTAGACTGAGGTTAAGAAATAACCAAATGCTTTTCAATGACGAGTCAATGGTTCATAGACGTTGGCAGGCCACTCCTCTTATAGCCCAAAGTTCTGGCTCAGTCTTCCACACTGTGTCGCCCAGATCTTTGGTACAGAGCATAGAATGACACTGCCTATGAAGAAGAGGCTGGTTTAACAGCCTGGGACACAGAGGTGTACAGGGTGCACGTGGCAGTGAAGGATGTCCCAGGACACCTGCTGCTCAGGAGAGGCCTGAAGATTGGAGCTGCCCTGCCAGAGCATCTCTCTCACACATGAAATAGTAAAAAGAAGGAGGAGGAGGATGACAAGGAGGAGGAGGGGAGAAGAGGAGGAGGAAGAGGGGGAAGAGAAGAAGGAAGAGGAGGAAGAGAAGAAGAAGAGGAAGAGGAGGGGAGAGGGAGGGGAGGAGGAAGAGAAGAAGAGGAGGAGGAGGGGGAAGAGGAAGAGGAGGAAGAGGAAGAAGAAACAGATGAGGTTGTCCAGGGGATGATACAGTGTATAAAGAGAAGAATAAGAAAGGAACTCATCAAATGGATGAGAAGCAGGAAGGCCAAGACATCTTCTCTACTGGTCCCTATCCTCAAGCTCATCCTCATCTGCACCCACAGAAACGTCACTTCCAAGTCCCAGCCAGGCTTGAGAAAGAGGGTCACAGTACTTTCCTTCTAGGTGGGAACACTCAGTGGTCAGTTACTACTATCATCACCATGGTAACTGTCCCATGCATGGGGCAAAAGTCAGCAACCACTCTTTAAAAGTACAGCCTGCTCCAACGAGCATAAAATAATGGCATTAAATAATTTCCAGTGGTCCCTTCCAGTCCCATGGCTCCACCACTCCCCAGCTTTTAATATGAACTAGTAAATAAGAAACTATCTTAAAATTTTGATTTCTAGCCCAGAGTCTATCATTATACTTCCAAATTTTATTGAGAAAATATTTGAAGCCAAACAGAGACTTTCATTTTGTTGACTTTAAAGAAAGCTTCATTCATATTCATTCGACAAATATTCATTTATCACTTGCTCACATAAATAGTCCTATGCTTGATGCTGTGGAAAGCTCTGGGACGAGCAAAATCTCTGTCTCTGGCTTGTTTGTAATCTAGCTGAGGGTGGGGGCAGAGGTGACAAGCGCACCCCTTATCTGTAGAGATAAGGACCATGGGTAATTAACGAAAGTCAGCCCTCCTGGGAGATGCTTCAAAGCAACCTAAGATCTAGTCTCACACAATATTGACCATAAGAGGCTGGAGTAATGGAAAGACCAAGAGAGACTGAGAGACACACGGGGATGAAAGGACCAGAGGGTGGGGGTGGGGGCAAGGGGAGAATGAGATTCAGGAGAGCTTTGAGTTGAAGTCTGACTTGGATAGTCAGGGATGAGACCGGGTCCAGGAGAGAGGAGAGAGAAGACGTCTGCCTACAAGAAAAGGTGATATGCACTGGCGTGATGTAAGTCAGGAGTCAGACTGAGGAGCACAGGGAAGTGCATTCTTGGGATCTAAGGTAGAAAGGAGAAAGAGCATTATAGTCTACAAGGACCATGAGTGTATCCTTACCGTCACTAGGACCAGGCCCATGCTGGACCTCACAAAGACCTGGGTGGGAGATTGCCTCCTCTCTCCCATGTGAAGAAACAAGGTTCCCGTTTCCCTCCATCCCTGGAAAAACCCAATCACTCCCAAGGATGGACATAACTTGTGCAGTTCTGCACATTTCTCAGAGCTCTGGACCATTGCTGAAAGGGCTCCTCACCTCTCCTTTTTGCACACAACAGTAGAACTTGAGGCTAGCAGGGGCTGAGGGGGCTGTCCAATCGCTCTCTACACCCCAACAGCATCTAATCCCGCCTCTGTGATCTGGGTGTTTGCTATTTAAGGATGTACACTCTCATTGTGGAACTTGGGGCAATCTCCATGCCATGTGTAGCACCTGGGTGGCCAGAGATGAGGCCTAGGGAAAGGTTTCTTAGCTACCGAATAGCACGTCAGTGATTTATACATAAATGAGTCAGAAATATGGAGATTAAGTTTTCACTGAGATGCACACGAATTAAGGAGAGAAGTGTTTAAGGCGGTTTAGAAAGCAACGCCATGGAACCTGAAGCATATGGAGAAGGAGAGGGGATACTGGTGAGATCTCTAAACGGATGGGGTTTGGCCCAGGGAGTCCTCCCAGCCTCTCACTACTTTACAAAAATCTCATTTGAAGAAATTAACATGGCTTCAGAGACTGGCTCAAAAGGGTCCGTCTCCCCAGGTTTGACGGGCTCATCCCAGTCTAATTGTTCAGATTTTAATTTTTTTTTACCTTGTTCTGCAGTTCATGTCTAAATACTCAAAGATGTTTATATTGCATACATTCAGCTTTAATTGGCCCTTAAAAGAAGGTGTTGATTAGAATCTGCTCAACATCAACAGCTAGCTCACACAACATTCTGTAATTACTGTTTATTAATTTAGTTCAAGTGGCATAGTTGAAAGCCCTGTTCAGATGGGAGAAGTAAATTGTCACTGGTATTGAATATGTAAATTATGTGCATTGTAAATTTCCATGAAGAAATGTTTAAAGTTAAATGCTGTGCACACAAACCCTTCCGGTTTTATCTAACCCGGCTCTGGGAGCAGAACCAGGTCTTTGCTCAGAAAATGCGTGGCACAGGAAATCAGTGGGGGCAGAGCCTCTCCAGGATGGTGCATCTTACCTGGAGCTTGTAAAATGAGATTTTTTGTAATCAGGTTTTGTCGTAGGTGTTCCCTTCCTCATGAAACAAGGCAACGCTAAGGCACCCTCTTTATTCTCGTTCACAAAGCCCTTCGGTGGAGTTCCCCCACCAGGTTTTTCTCAGCCTGTGTGGCAAGCTTGTAAATTCCCTGGCTGCCTTGAGGAAGCTTCTAGAAAGAAGCTGTTGGGTGGCATGTTGAAGACAAAGGGAACTAAAGACAGCATTTCTCCAGCAAAGAACCCAAATAAGTTACATTGAGTGCATGCTTGCGTGCGTGTGTTTTCCTTCCTCTGGAGTGGCAAAGATGGCAGATACTGAAGCAAGTGCTGGCAGGCTTGCTAGGGAAGCCCAAACTCTCTGATCTCTCAAAGGGGTATTCAAGGGTCTGGTAGCCTTCCCACAAGGAAAGTGGTTTAGTATGGCTTCACTCACTTCACACCATAAACAATCATCTTGGACATTTCCTGTATCAAAGGTGGTATTAAGTGAAAATTTTCTTCAAACATCAACCGAAACACATTTTTTCTTGTAGTAATGGAGGGTGTTTGTTTGTTTAACCTGTAAAGTGAGGCAAATAATAGTACTTCCTTCAAGGATTGAATGCAGAGATTAAATGAGATAATGCTGCCCTTGTGCTTAGCAGGGTCTGCTCATAATGTACAGGCAGTAGCTGTCAACATCTTTTTTGGTCATTGTAAATGTTTGCACAAAGGGGCTGGGATGTATCTCAGTGGTAGAGAGCATGTCTAGCATATGTAAGGCCTAAGGCTTGATCTCTAGTACCCCAAAATGTTTATGTGGCTACTACTAGATTATTCAGTTCTCTATTCTATTATCTACCTATGTGTATGTGTGTGTGTGTGTGTGTACATACACACACTTATGTGATGTGTACATTCATGAGTTGCATGCACATGTAGAGGTTACAGATTAATGTCAGGTGTCATTCCTCACAATATGTCTGTGTTGGTTGGCCAGTGGGCTTTAATCCCCAGTTCTGGAGTATAAATGGCCATTACCACACCCAGCTTTTTCTGTGGCTTCTAGGAACTCAACTCCAGCCCTAATGCTTAAGTATGATTTGCCAACTGATATTTGTCTTCAGCCTCTGTCTGTCTATCTTTTTGAGGAACTGTCTTGCTATGCAGTCCATACTGGCCTCAGAATATGTATCTCCAACTGTTCACAAACTTGTAGTCATCCTCCTGCCTCAGCTTCCCTGTGTGCTAGGAAACTAGCAATGTGTGTGTGTGTGTGTGTTTGTGTGTGCACATGCACAATTAAAAGATTTCTTTTCTTTTCTACAGATTTCTGGGGTAATTTTAGTTTTATAAATACTCAACAAGATATTTTAAAAATTTAGATATGAAACCCAAAAACTTGGGGTTTTGATAAGCACGAGAACTCAGCTGAATTTCTCCCCCAAAGGTTGAGAAGAGTAGTTGAGGCAAAAGACACATCTGTCTCCCATGCCACTGAAGCCCACCCATGCCCATGTGGGCCTTTCTGTCTTTGTATGAGTTTTTCGGGCCAGATGTTGGATGTTTTCAATTTTGCAGAATCTGACTATAAATGAACTGGAGAAAAAAAAGGCCCAACTGTTACTGGGACTAATTATGATAGTTCCAAGGAGAATGTGCGTGCTTTCGCTTTTCCTTTATGAAGTGTTCCTGAAGAAAGCCTTGTGATTGAAATAACCCTTTTGGATGATAGCTGGCATTTTCAGAAGTAATAATAATACTACACTGCAGTTGACTACGCAGAGCGGAAGTCATGGAAATGAAAAGTGCCACACGAATGCTGCCTGGTTCATTGCGTCATCCTCTGGCATGACAGGTGCCTGGAGCTATTCTTCCTGTTTTGCAGATACAGAAACTGAGGCACGAGGAGTGCCTCCATTTGCCAATGGAGCATGAAACATAAAGTCTTTGAAAAGATTTTTTTCAGCTATGGAGCCAGGAAGCCTGACACAGTCTGAATACTAGTCCACCCTCAAGCACAGGGCTACTGACAAGAGTTACTCTCACTTAGGTAGAAATGTGTGTGTGTGTGTGTGTGTGTGTGTGTGTGTAAGTGTCTGTGTGTACATTTCCCTTGTGTGTCTGCCTGTGTGTGTATCTATGTATACATGTCTGCCTGTGTGTGTGTGTTTGTAAGACAGAGGTCACACTCAAGTGTCACTTCTCAAGACACTGTCCATCTCACTGTTTTTGAGACATGGCCAGGGTCTTGTCAGTCAGGCCTTGGGGAACCCACCTATCTCTGTCTGACTTTTTCCAATGGCTTCTGGACATGAATTCAGGGCCTTGGGCTTGTTTCACAAGCCCTTTGCCAATGGCGCTCTCTCCAGCTCCAGAATCAGCTTTTATGAACCAAGCATGTCTTAGCAGAGTTGTTTGTGCCCCACTGCCAATCAATCCCCATTTTCCTATTGATCTCTATTGAAATAATAGAGACCGGGGGCCCCTATATCCCTCCCAGGTGGAGGGGAGAGCTGAGCTGCAGAGCTCAAATTGCTGCATGAGTTTCTAGGGCTCTCATGACCTCCCTAGTGCCCCCCCCCCCCAGCCTTCATAGGGTTTTGAGAAGCTAGGAAGGAAAATGAGTCCTTCTAGCGCTTTCGTTCCTCCAGCTGGCCCAGAGCTCCGTGCAGGCTGAGATTTCTGGGAGAGTGCTCAAAACTCTGAGTTCTGATTACTCCTCTCCCTTCTCAATGCGAAGCCAACTGCTGCAGATTTCAGATAAAATGACACCATCTTACAGGAAGTTTAATTTCTTAAAATATTTTGTTTGTTTATTCATCTAATTGCCTATTAATGTCTTCACTGCAGGTTGGACACAGACAGCGCCTGTGAGGTGGGAAGGTGTGGGTGGGGAGTTAAACGGGGAGTCTGCCTTCAAGGAGATGGAAACTCTCTGGGGGAGACAGAAGCAAGCCAATATCAACTGTGCAGGGGGCTGCTGGAGGAGGTGAAGGCATAGCAAGGCTGCCTTCCTAATTCTAGTGTGTGGGAGATCCCAGGGGAAGCTTCAAGGATGACTAGGACCCAGGCAGATGAAAGGGAGGTGGATGTTACTCGTAGGGAGGCTACAACATATGTGAAGGTAAGGAAGTTTGAGAGCATGGATCCCTGGGACAGAGACAGGGAGCAGTGAGCAGTAGACCACGGCTCTTGTGTATCATGCGCATCAGAGGTGCCTGGGTGTAGAGGTGGAGGAGGGTTAGAGCCAGGCCTGGAAGACTCTTTCATGCAAAGGAAGGTTAGAAGGTTTCTTGGAAGGCTGTAAGACATAAAGGAGAATTGCTGTAAGGAGGATTTAGGCAAGAGGAAGGCTTTCCATTCAGAAGGCCCATCTAGCTCCTGCCATCACTGCTGGAGCAAATCGCCTGTGTTTACCAGAATATCAATGGAGGTACCCCAGAGGGTCAAAAACAGAGGTGTCCGGCTGTCTGTTAACTGATTTTAAGGACTTGACTAATTTAACTAATGAGACTACAGAGGCCATCAAGTCCAGAATCATCAGATTGGCTAGTAGACTGAGGTGCTAACACTGTGATTCAAGCCCAAAGGACATCTGTAGGAGGAATTGCTACTTGTCGCAGCATGGGGTAGAGTAGGGTGTGGACAGCATGTGACTGACTGTTCTGTTCAAGCTTTCTACTGGTTGAACAAGGACCACCCCCATTATAGAGGCCAAACTGTTTTTACCCAAATTCTACAAGTTTGGAACTCTCATCTGAAAATACTTATGAAGAAGATTCACAGTAATTTTTTTAATCACAAATCTCAGATGAGATTTTTTTTTTTAAAAATCACAAATCACAAGTAGGCATGGGCCAGCCTATTTCATTCATGAACCTAACTGTCCCAAAGGGAAACACACACAACTTCTTTCGGTCTCATTAGGTGTACCTCCCTTCGCTTTGCTTTATCATAGGACTTGGTTCTCTTATGCATTCTTTAAAAATTACCGAGGGCCTACGATGTGCCCAGTGCTTAGGGTCCAGTGGTAAGCAAGACAGATAGTGTTCTCAAGGAATGTGTAGACCTCATGGAAATTTCCACTGGAGCAGCAGTTGGCAGCTCATGGCCAAGTCTTCCTGCTAGACTAACTTCATCAGTGAAGAGTTATTGAAACATTACTGTGTCCGTTTATTTATGTACTGTGGATGATTGTTACCTGTTATAGTAATAAAGTCAAGCCTTTACAATGGTAACCACAATACCCCAAAATGTAAAATACTTACTCTCAGGTTCCCGTTGCCTGATTGGGGAGAAATAGATGCTAAGGAAGAGTAAATAGACATCAAATGATGTCAGGTGGTCATTGAGTTCTTTGAAGAATGACAGGCATCCATGTAGATAATGGAGGTGCTGTTTCTGATATCATGGTCAGGGAAGGGCTCTGTTAAAGTGATTTTTGAGCAGAAGCACTGAGAGTCAGAGACGTACCCTTGAGAAGCCCTGGGAGAAGTGAGTCCTAGGCAAAGGGCACAGCAGGTTCTCGAGGGTCTGGAGCGCCAAAAAACCTGACTCACTCAGCTGACGGTTTGCAAGCCGTTCTTTTATTGGGTACACACTTATGTAGTCCCGAGCTTCCCGGAGGATAAGAGGCTGGCCTTTTGTTAAATGTGGTCTGACAGTGTTGGTTCTGTGTATTAGGACCCCTTAAACCTTTCCAATAAGTCTTCTAAAATGCTGATGTGACCAAAGGAATGGTTACTTAGAGCAGTGGTTCTCAACTTTCCTAATGCTGTGACCCTTTAATACAGTTCCTTCTGTTGAGGTGAATGCTTAGTCATTTCCTCTTTTAATTAAAAATTTCAAATTAAAATATAACTATATTACTTCACCCTCTTTTCTGTCCTCCTTCAACCCCACCTTTGACCGTCCCACCAATTCTTCCCATTCCTCCCCATTCCCTCTCAAATTGATGGCTTCTTTTTTATTTTTATTGTTTTATACACACACACACACACACACACACACACACACACACACACACACACTTACATACATATATACATACATACATACATACAACCTTCCGAGTCTGTTTGGTGTGACTTAAGAGTATATGACGTCAGGGCTGACTGCCTCTGTATTTGGACAACCAACTAGGGGATTCTTCCCTGAGAAAGGTTAATTCTCCCCTCTCAGCAGACATTAGTTGCCTATATTTCTTTGTCTGGAGGTAGAGCCCACAAACTTGATGGCTTCTTGGAGAGATCCAGCCAGCCTTGATGTATAATCTCTGAAACCTTGAGTCACCAAGACAGACTTCATTATGGATTTTGAGATCTGTTCAAAAATTCTATCGAAGTAATTTTAATGTGAGACCATTCACTGTAATGATTGAATCAAATATATTAAATCATATTACAATTTAATGTTGAGTAGCCCTCCAGTTCCTATGTTGAATATTAACCTCCAATTAATACTGTCAAGAGGCAGGGCCTTTAGGAGGCAACCGGACCCTGAGAGTGGGGCTCTGGAAAAGGGGGGTGAAGACTTTTAGAAGGAGACTGGGGAGTGTTCTTCACCATGTGACAACATGTACAACTTGTGATATAGAATGGAATGGGCCCTCCCTAGACACCCACTCTGTGATTCTGGATCTTTGATATTTCATCTTCCTGAACTTTGAGTGATAAATTTCTGTTTCTATAAGTTAACTAGTCTAAAGCAGTTTGTCCTAGCACCCAGAGGAGACTAAGGCATACACAGAAAGTCCCTCTGTTTTCAACTTACCACATTTCAACTTGACCATGGTGCAAAAGCAATATGTTTGTAGTAGAAATCTAATTACACATTTTGACCTTTCTGTCCAGGCTGGTAAGGTGGAATGTGACGCTACACTGGACAGTGGCAGTGAACTACAGCTCAAGATCAGCCACATGACACAAAGACAAAGGGCCTACACTATCCAGGGTACTATGATGTTCAGTAGGTCAGGTATAGAGAATGCTTTTCTAACTTACGGTAATTGTAACCTGTGATGGATTCCTTAGGATGGGGCTGCATTGTACGTTGAAGAACATCTGTACATTACAATGCAGCACATATCACATGACACTGTTGCCTGTAATGGGGACAAGTGCCTGAACCCCCTGATCCTGGCTCTGGTTTCTTCTTCATGAATAAAATGTGCAATGTGAATAAAAGCTCATTTTGCATTAAAATAAGAATTATGCTTAGGAATGAGATGCACGGGAGTCAGTAGGACCTGGCATTTCACTGCCACAGGAAAGGCCACTAGATAGAAATAACATCAGGGCAAGTAGTAAGGACAAGATTGCCTTCTGGAGGGACTGAAGAAAGAGTGACCTCTGATCATTCAGTGTCAATATTTAATTACTAAATGAGGTGAATGTCATCTGATGGCAATTGGATTTCCTAACCAAATAGCCCAAGCCCGACCATGTGTTCTCGGTAGGAGGACGGCATCGTCTTAGGGATGAACTTGTTCTCTATTAGGTCAATGAGGAGTGAACTAAATATTTTCTACTTGGGTCTTCAAATGATAAGAGCTTAACAGCTTTGAAGGAGCTATTACATGCAAATGCCTAAAAGAAGTAACCGTTTGAAAAGCCCGTAATTATGGACTTCTATAATAGTGTGTGAAGGGATCACGGTTTCCCATCAAGGCTTATTGAGTAAATAGTGTGTTCTCAAGTCAGTAACTACTTATTTACACGATGGCCAGTTACAGCAATGAAGAAGCCATTGGAAGCTGCGTTAACTCATCCACACAGCCTGTGCAGAGTCTGCTCTCCACGCAGACACGTATTGTGGGACTTGGAGCACAAGTTGGATCACTATTGAGATAAGGGATGCTAATGAGTTCTAACAGTTTCTGCTACTGATTTAGGTTCAAAGTAAGGATGCCTCTGTTTTTATGTTTTTTTTTTTCTGGTAAAAGGTCTTTTCCTTTGTGATCTGCCCTTCTCACATTCCTAGAGACTCTAGTAGGGATGTCAATCAAATAACAGGGCCCTATACTCAACAAGTGACCCAAGAAGATCTTAAGAGCCCTTTTGAGGAATTGAATGCTCTCTGGGAACCACAGGGGTATCTGTATTTCTAGATTTCCTTGGTAAAAAGGTCCTTGTACACTTGAAGCTGCTGGTAGCTTCCTGTCCCACACAGGGTGACACTCTTGCCTCGAACTAAAACCAATGCAGAGTAAAGCGGAGGTGAGAAGAAATAAGTCATAGCATTGCAGCCCCTTGGTGACCCAATGTCTGCAGCTACCTTATGGCTAGAATGCCCTAGAGGATCACAATTCTGTTTTACATATGTATTTTGATGGTTTGTATTAGGAAGACTTTTCTATTTGTGTTGCAACCCTCCCCCCCAATTGTGTAAGAAATCCTTAATGTGTCTATTAGAAGATTTGTGTTTGTGGATAGATGACCACAGCTTGTTGGCATCTGCTGTGAGTAGTCCAAGTAAGAAGCAGGATTTTGGAAGATGGTGAAATTTGGGCAGATTTGGCTCTCTTTGCCCAGTGCCTCCTCCATTAGCAGGCATCAGCCAGAATTACCCATCTGCACCTGAGAGACAATCCCAGAAGAGAAACATTCCTGCCTACAGTTCTCCCTTCCATCTTTCCTTTTTATTTTTGCCAAGTGTGTGAGCCTTCTACCTTCTTAACTTTAAAACAGATGGTGAATATAAGGATAGTNGGGAAGACAGAAGGATGGGAGAAAAGAAAGAAGGGGAAGTTAGAAGAAGTCCTGATCACTGGACATGGTTCATGTCTACAATAATTAGCACTTGGGAGATGAGGCAGAAAGGTGTTCATCAGGTGTTCAAGGCTAGCCTCATGGACATAGCCTAAGCTACATGACATCAACTTAAGCTGCACACGATCCCACCCTTCCCCACTCAAAAAAAGGAAGAAAAATCAAGCATTCTAGGAGTGATGTGGTCTGGAAGCGATGACTGTGACTGAAGAACCACTCTCCTTTCAGGATGGAGCTACTTAGCCAATCCTCTCTCCAAAGCCTGGAGCTTTCAAGGAGATGACAGAATGTCACTTTAATCAGCATAATTGTCTATAGCTACAAGTGTAGCCTTCATGATGGAGTGAACGAAAACTGAAGATCTTGGCAAAGCCCCAAGGAAGTGTTTAAAAGAACAAGGGATTACAAGGTCACTGCGAAATGAGATTGCCTCACATTTGGCCTGATTTTTCTGTAGCCAAAGGAGTACAGTTAGGAATTTGAGAGCTCAGCTGGAGCCTCTTTGGAAATGTCATTGCCCTGGGTGTCCATGGCATGTTGGACCAGAGCTCAGAGATTGGGAGATTGGGTAATACTCTTCCCAAGTGTCAACTCTGAGCTCTGCTTACAATGTCCTCCTTTCCATTGGTTTGGCCCAACTTCCAGGTTTGTTTGTTTGTTTTAGCAACCATTATATCTGCAAACTGTGGAATGGGCTAGCAGTGGATACCCTTTTCCTAGACTTGCTTCAGCTGTAGAAAATTTTAACTGATGAGATGAGAAAGGGAACAAAGAGTAGGAGAGGGTGGTAAGAAACATCACTTTCAGTAGTTGTAAGATTTCAGTGTAGAATCTGAAAACTGATAGTAAAAATCCAGAAGAATGAACAGTAGGTGAATAGATCTAACTAATTACCTACCTACCTACCTACCTACCTACCTACCTACCTACCTACCTAGCTACCTATCTACCTGCATAGAAGAAGGTGTATCCAGAGAGGGGAGCCAGCCATGAATGCATAATGACAGGTTGAAGTTTGTCCTTGATGCACACATTATCAGATACCCTTCCGAAGCACCTGTCACTCATCCAAGCCCTTTCAAGGTCTACACTGTGCACTTCCATGGGAAATGCCTCCATTTTCTCATCCTTCAGTTGTTGTAGATGCTCACTTCCAAATGTTCTTCCACTAAGAGGCTTAGACAGTCTTACTTCTATATTTCAATCTTGTTTTTTACATATGTTTGGGAATCTTAAATGATTTGGCCACACAAAGCCGATATGTAGTATATTTGGGGGGATGGGTGTTGTCTTAGTTAGGGCTTTACTGCTGTGAACAGACACCATGACCAAGACAACTCTTATAAAGACAACATTTAGTTGGGACTGGCTTACAGGTTCAGGTGTCCTGTCCATTATCATCAAGGCAGGAGTATGGCATCATCCAGACAGGCACGGTGTAGGCAGAGCTGAGATTTCTACATCTTCATCTCAAGGCTGCTAGTAGAAGACTCGCTCCCAGACAGTTAGAATGTGGGTCTTAAAGCCCACGCCCACAGTGACAAACCTACTCCAACAAGGCCACACCTCTTAGTAGTGTTGCTCTCTGGGCCGAGCATATTCAAACCACCACAGGGGCAAATGATGAGTGTTTTCCCATAGGGTTGATTTTGTTCTTGTTGATATCTGTGTTCCATTGCAATCAAAATCCAATAAAAAAAATCTGAAATAATTTCAATGGCTTGGAAGAGGCTCAGGATCTGATTTGGCTAACAGATCAACTAAAGTAACCGACAGTTACCTGTGGTTTTGGTAGGCAGATGGACTACCTTTTCTTGGGCCTTTCAGATAACTTTATTTGCCTGGGCACACTTACTAATGTTCTCATAGCTCCTACCCATCATCCTTGCTCACCTCGCCACTGAGTGCTTATGAGATCCTTATTTCTACCCTAACACCATCTCTGCTTGAGCCAAAGTGGCAGTAGAAACAGGGAGGGGCGGGTAACAGGAAGGGGTGGGTAACTGGAAGGGGCGGGTAACAGGAAGGGGTGGGTTTATCCTAGGAATACTGGGTAGAAGTCCCAAATTCCATGAATGTAATGATCCTGTTCCTTAGCATGCTTCCTGTCTTACACTTGCGTCACTATGTTTCCATTCTGACCATCTAGAATGTCAAAGGACCTGCTCCATATGAGGACTTGATACACACATCTTCTATGAAAGCTGAGGAGATGGTTGCTACAATACACTTACTCCTGTTATTTAGTTCTGAACGTCCAAAATCCTTGTACATTTTGGTGAAGATTTTTAATTCCCATTTGATAGTTTAATGTTTATTCTGCATAATGATCTTTGCCATTTAATGACCATGGAGGGGATGATAGTTTTCAGCCAATATACTTACTCTGACTGTCAGTTTATTGATGCTCAAGTATTCAACTTGCATTCATTTAAATCCTAATGGAGGTAGTCCTGTTCCTCAAGGGGTTATTACCAACTATCAGACAGAGCCCAATATTTAAGACTATGAGATGTTCCCCCTTCTAAGAAGGATACTTTGGTCTTCCTTATTCTTGAGTTTCATGTGTTTTGCAAATTGTATCTTGGTTATTCTGAGCTTCTGAGCTAATATCAACTTATATGTGAGTGCATATCATGTGTGTTCTTTTGTGATTAGGTTACCTCACTTAGGGTGATATCCTCCAGATCCATTCATTTGTCTAAGAATTTCATAAATTCATTATTTTTAATAGCTGCATAGTACTCCATTGTGTAAATGTACCACATTTTCTGTATCCATTCCTATGTTGAGGGACATCTGGGTTCTTTTCAGCTTCTGGCTCTTATAAATAAGGCTGCTATGAACATAGTGGAGCGTGTTTCCTTATTACAAGTTGGAGAATCTTCTGGGTATATGCCCAGGAGTGGTATTGCTGGATCTTCCAGTAGTACTATGTCCAATATTCTGAGGAACCACCAAACTGTTTCCAAAGTGGTTGTACCAGTTTGCAATCCCACCAGCAATGGAGGAGTGTTCCTCTTTCTCCACATCCTTGCTAATATCTGAGTTACAGAGACAAAGTTTGGAGCAGAGACTGAACGAATGACCATCCCATCTGGGGAATCCATCCCATAAACAACCACCAAATTCAGACACTATTGAGGATGCCAACAAGAGCTTACAGGAGCTTGATAAAGCTGTCTCCTGTGAGGCTCTGCCAGTGCCTGACAAATATAGAAGTGGATGTTCACAGCCATTCATTGAACGGAGCACAGGGTCCCCAATGTAGGAGCTAGAGAAAGTATCCAAGCAGCTGAAGAAGTTTGCAGCCCCATAGGAGGAACAACAATATGAACTAACCAGTACCCCCAGAGCTTCCTGGGACTAAACCACCAATCTAAGAAGGATAGAGGGACTTGTGGCTAGCTGCATATGTAGCAGAGGATGGCCCAGTTGGTCATCGATGAGATGAGAGGCCCTTGATCCTGTGAAAGTTCTATGCCCCAGTATAGGGGAATGCCAGGGCCAGGAAGCAGGATTGGGTGGGTTGGAGATCAGGGGGAGGTATGGAGGGGATAGAAAATTTTCAGAGGGGAAACTAGTAAAGAGGATAACATTTGAAATGTCAATAAAGGAAATATCTAATAAAAAAAGTTCTTCAAAAAAGACTATGAGATATCAAGTAATTAACTTCAGGGTTGTGTTGTGTATGTGTGTGTGGATGTTTGTGAGTGTGTGTGTAAAAGTTGGTGTGATGCTGGGCGTGTGTCACACGCCTTTAATCCCAGCATTCGGGAGGCAGAGGCAGAGGCAGGCGGATTTCTGAGTTCGAGGCTAGCCTGGTTTACAGAGTGAGTTCCAGGACAGCCAGGGCTACACAGAGAAACCCTGTCTCAGAAAACAGAAAAAAAAAAAAAAAAAAGTTGGTGTGAGTGTGTGTGTGCATGTGAATGTTTGTGTGAGTATGTATGTGTATATGTGTTTGTGAATGTTTATGTGAGTGAATGTGTGTGAGTGTTGTAGAGTGTGAATGTATGTGTGTATAAATGTTTGTGTATGTATATGTATGTATGTATGTATATATGTATGTAATGTGTATAGAGAAATGTCTCTTTCCTGATGTCAAACTAAAGTATCTGTTGCTTCTGATGTTGCTGTCAGGAGCCATTTGGGAAGCAAAGAATCCCACACACAGGCTCCTCTGACTCCCATCACACAGGCAGAGCACTCCCGGTCGGTCTTCAGGCTCTGGCCCTTCTTCCTGTGTGTGTGGAGAAAAGCGAAGCCTTCCCGACTGGAGGAAGAAGTCTTCCTTCTCTTTCCCTCCTCCCCTGGCCCTGACTCCTGAACCCAGCTCAGTTCTGCCAAAATATTTTGCCTCACTATCTTGGCACTGGAAGGTGAAAGAGGAGAGAGTGGAGGAATTTGATCCTGTTTCCATGTTTGCCACTGGGGATAATGGAGACAATGTCTGTGATGTTTAAATGCTAATCACTTTGTTAGGTTCTCACCTCTAAGTGGAAACCATGGGCACGCAGTTTCACAACTGGGCAGAGACTGTGCAGACCATCGCTCCTTAGGAGTCTTTCTCCCCTTAACTGAACATCCACAGGTGCTAGTTTGAGTGGAAGCGCCATGGATAATCATGCTCAGTAGCAGGTTCTTGCTTCTGTCCCGGGTGAACCTGAGCATTTGGGGTGTGTAAGGAATAGTGACCTTTGTGCTAAGTAAAAGATAATGTGTTGGATCACTCTTACCCTTTTTGAAAATGTTGGTTTTCATTTTTATGTGTACTTTTAAATGAGCTGTATGGATTCCTAGAGCTGTAGGCCAGGGCAGATGGGAAACACCCTGTCGCCCTCGGCCACACAGATCACAGACTCTTGTGTCCCACTTCCAGCTGCTTGTCTTTGCCTTGATCTCTCCTAGAAAGTGGTCCAACCTAGAACGTGCACTGAGTAGGCGAAGAACACGTGGATAGGGCCAGTTCCTTTTTTTTTTTTTTCTCCCGTGGGTTTTGGTTGTTATTGTTTGTCCTTCTCTTAGCTGTCTTGGGGCTGGGAGAAAAGGTGCCTTTGGAAGATTGGAAATCGTCTCAGGGTCTTTTTTATATTACCTTTAAAATGAGATTCGTCTTAGTTATTCAGGGACAGATTATCCAGTTTGCTGACTATCTGGGTATTTAGTTCCTTTCCTTTCCTCTCTTGTTGCCAGTGTTTTGACAGTTTCCTCTCTCTGTTGACAAGTACAAGATTGACCATAAAAGGAGAAGGGAAACATCCAATCAGCTCTGTTTGTTGATGGCTCTGGTACATTTTGTGCAGAAACAAACTAAAATACAGACCCAACAGGAGTTTGAAGATTATCTGTGAGTTGCATCTACCCATTCCGTCTCTTAGCCTCATTCATACAGATAATCAAGAGTTGGCAGGACTTCAGAGATCTCTCTCTTAAGGAAGATCAAACACTTCTCAGAACCCAGCTGCCTCTGACATGGCACATATTTTTTCTTCATTTCCATGGGAAAGCCATGACTTAGAGGAGAGAGAGAGGGGGAGGGGAGAATGTGGATGTTTCTCTCGGGTTGAATCTACCTTGGATGGGACAGGGAGGCCAACTTGGTGATTTTTCTTTTCTGGGCACAGACATGTACATATACAGGCACATACACATGCCTGTGCCTGTGGTGTGTGTCCAGGCAGTTTGCCGGGAGGTATGGGGGAGACCACAGTTTTCCTTGCAGAGAGAGCTCGCCCTAGCCCCCAGTTCCCTACCATCTACCCTTTGGGGTTCAGAGGCTGCTCTTCCAACTCCGACTACCCACCCAGTGGCGTGAAACTAACGATTAACCCTTCGGCACCAGCGCTGTGAAGTGTTTCCAGCAATTGGTAATGCAAAGCCCACTAGTGGACAGTGTAGGGGTTACTCTGGGTCCGTATGCCAGGAGGTTAATGAACAATTAAGTATTGTGCTTTGCTGAGGGTAGATTAAGATGTTTATGGGTTACGTCCTTTTCTCTTTTCTGCCTGCATCTGAGACTGAGCTTCAAGCGACTGGGCTGCTTTCTCAAGCCAGGTTTGGGTTTTATCTGGGAGCTGGGCAGACTCTTGCCACCAAATCCACACAGCTCCACTCTCCTTCACAGTTCAGAAATGGAGACAGCTCCCAGGGACCACAAAAAAAGGAAGTACATTTAATTGCTTAGTAATTGTAGGCATTTCGCCTTCAAATGTATTTATTAATTGAAAAAAATGTACTGGCGTGGTGTTTTGGGGTCCTATTTAGACTCTTGGAGATGAGTAAGTGGGGAGTTTATTGGAGACCTTTCTTGGGACTCAACGGCCCATTTGTGCAAGTATACTGTTTATTAATGGGTCTTTGTTCTTGCTGTAACCCTCAGACAGGGATTTTGAGAGGCACACTCATTTTCTTCTAAGGCCTATCAGCATAGTAATCACTCTTGGCTGAAAACCAGCTGCCATTTGCATGTTTAATAAAAACTATAACAGTAACACTATATTCAAAACTGTTTTTCCTTTTAGCCTAAGACGTGGAATTGACCTAGTTCCGTATAGCTACCATAAATGCTCTTTGCCTCAGGTGGAAGTCTTTAAAATACGGAGATGATACTAAAACAATCTGATTCCTCTTCCCTTCCCCTATCAGTCACAAACCATCTCTCTTAATTATGGCATGAGGACATTTACATAGCTGGGGAGAGGGTCCTTTAACTACATTTCTATTATGCGTGGCACTTCAGTGAAAGGATATTATATTCATGTGCATTAGTGATTGCTTATAAAAGATCAAGACAATAATAGCCGATTCGGTGATAAAGGTCCCTTTTCTCCTCACAGACAGGCTGTCTCTGACAGAAGAATACAGTTCATCAAAAGTGTCTGCAGGTTGTCAAACTTGGGGAGGTTTGGGGACCCTGTGTGGCTGTCATGGTCGACAAGGAGATTTTCTGTCTGTCTGTCTGTCCATCACTCACTCCGAGGAAATAATCACTCACTGCATTCTACATGTGCTCATGATACAGCTCTCCATTTGAGAGAAAAGAGCTATTTCATCAGAGGACAATATAGCCCTTCTCTGGGTCCACGTAGCTTCCATTATCAGACCATAATAAATCATATTTATGCTCTCAGTTAATAAGACTGATTACAACGCAAGTTCCAGACATGGGCAAAGCAAGGCAGGTGAAAAGATGTTTTAATGAAAATATGATAAGAAAGCAGCTTCTGGCGAACATTTTGTGCTATTATTTGTCATGATTATGGACAATTTTTGATGCATCTTCTTTAGCAATGGTTTAAGCTGCATAAATTGGCTCACGGGGAGATAAGTAAAAATGATAAGAAAAAAAATCATGAAATTTTCTTATGTTGTCTAGAATCATTATGTCCATAACAAGTACAAAATAGGTTTAATGTATATGCCAGGGATAGAGAAGAAACAGAATTCTCAGGAAACCATGGCTGGGGTAATATTATTCAAAATGGTTTCGGCATTTTCTCCTTATCTTGCTTTGCAAAGGTGGACACTCCCTGAATTCAGGCACCCTAGTTGTTACTTTCAGCTTTGTAAATGAACCTATAGCCCTCCCCCTTTTATTTGCCCCCCCTTGCTCCTTTTCTTTCTCCTCTTCCTTTCTTGCCCCCTCCTCTCCCTCTCCTTGGAGCTGGGTACAAAGAGACAAAGAGATATACGCGTTCCTTTTTTTTCCTTGATGTTTAGTACTAATGGGAGTTAAGTGCCTGTTTGGGATAAAAACAGACCCCAAAGTTTAATAGTGAAAGCCACCTTATTAAAAAACCCTGGACATTTTTAGCTTTACCAAGTTCAATTATACTAAAGTACTAACTTTCTAAATTAGTACAAAAAAGAAAAAAAATCAGATAAAATATTGAAATAGGCAGCAGAGTCATTATCTGGCGAATCCAGAGCATCTGAAGGCCCAAGATTCAAGATGCTGAGTACTATCTGTTCCTTTATAGTAATTCCTCAAGTTATGGCATAACAAATAACAATCCTGGGTTAGGGTCTGACAGGCAGAGTGCTTCCCTCCACCTCTGCCCGTGGCTGTGGTGAAAGTTTTGTTCGCCCAGGGTGTGTTTCCCCAGAGGCACCAGAGCTCCTCTCACTGAGCCTTGCTTGGACAGATGCGTCCTGAGATGTTGATCTGGCACAGTTCAGATCCTGCAAGTAGCTGGCTACCTAATTGGGGCAGAGGGAGCGAGACATTGGCCCTTTTTTCATGTGTGCATCCGGGCCTCTGCTTGAGGAATAGCCATGTGATCAAGGGGGAGAGAGTGTTCTCCCCAGCACAGCCTTGTGTTGGCCTGCAGAGATACAACTTAGAAAGCATAGCAAACGTTTTCCACTAAGAGAAAGCGACTCTTGCTGTCTCACAGACTTGGGAGTTGGCTCCGAGATGTGTGGATTCTGTTACTTCTAAGGTGGTTTCCGTTTGTTAGTTTTGGGGCCTGCTGATAAAGTCAGCAAGGTCCAGAAGATGGACATCGCAAGTCAACTAAGAAAAAGCATGAGGAAACGTCATGAACCGGACTGCTAAGGCAGGGCAGGTCCCTGTGATGTGGCTCCTCGTGTGTACATGCAGGGTCCTATGCTCTTCAGCAACACTATCCTCTTTCCCGAAATTAAAAGCCTATTGAGATTCAGTCCCCTCCCCCTGGGTCCTGGCTTTCTTTGTTGGTAATCTCTCTTTGTTCTATTTTAACATGAATGCAAGAGCAATTGCTGAGCAGCCCCCCCATGTCATTCACATTGAATGTCACACACACACACACACACACACACACACACACACACACTCACACGCACACACACCCCTTGCCTAGACTTCTGTTGTGCTGTCTTTTGATTTTTAGCCCTTATTCCATTTTTCTTTTCATAGGCTGTCTGGAAAACATTGCCCAGGAGGGAATTCCATAATGCCACCATATCTCTGCTATCTACCGGGCGTTTTTGTTTTAACGTTACTGGACTTGACCACAAAAGACTTTGATACTGATAAAGAATCTGTCATGTCTGTCCCATCCGTACTCTGAAATCACTCATGACAGCAAAGACACCCCGCCCCAAAGCAGCGGTAGATTAGGAAGAGATGATTAGAGCCTTGTCGTTGCGGAGCCATTTCAGGTTGGACCCTCCACTGAGCCAAATGTGTTTAGCTTGCCACACTCCATTAGCATGTGTGAAGCAGTTGGGGAAATGGCCATATGATTAAACAGAAGGAAACCTGGGTTCTTCACATTGGGACTTGTTACCACTGAATAATCTCTTTGCAAGAGGGATCGGTTTAGGTTTTGCTAATTTCTTCTGTGATGGAAAATAAGTTGCCTTAGTAGAGAAAGTCTACAGAGGTGGATAGCAAATAGTGTCATTAAATGTGTCCTCTTTAAAAACATTTTGAACAAAAACTTGGAGCTGGACCTGGTAGTGAAGGTCTGTAATGTCAGTTACTCATGAGGCTAAGGCAGGAGGAACACAGGTTCGGGGCCAGCCGGGGGCAACTTGGTAAGACCCTGTCTCAAAGTAAAAAGTAATATCACATAATATTATATAATTCAGAAGTTAGGCACTTGCCTAATGTATACAAGACCCTAGTTTCAACAGTTCCCAACCTTAGTACTGCAATATAATACATAAATAGATATATCATGGATAAATAAATAAGAAGAGACCAAGTGAGCTGGCTCTGATAACACAGGCTTGTTATTCTCAGCATGGGGGAGGCAGAGGCCGGGAGATTGCAAGTTTGAGGCCAGCCTGGCCTATATAGCAAGACCCTGTCTTGAATCCAACTCACATACATACTCAAACAAAATCCATGTAAATGCATGGACAAAAAGGAAATCCACCCATTTGTCAGTGGAAGGAGCTTCTGTTGATACTTGTCTCTTAGAATGTCACCCTTAGCCCTTGCAGGAGCCAGTGAGCTGCATTATCAGGTCCGAAGCCACAGGCTAAGGACTTGCTTTAGATGCGGACTTCCTTCTGAAGGCATTCTTACCTGACTGGGGTCCGAATTCATGCAACTGTTCTACTTTGTCCATAATTTTTTTTATTGCTGTTGCTGCTGTTTGTTTTCAGGGAGAGAAACCAGAGCAAAGCTCCTTGAGGGGCGGGGAGATAAGAAACTCTCACATACAGGGCATTCCAGGACTGCTAAATACCACGACCTCTGGTCCACAAGGCAAGGACAGAGTAGGCGTAATTTTCTCCTGGGGCAACTGTTGAAACCCACACTGAATGAAAGACAATCTATTATGGGAAGGGAAGAGAGCTTTCCTGACCACTGCATGCATAATTTCCTATGTATGAGTATGGCAGTGGCCTCTGTACCAGAGCTTGTCCCACATATGATCTGGTAATTATTAAATGTTGACTATTAAATATCTTAGTTAGCTTCACACCGTGTTTATCTTCCTAGAATGATGAATATGCAGATTTAGAATGGAATTTCTTCATTTTCCAGGCAAATTGTGCCATCAAGTCCTTGGCAAGCAGGCCCCTGACGGGTGACTCACCATGGCGGGCAGCTTCTGTGTCAAGAAAGGCCACACCATCTCAAGACTCCGAGAAAGGGAGACATTTAGATGGGGCACTGTATCACTCTGGTGACAGTCTCTGGAATTGTGTAAGACCATGGCCTGACTAGGACAGTAAGCATATCCCACTCCCAAGAGCAGGAAAGGGCAAGGACCAACCAGAGGGCAAGGGAGAGAGGTCTCTGCCCCTGGACAAGCAGCCTTGAAGGCAACAGTTGCTACAGAACCCACATCCCTATTTTCGGCCTGTTCAGCCTGTCTGGCTCCGTGGGCTCCAAGCCTCGGTCCAGGAATGCTGTGCTGTTGTTCCTGCGACTGCGCAGAACGTGTTTGCCTTGTTGAAGGCCAGCCCAGGACTAATTTTGCAAAGTAAATCTGGGAAACGGCTTAATTTCATTTCCCTAGAGATTTCTTTTCTTTTCTTTTTTTTTCTGGAATAAAGTTAGAAGTGGTAAGGCGAGCAGAGAAGCCACAGGCAGGAGCTGCAGGATTTTTTTTTTTTCCGCCCTGGCTTCTGGACTATGAATGGAGTTTAATGGATTTTCAGGAGGCAGTGGTGATTTTTAAGGCTGCACTGCTGAGATTTATAGCCCATGAGATACTGCTATAAACTCTACGATCTTTAAATTGCATGTCTTCTTGAACATCCAGGAGAAACACACAAGGGACTGTGTCCCAGTGACTCATGCTTTGTGTTCTTACTACTTGTGTTTTTTGAGCAACTACTATCTGCCAGGAAGGGTCTCTCATCCCTCCCTCCCCGCTGCATCATAGCCTCTTCCTTGGAAAAATAAAAACAACAACAACAACCAAAACTCACAAAACTCAGAAAAAAACAAACAAACAAAAAACAAAAAACAACCAAAACAAACAAACAAAAAACCAAACAAACCAAACTAAAAAAAACCAAAACAACCCAATGGCTGGGACAAGGCTCAGCTTATAGAGTTCTTGTATAATATCCTCAAGGCCCTGGGTTTAGGCTTAGCACTGTATGGACGGGGCAGGGTAGGAGGTATCTGTAATTCTAGACCTCAGGAGGTAGAGGCAGGAGAACTAGAAGCTCAAAGTCATCCTTAGCTGGTCTGAACAGTATGAGACTGTGTCTAAGAAAGTCAGAAAAAGAAGAAAGACCTGGCTTTTGACTTGAGTCAAAAATAGCCACTTTAGAAGAAACCCTAGACAGAACTTGCATTTTCCTAGGGGGTCAGCACAGGGCGGTATACACTGGAGAAGGAGCACGGGCTGTGGACGCGTGCTCTCCACCTCAACCCCAGGCTCCCTTGCTTTCAGATGCTTTCCTGTGACGCATATTAGTCATTCCAGCTGTGCCCTGCCTTCCTGCCCTTCACTTTCCCCACCGACGACCTGGGTTATTAGGGAATGACCCAAAAGAGGGAGCCATCTTCTCTGGATGGCCACAGCAGCCCTCTCAAGAGCTGGTGTCAGAGCAGAAGCCTGGGCTCAGGAGGAGAGGGGCGGGGCTGCCTGCCTCACCAACCAGATCTTTGCTTAGGTGTGGGGGGTGGGGCTTACAGGCTGGGCTGATCTCCTGGGCCCTGGCTGCAGTCCTTAGGAGTAAAGTGAGGGAGGGACCTAACATAGATCGGCAGTTAACTCGCGCCCTTCTTATTTTATTTTATTTTATTTTATTTTATTTTATTTTATTTTATTTTTGTTTTCCAAACACTGTTTTATGTAACATGCCTATGAGCAGAAGAGATTTGGCAAATGATATTCCGGAAGGAGAGCAGAGCTCAGAGCCTGGCCCATCCTCCCATGGACCAACCCTCTGGGTACAGCCTCCCAGGAATTTGTTGGTGCTAGCGGATCTCCAAGATCCACCTATATGGGAAGTGACCCCACAGTGACTAAGCTTCCTGAGGGCAGGCATGTAATCATATCTCCAAGTCCCACCCTTTCCTTCAGTGCTTAGTAAAAGGCTAGACATATGTAAGCAGTCTGTGTTTGTTGCTCCATGTAATTCTTTGGTGACTAGAAAACCACTGCGGAATCTATGTGCCTTTAGCCCATCTGACCCAGGACTTTAGAGCTTGTTTAGAATGGCAGAAATCAGCATGTAACTTAGTGAGCTGACCCCCCCACTCCTCGGTGTTCAGGGTTGGTTCCTGGTTCACAATGGCCCCTTCGTCAGGGCTGGCACCAACTCAGGTGTTCCTGAGTTTTTCTGGGCAACATGACCTTATCTCCCCAAGGGTTGGCCATGGCCTTATTGGTCTGAGATTGGACAATGCCTTCAAACCAGGCCAATCAGAATAATCAGCCCTCTAAGGTTTCCTAAATTGGAACCCAGGGGGAGATTGTCCATCTCTGATGGTGGCAACTCCTGAATGCTGGAATTGGGAGCTTTTTGGGAAACCAAACGTTTTGTTTCCCATCATGTAAAGACAGTCAGTCTGTGAGAAAACAGAGTCTCTCAGAGAAGAATGACCTAGATTCATGGTCTCACTTGATCTCAAGTGTTTCTCTTGTGCGTGATATAATCTCAGTGTCAGAGAACAGAGGCAGCCTTGGTTCCGATGCCGGCTACCGCAGGGGCTCAGAAGCACTCTCTCTGTTCCCTCCTAGGGATCTGCCTTTGAAGTTCAGTCATTTTCTGCTTTTCTTAAACCGTCAACACTGTGTATTCTTCTGGATGTTAGAGGCATTTGTTTGCCCCCGTGATAGGAGGTAGTAGACACAGGAAAACCAAAACCACAACAGTGCTCAGAGGCTAAGGCATACAAGCAGAAAGAGCTGGGGCCTGGGACCTGCATTTTGAGGTCAGAGAAGCCCTGGAGACCTGTTGCTACCCTCCCCGAGAGAAGCCTGGCCAGCCTGTTCAAGATCTGTACCTGCCATGACTCTGTCCCCAGAGAATCAGTTTCATCAAATAAGCTCTGGTGTACTGTTTCCCATACACCCTACTGTGTTGTGACATGAGAGACTGAGGAATAGAGGGCTGAGCAGGCTTCCATAGTTCCTAACTGCATACACATTTAGGTCTGGCTGTGTGAAAATCTAGAATTCTCAAATGGTTCCTCGGGGAGAAAGGTATGAGAGACACTGGAATGTTCTACTAATGAGGAGCTTCAGCAATTAATTAGGAAATACAAACGTGTCATGACCAATTCTGTCTTTCACTTTCAAAGATCTATGATACTAGATGCATGTGGAATAACCAGAATGTAATGTCTGGGTCCGTCCTGTTGGACTGGGTCAGAGGGTTTCCACGTGTCAGAAGGCCCCTGTTGGTCTGTTACAGATTGAAAATGTGAGGTATTTGTATAGGTTTTGTGCCTCGAGTAAGTCCTGTTACAAGGCAATTAGTGCCATCTTCACTTAGAAAGTTGGAAATTATTACTGAAGAGAAGGGGTCACTGGCCATTACTGGGACAGATCACAGTTAAGTACAGTGCTGTTTACCACGTTATGGTCCTGTCCTCCAGGAGGGTAGCGACATCGCTACACTTCGAATTTAGAGAACAACGGAAGCCTTGTGGAATGCAGAGAGCACATGGTTCCTTTCACCCACCCGGCTTCCGCTCTGTTCAACAGCTGGTTCGTGAGATCAGGCGAACACTTCTTAGGAGTTCTCTATGCTGCCTTCCTCTCACTTCAGAGGATGAGTCAAACGGACTCCAAGATCCTTTGTAGCAGAAATATCTCTCAGATTTTAAGATACAAGGAGCAAAAGTGGTTCCTAGGTAGACGTTGCCAGTTGCCATTCACTATGTAGTTTTCCTTTTAAAAATTAATTTATACTGTTGGTATAGTGGTAAAAATGCCTTTAATTCCAGCACTCTGGAAGCAGACACAGATGGGTCTCTGAGTTGCAGGACAGCCAGGGTTACACAGAGAAACCTGGCTTGAAAAACAAAACAACAACAAAATTATTTACACATACAGAGATAGATAGATAGATAGATAGATAGATAGATAGATAGATAGATAGATAGATCTAATGTAACCCAGGCTGTGTGTGTGTGTGTGTGTGTGTGTGTGTGTGTGTGTGGTTTATATGTGTCACTTTGTATGTCTATAGGATTCTATTCCAGAGACCAGACTTCATGGGTATTAGTTACATCTCCCATGTCCACTTTCCTGATTTTTCTTGCTTTCAGTGACCTTGGCTGTCTTGGGTAGTTCTAGCCGAGTATTTTATAGATGTTCCTCATCTGAACTTTGAATGGTGTTTTGGTCACAATAAGACTGAAGTTATGTGGTTTGGGGAAAAGACCTTTGGTGTTAAGCACCACTCTCAATGTGCCACTGCAGGGTCCAAGATACTGACACGAGCTATGCTTTTAACCTTTATTTCCTGGCCTGAGGCAGAATTGCTAGAATTCTCCACTTTTCCAGACTGTTCTCTTTGGAAGGAAGTCACTGCGTGTAGGCAGTAGCTCTGCAAAGTTTTGGAAGATGATAGGAGAGCTGTCTATCCCCTCTTATTTATTTACTTGTTCAGTCTTCTATCTGTATCTCAGAGGTTCACTTTGCTATATGTTGGGTTATAGATTACTATGTTACTTTCACAGTAAAGTCCCCTAAGCTTTACGTGGCACATGACTGACATGAAGATGAGTACATTTCCCAGATTCCCTGTAGCTAAATATGACCACACAATTAAAGTCTGGCCACTGGGATGGAAGCAGAGGGGGTCTGTGCAACTTCCACCTATGTGCTTGCTAACACTCCCCACGGGGCTGGAGATGGCACAGCCATCTTTGGGCCAGTGGCAGCCATAGTGATGGACTAAGGGAACAGCTTGGGACCCTGATGGTATTGAACTCCATAGAAACCCTGGATAATGTGTCAGTGTGCTACTTGGGTAGGAAACACTTCTTTTCTTGTTTAAGTCTCACAGTTGTGGAGTTTCTACTATTCCCTGAACTTAATTTTAACTAACTCAGTGTGGGGGAAATAAGTGTATTCTTGCAAGAGTGCATGTGTATGTGTGTGAGTGTGCACGTGTATGTGCATGAGTGTGCATGTGTATGTGTGTCTATGTGTATGTGTATGAGTATGCATTGTATGTGCATGAGTGTGCATTGTATGTGCATGAGTGTGCATGTGTATGTGTGTGAGTGTGCATGTGTATGTGCATGAGTGTGCATGAGTATGTGCATGAGTGTCTATGTATGTGTGCAGAGGGGCAGAGACCACTGATGTTTGGTTTGGCTGCTCTAGCTTCCTTTCAGAGGCAGATCCATTCTTTGACTGAGCGGGTTCACGGCTTTAGCTAAGCTGGCTGTTTAGCTGAAGCACGGGAATCTGTCTGTCTCTGCTTCTCCAGCATTGGGATTCCAGGTGCACACAGCCATGTGTGGATACTGGAGATGCAAACTCAGGGCCTCATGCTTGCCTGGCAAGCTTTCTACTGACTGAGTCATCTCTTTAGCCACCCATCTTAGTTTGTTTTTTAAAGAAAATATACTGGCAGTGAATAAACTTTAAAAACTTGCACCAATGTAAAAAAAGATACAAGAAAGGAAAAAATGAGAACAATAAACAACTAGCCAATGGGGAAAAAAAGGGCTAGTCCTCGGGTTCATTGAGAGAATTGGGTTTTTATTATATTAGTTTTAAATTAATAAAGATGAAGTCATGGTTAGTAGAGTTTTTTCCTTCCTAGCTTTAGTGTCTCTGACCTTCTTTGATTAAGACTATTATTATTGTTGTTGTTGTTACCAGTGAAGAGAGCTTCCAACTGTTACTTGCTGGGCATGGTCACAGTACCAGGGCCTCCTCCCAGGTGCTGCTAGATGTTCAACGTACTGCCTCACACTGGGTAAATCTTCTGCTGTGTTTTTGAAGGAAGAGGAGAAGCAGGTTTTCTATGAACGGTTCCGAGAGAAAGGCTTGCTTGAGTTCCCTGGCCTGGGTTCAAACTTGTATACACAGACATCAAGCAAGGCTGGATTGTATTTGCTCTGAAAGCAATGGGACATTATGGACTGAATTGTGTTCCTGTCAAACCTCATGCATTGAAGGCCTGATCTCCAGAATTAAGACCGTAGCTATATTTGGAGATAGGGTCTTAAGGAGATCATTAACATGAGAGGAGCCATTAGAGTGGCCCTAATCTAATATTACTGGTGTCTTTATAGGAAGAGGAATTTAGGACATTGCTTATGTATAAAATAGGGGCATTTAGGATTCTGGAAAAAAAGAATGATTGTGAGCCCTTCGGCAAAAACACAGTCTGTTTTCACATCTGCAGCTCTGAGCACAGAACTGAAGGAATTCTCCAAAGAAAACCCAAGTAGGTAGCTACTATTAAATTGACCATCAGACATGTGCCCCTGCCTCAACTGCACAGTGGATTCCAATGTAGCTGAGGGTTGGGAATGACATGGGTATGCTTTGGGTCAGAGGCACCCAGAAGATAAAAAAGAATTATCAAGGACACAGGACTGTGAATGAACTTGATGAAATTCTGTGCTGTAGAGTGGGATAGCTAGCAAATATACATGGCTATTTAAATTTAACTCAATTAAGGTTTAAAATTACATCTCTTAGTCACAGTAACTGCATTTCAAGTGTCAGTGGCCATATATCGATAGCTAGCAGCTACCATGCAGGATGGCACAGACATTTCCACCCTTACCGATGCGACCTTCTTGGGTGAGGGAGTGTGATGGTTTATATTGATTGCCAACACGACAGTGTATAGAATCATGTTGGAAACAAATCCCTGGGTACATGTGTGAGGGGGCCTGAGGTGGGAAGATTCCCCTCCGTGAGGGTGACACAAGCCCCTGAGCAGGAGTTCTGACTGCACAGAAAGAAGAAAGGTACTCGACTCTTAGCTTTCCATGTTCTCTGCATCTTGGTTCTGCGTGGCACATGACCAAGTGCCTCACTTCCTGCCACCAGGCCTGTCTTCCCTGCATGAAGGACTGCATCCCTTTGGCCTGTGACCTGAAATAGGCTCTTCCTCCTTGAAGTTGCCCTTTTGTGGGGCATCTTATGACAGTAACGAGGAAAGTAATGAATACCAGTACGGAGGGGGCCAAAGTTGGAGAGATAGCAAACCTCTTTGTAAGGGACTTTGCCTAGTGTGTGCAGGGCTCAGACTTCACCCCCCAAAATGGCGGGGAATTGTGGCACCTTTTGTACATTGGGATAAAGTATGTCGACCATATTTGCTATCTTAACTCTTTGCAAGTGTATGATTCTTTAGCTCTTAAGTACACCTTCAGTGTTGTGCTCTGCCTACTACTAATGCTCTTCAGATCATACCCATCATCTCACATGGAGGCTGCATGTGCTTAGACAACCTTTCACCCCTCCAGGCCCTGATCACCTTTATTCAACTTTGTTTCTCTACTCAAGTAGACTCATCGTAGCTTGCTTTGCCCAGGATGTTTTCAAGGTTTGAGGATGTCAGAACAGGTATCAAACTCCATTTCTTCTTAGGACTGAATGATATTGTATTGTACTTGTGCACCACAGTGTCTTTATCCATCCATCCTGTGGTAGACATTGGGTTCCTTCCCTATGTTTGAATGTGTAAGCAGTGCTTTCTATCAGTATTGGTGACAATCTTTCTGGGTTCTTATTTTCAGTCTTTGGGGGCATCTACTCCAAAGCAGGATTGTTATACCATGTGGTAAGTGTATTTTTTTTAAATGATTTTATTTTTAAGTGTGTGTGTGTGTGTGTGTGTGTGTGTGTGCATGCGCTTCCACACAAACTCACAGAGTCCCAAAGGGAGTGTCTGATTCCCCCTGTACCTGGAATTATAGGCACTTGTAAAGTGTCTGACATGGGTATTGGGAACCAAATTCAGATCTGTGAGAGCAGAATATACTGTTATCCTATGAGCTGTGTCTTCTGCCCCAAGACCTTACCTTTTTGAAGCTAGCCTACAGTCTTCCCCAGTGTTGATATCACTCTAGATTTCCATCAGCAAGGCAGAAGGCTTCTGGTTTCTCTACTCCTTGCTAAAATCTGCTATTTTCTTGGTTTGGGAATAACAGTTATGTTTGAAGACTTAAACAGAAGATTTGTGGTATCCAAGGAGCCTGGGATTTCCTTCAGGAAATTCTCCTGCTCATGTCCTTTCCATTTACTTGACTTTGGCGATGTTATAGGTGAGGGGTCTGCAAAGTGTTTATTGGCAGGGTCATGAAGATTGCAGGGAACAGATGAGCCAAGAGGTGTCCCACCATTTCACCCTGAAACTTCACAGTCAAGTTTCTAAGCTTCAGTCATGCATACATGGAGTTGGTCGTGACCATCTGGCTAATACAAAGAAGGCCATCTTGAGAAAGAACCAACACTCACCTCAGAGGATGACTAAACTAAGCACAGAAGTCACGCACGCTACATCTTCATCTTCTGAGCATTTAACTTTCTACTCTAGATTATAAAAAACAATAATTATTCTATTTTGCATAAATCAGTTTGGCACTGGTTTCTGACCACAATAACCACAGCTCTGAAGCATACCGATGCATAAAGATTTGTATTTTAAAATTATTTCTTTGATGAATCTTTGAAGGGAAGATGTCAGATGTTGAGTCTAGAGGCAGAGATCTAATTGGGAATCTACTACAACGGACAGAAGGAGATGGGACTATGTCAGCAAGGACAGAGAGAAGGGCATGAGATCTGGTGCTTACTAGAACAAGGGTGATCACAATTGGGTGGCTGGTTGTGATGGGACCTCAAGAAGCAACAGGAGAAGGTCAACAACTTTATGACCTGCAGTGAGTGGACAGTGATGTCATTGAATAAAGTAGGCGTTCTAGTTCAGTGGTGAGAGGGGCTATTTTGAGCATGTTAAGTAGATGGGCTTGCCCAAGAGCAGATAGGCACAGCAGAAACATGGGCTGATGAATTCTGTCATGTCAGAAGCTGTGGTCTGAGAGGGCCTGCTGGCCTTTCCGAACAACAGGGTGGGTTAGACATCCCAAGGAGAGAGTGTAGTGTTCAGGGAGAGTGCAGCAGAGACTGAACTTGCAACTCTGGGAGTGTGAGGAAAAGGGAGTCTACCCAAGAGCATAGGAGAAGCAGGCCCATGCTGCAAAGAGAACACATGCAGCCACGCCATGGCCGTAAAGAGTCTCGGCATGTGGGCTGTGCACAGTCTTCTGGGCCTCTAAGTGGGTTCTGTGATCCAAGTGGTTCTTATAAGCTTCGGAGGAAGGGCTTTGTGTGCTACCTTGAAAAGATTAAGAACTTAACATCAGCTCCCACCTCTGCCCGTGGTGCTAGTGTGATTCTGCACGAGGTGAGACTTGCCCTTGAAATCTATACGGTGCAGAGGTGGTGGCATGACAGGGAGTATTGACAACCCCCTATGTCCAAAGTCTGCCACACACAGATGTTCCATGCAGGCCAGGCTCTTCCTCATCCACAGTTTCCCTATCAGTGCTAACCACCGACCACTTCTGTCTATTGTTCTGAGTCTGAAGAGAGGAAGATGACCTTCAAGTGCCTAGAATCATTAAGCCTCAGCTGGCTTTGAGCTGGTCTTGATCTTCTGGTCCTTCTGCCTTTGTCTCCCAAGTGCTGGGACTGCAGGAACATGCAAATACATGTGTACACACACCTAGGTAGTACACCTAGCTCATGTCTCCTCCCTGTTCCTGTAACCATTGATGTAAAAGATGGAATGAGGAGTGAGCAGGAAGAAGTTTGCAGACAGAAGGGTTGGGGGATCATGCTGAGGGAAGAAAGAGGCGCTAGTCTGTAGTTCCGAGGGCTGAGGGATCTCTGACTCCACAGGGGTGAGCTGACACTTAAGCACTGGGGACAGAGTCAATGCTTGCCACACTATGGGCCACCAGTGGCCTCCGAAGGGAAAAAATCCTATTTAAGGGAGACAGCTATTCAAGAAGAAGGCAAAGCCCTTGTAGGGAAGCTGTAGAGTGGAAAGGAACTTCACTTACAAGAGGGAGGAATTCAGGGGAAGGTGATTCTTGTGAATAGAAAAGTTCTCATAGGGATTGCTATTTTATTTTTTTGTGCATGTGTGCATGTGTATGTGTGTGTGTGTGTGTGTGTGTGTGTGTGTGTACACATGTATTTGCAAGTACATTTAGCATTCCTAAGTTGTTGTTGGGAATCATTCTTCATTGCTCTCCCACCCTGTTCATTGAGGCAGAGTCTCTCCATCAAACTTGAGAGTTCACAGATACAGCTAGACTTACTAGTCAAACTCAGAGTTCACAGATACAGCTAGCCTTGCTTTGGAGATTCCATATCTCTGTCTGAGGCTAGAATTTCGCAGTCATTCATGTGGGTTTCTGAGGATGCAAACTCCGGTCCTCACACATATATTTGAAGTACTTTAATCACTGAGTCATCTCCTCAGCTTTGGGCTTGCTATTTTCATAGTCAATATATGTTCTGAAGAAAACCAATGGGAGGAAAACTCATTGTACACATGTCCCCCACACAGTATGTGAAGAACACTGAATAACCTGGTAGTTGTAGCTGAGGCAAGCTCTCCTCACAGCGGCTGAGGCAAGCTCTCCTCACAGCGATGAGATTAGAAGATGCTTTATGAGGCTTACATCACACAAAAGGCCAGGGCAGTATGTTCACTCAAGGTTTGTTAGTAACATTTTATTCCTGATCATTACTAACTGATAACCTATGAAATACAAATTAATATGGAATATAAATTCTGGAATTATCAGGTATTTGGTATTTATAAGACATAGAACCACGATCAGTTATGTGGGTGCACACCTTTAATTACAGTACTTAGGCAGAGGCAGAGGCAGAGGCAGAGGCAGAGGCAGAGGCAGAGGCAGAGGCAGAGGCAGAGGCAGAGGCAGAGGCAGAGGCAGAGGCAGAGGCAGAGGCAGAGGCAGAGGCAGAGGCAGAGGCAGAGGCAGAGGCAGAGGCAGAGGAGGCAGATACCCATGGTTTCGAGGCTAGCCTGGGTTACATAATGAATTCCAGAATACCTGGAATATTGTCCTAAAACCCAAAACAAACAAAAAGTATAACCACATGAAAGGAATCCTTAAAATTATCTAATTCCCTATTATACAATGCAAATATTGCTAGTAAGAAAGGCTCTTTACTGTGCTCTCTAGAAATGTGGACATCCAAGCTATAAGTCTGGCAGCCCCATAAAGGCAGGTTTGGCTGGCCAGGCTTAGTGACAGAGCCCCTTTGCAGCTGTTGAGATAAAGTGCATCTCAAAGATGCCACTCAAAGGCTGCTGCACATATCCTTTTGTTTACTGGCCCGTGCAAACTGGTTTAATTAACCAATACATATCACCTCTGTTCAAGTGTTACTTGATTTACTTCACCTGAGTCCCTGGCAGGATCAGCATGAGGACTTTGGTACTCAAGCACCAGACAAATGAACAACCAAGACTGGGACGGGAAGGGAGACGTGGGAATCACAGAGCAGGACATGCGCAGTGGTGGCCCGGATGCCACACACCTGCAGGGGAGAGGAGGCAGAAGCTTCCCAGAGTCCTGCATTCTCTGTGGTCCAGCAAGCCAGGACCTTAGGGTCCAGGGGCTATGCATGGGTAGCATCAATACCTCACCTGGGTGTGTGAATTATACAGTTCGGCTCCTGGGTCATTCGCCTTTTAAGGATCTGCCTGTGACATTTCCAAGAAGGCTCAGGTCACAGTGAGTAAAGCAGGAAAGGCTATAGCCCCCTCCCCTCAGTCAACATTGCCTTGGCTGAAACTCTTGAAAGGGCTTGAACATGAAGGAAAACCATCCTCCTCCTCTCTGCAGCTCTCCCTTGTCTAAGTACACACAAGCATCATGGGTAGTTATATCACTCTGGGTTTTTGGTTTTTTGTTTTTGTTTTTGTATATTTCCTTTATTTGCATTTCAAATGTCATCCCCCTGCCCGATTTTCCCTCCGGAAACCCCCTAGCTCATTCTCCACCCCCTGCTTCTACGAGGGTTTTCCCTCACCACCACCCCACCCACTCCGGCCTCCACGCCCTGGCATTCCTCAACACTGTGGCACTGAGCCTTCACAGGACTAAGGGCCTCTCCTTCCACTGATACCTAACAAGGCCCTCCTCTGCCTACCTACACGGCTGGAGCCATGGGTACTCTTTGGTTGGTGGTTTAGTCCCTGGGAGCTCTGGGGGTTCTGGTTGGTTAACATTGTTCTTCTTCCTATGGGATTGCAAATCCCCTGCAGCTCCTTCAGTCCTAGCCGAAAAAGGCTAGGCTCACAACCAAAAATACATCACACTTTTTAAACCACCTACTAACTGGCAGGTCCGACGAGGCTCGGAATTACGCTTATAAGCGGAGCGCCAGCAGATGGCGCCCTTTGTCGTTTATTGCCCGCGGAGAAAAGTGTTTGGCTTGGTTGGCTTCGTTCATTTGGGTAGCACAAGTAGTGTTTTCAACTCTTTATTATGCATGAGCCAAAATTCCATGAATGTGTAACATTTTCTCCCGTATTTCCCTTTTTATAACATCATTTAAATTCCGTATTAATAATTTAAAAATGTTCTGGATTTTAATCACTTTTCTCATCACTAAAATATCTGATGAAGAGATTTTTTTTCCCACTGCTGAAGGTGACATAGAGGAAATGCGCTGCAAGGAAGGAAGAAGAAAGTCTCACTCTTAAATCGAGCTCACCACCCCGTCGAGTGCATCACCCCATCTTTTAAGTTTAATTGAATAGTATTTATTTAATTAATAAAAAATATCTGTCTAGTGCAGGTTTCAGAAATTCAAGGCTAGAATAGGCTGCCATTAATAAAACAAGTTTTTTTTTTATATCCAAGTTTAATTATGGTGGTGTGTGTTTGATAGCTTGTTACTGTAAATAAAAGGGATAAAGGCAGCCCTTCACTGGAGTAGCTGGAGAGCTGTGAAATATGTACCTAATTAAAACTATTGGTGTAAGAGGCCAATAAAGTGCATGTGCCTACTAGATGTCTTATTCTAATGAATCTCGGCTAATTTGCTTTGACTGATGAATTTCGGTGTTAGTGGTAGGGCTGAATAATTATGAAATTTATCACAAGATACAAGGACTCATTAAGGATTACTCAGGTTGAGTAAGAGGAATGTTTTCTTTGTCAAGAACACAGGCCTTGACCGACATAATTACAGCAATGCCCAAAGAATAGCCTGATTCCAGACCAGCCCCCAGGGAGTGTTCAAGGCCAGGAGTGGGCTTGTGTTCCCAGATGAGATGGGATGTGCCACTGAGGTGGCCTGAAGACTGCATGTCACCTCTGGAAGAGACACCTGTGTGGCACATGGACTATCTCGTCGGTGGTTCTGATGATGACCCTTCCCTTCCTGTGTGTTTATTGAAAAGGTTTTCCCATTCTTCCCGAGGACACTGCAGAAGGTTAGCATCATCAAGGACACTGCTGTAGGAAGCTCCGGTCTGGTCTCCAAATCCTGGCTGTCCCCTACCCCTCTGCTGACAAGTTTAAGTCTCCATGTCCAGCTTATTAATTAATTGGAGTTCATTAAACCCTGGCCGGTAGACTCTGAAACAGAGGCTGTGACTAGAGTAGAGCTGTGGTGCCAGCTTCACCTAAGCAACTCCCACGATACACCACAGGTAAAATATAACCTAGATGGAAATAGAATTCTAATGGTTAATTGTCTGGACATTTTGCCTCACGCTGCTGGGTAAGCAGGCTGCAGGTGGAGAAGACACACCAATATCCCTCTCCTGAGAAAATGGGACATGGAGTCAGCAAGATGGAGACCCTTCCCTGGGTAGTCAAGGTCCCAGAGTAGGGAAAACGGATCAGTGAAAGACCACTGTGAGACCCTAATCACTGTATCTGCCTGGGAACCAGACAGCAGGGCCGAGTGGCAAGGGGGATAGGCAGCAAGGCCTACTGAATGACACTGGATGACAGCTCAGCTGGAAGTCTTGTAAGACAAATGCAGACTTATTTTTCCCCCCAGCACCAGACATGGCTGTTCCCAAAGCTGCAAACCAGGGATGGCACAAGTCTCACTGACCTGAGATCTCAGAGCAGTTACAACACTGGGGGTAGAATGAGGTGGTGGTGGTGGGGTGAGTTTTTCTTCTTGCCCACAAGTCAACATTTTGTATAAACAAAGAACTTGGGGTTCTTTGGTTTCGAATCATATATATAAGTATATACATGTATGTACAAACATACACACACACACACACACACACACACACACACACACACACACACGCTTCTAAATCTGATTTAAAATAACGATAAAGTCAACTGGTCACATGTCTGAACAGTTAAGTCCAGCCAATTAACCCTTTGCTCTCTGGTTTTCTTTCCAAACATAACTTCAAACCAAACTTTTCCAATTTGCTCTTCATTGAAATGTCAGGTACATATTATGTAAGAGTTCAACCTTTTATGCCAAAGATCAAAACTCACTACATACTTTATAGAATTTTAAAATTATTGCTTCTCTTTTTTTTAAGTCTCCCAACTCAGAGAGATACATTCCCTTCAGGAGAGAAAATAACTGTGTGACTCGAGACAATGCAAAGAATGGGAATTCCCAGAACTTCCTGCCTGATCTCCTTTTCTCCTCAACCTTTACCTAAAAGAAACAATCACCAGCAATCCATTTTGTCAAGAACAATGTTTTATATTGTTATGTGACTCTCACAATAACCTTAAGAGGACCTATTTTTTTTTTATTTCACAAAATAAGAAACTTTTTCGTTGAGTGGTAAAACTCTGGGGAGGGGTGGTGTCCATCTGGGGAGGGGTGGTGTCTGTCTACCAAAACAGTAAGCAATGGATTCAACCTCCACCTCAGATTTGTCTGTCTGTTGAAACCACCACACAATGTCTTCTTTTGCTGGAAACAAACTTGTGGTGGTTTGAATATGCTTGGCCCAGGGCATGGGCACCTCCTCCTAGCTGCCCGGAAGCCAGTCTTCTCCTAGCAACCTTCAAATGAAGATGTAGAACTCTCAGCTCTGCCTGCACCATGCCTGCCTGGAGGCTACCATGTTCCTGCTTGATGATAATGGACTGAACCTCTGAACCTGTAAGCCAGCCCCAATTAAATGTTTTCCTTATAAGACTTGTCTTGGTCATGGTGTCTATTCATAGTAAAACCCTAAGACAATCCTACTGCTACCTTGAGAATCTTCTAGAACTTCACTACTGCTTCAACTTTCTTACCACGTGGGCCAAAATGACCACTGACTCTAATGCCAGAGCTGTCAGTTCAAAGAGAGGCCTGTGAGGTTACCATCCAGTTGGAAGGCTTTGCTCAAGGATCTGTAGGGATGCAGGAGGCCCAGACACCAAATTGAAAACCAAGACTGCCAGTCAGTGGTGGCAAGACTGCGACTCCACTATCTGTTTTCCTTGTATCTTGAATCCCTGTGTGTAAATCTGGGCTGGTGGAACAGTTCAGATGTTAAAGGATTTAGAAGCTATATTGAGGGGGATGTGGTATAAACTCTGAGTAGATCTACCTGCCTCCCGAAGCCTTGTCTCCCCAAGGCATGATTTATATACACTGCTTCCTTTTTATGGCTTCCTGAGTTAGTTATTTCAGACTAAATCTGTGTGTTATAAGCCTCAGTGTGCATGATTTCTTAGGTTTTTAATTACAAAATGTAGTTTTGACCTATTAAATCATGTGTGAGGTAAATTTACCATAATAAAGCCTTATTAATCCCCTACAATTAAGAATTTACAGTTCTTTGCTAACTTTTTATTGAATTTCCCATGAGGACCTTCGCACAACTGATCGCTAAGAAACTTTTTCAGCCTATAACCAGCTAGCCTACAGAGCAGAAGCAAGAATACCATTTAGAAAATGGCTTCGTGCTCGGAGCCAGACTTCCTGTCTCTGGAAACAGTGTCTCGTTGAGGTCTATAGCAACCCTGTGGGGTGACCACTCTGGTTCCTGTTTTATAGGCGGAGAAACTGAGGTATGCACCATGAGGTAACTGACCAAGGTCACAAAGCTTCCGCGTGGCTTCAGCCAGGTCGCTGGGCTCCGAAACGCCTTTTCCAAGCCAGAGTCTCCAGTGCCTCTCTCCGTGATAATTATAAGCAAACACCATATTGACTGCTTCCCCAGCTCTGTTCCCCGCTAGTATATATTTATTACTATTTATTTAGCTCATTAATTCTCATAACAAGACTACGAGGGGGTTGCCGTTTATCATCCCCCTTTTATAGGTGAGAAAACAGAAGCAAAGGAAGGTCACACGGCCTACCAAAGGTTCAGTGCTCTGTGAGTGGCTGGACCAAACGTGCCAATGTGGTGGGCTGCAGCTCCTATTCACTGCGCCAAGCGACACTGCCCCCACGCTCTCCATGTCTCCCATCTCCCTGCGTGACCCCAAAGCTCAGCAGGGAACTCCAGCTTGTGCAAACAGGCTCCATTTCTTTTCTCTGACCTCACGTTGCTGCTATCTTCGTGCTCCTGGTGTGTTGAGGGAAGGCTTTGGGTCTCTAGGGCAGACAGGCCTGGTTCCTTTCTGTGCTGTCTGGAAGCGGCACACATTCCCTCCTCGTGGTGCCGTGATAATTCTGGCAGGATGTGTGTCAAAGGTGGTTGGTGCTATAGGAGGCATTGCGAGAGAGAACGCACCTTTACATCTCGGTCTCAAAGCCCAGCTAAGTCTTCCTTTCTGCAAACCCCTTCTGTAGATAATTTGATCAGCTGCCCTATAAGCCCCCAAAGCCTTCTGTGTACCCTCTTTAGCCTTAATCACCACTTTCTTTGCGCCACGGTCTCTTTTGAGTGTGTCTGTCTCCCCACAGGGTTCTGAAGTTCTTAGGGTAAAAGACTATATATCTCATCTCCACAGCTCCAGATAGAAGCCTGGGGCCTTAGGCATTCAAGCATTCAAGCTCTTAAAAATCTTTTAATGAATCGAACTGAAAAGCCATGCATTTAGTATTATTGGCACTACCTCAAAAAAGGGTGCTGCATGCTTCCCCCCACTTCTCAGGAAGACTGGAGGGCTACTCCCACTAAAGCCACACCAGCCTGTCTGTTGCTCAGACCCTGGGGGGCGGGGAGGGGCTTCCTCACTGAGCTGTCTTTCCTCAGTGAGATTCAGTTGATTACAGCACATCCAAAGAAAGCCTCTGGGTGAGGTGTGGCTCCTGGGTCCTGTGAATGACTGGAGTAGCCCCTCTGCTGTGAGCTAGAAGTTTCTGTCTTTCCAAAACGAACACATTGAAGCCCATCAACGCGATACTGTCAGAAGGTGGGTCCTTTGGCAGGTGGCCAGGTCACATGCGTGGGGCCCATGGGTATACATTAGCACCCTTATAAAACAGACCCCAGAGAGCTGCCCTCTTAATTCTACCGTGTGAAGACACAGCTAAAACCGCTTTGATCCTGGACTTCGATGCCACTTGAACCACGAGAACTAATTCTGGTTGTTCACAAACTACTAAGGTATGATTTTTCTTTTCATGCATGAACCAGGCACTTTCTGTCATCACTGGGAGGATGATGGGTGGAGACTCACCCCTCCTCCAAATCTGCTTTCAACTGGGCAGGAACTAAAACCTAGAAATTCTGTCGTATAATTTTGGCCAAGGATGAGGCCTGGACAGATCTGGAGCTAGAGTTTAACCTCTTTGACATGAGATCTAGATAAAGTGTGGGAGGCGACAGCATTGGTGACTATGTGCAAGAATAAGACAGAGAAGATGGACGTAGTCTGGGGACATCCTGAGAGCCCTGTGCTTCTTGACGCCTGCTGGATATATGATTGGTGACTGAAGGCCACCTGCCGGAGAAGACATTCCTTCATTAAGAAACAGAGAAGGTGGGGAACAGAGTACTGTGTGAAAAATCTGAGTTCAGGGCCTGGGCACTCAGATTCTCATTTTGATGGTGCTGGGAGCTGGGTCGGTGGCCTGTGAGGCTACTCTTTGTATCTCAATGTTCCCATCTGTAATATGGGTCCAAAAATAACGATGCCTCCCTCACGAGGTTCCCAAGAGGATTAACCAAGATCTTCTATGGTAAGTATCCACTAGATAGCCACTCTTATAAAGGGAAGTCAGCCCAGTCAACTCCAGATTCTGCCTAGATTCCACTGCAGAAGGTAGTGCTGGAGGCAGGCAGAGTGTGATGCTGGTCTCTACAACCTTGCAAGGTCATTCTGGAAGAATCTGATTCAACTCTCATTAATTTAAGGTGAATAGAACGGACAACAAGGTGTCTTGACACAGGTGTGTGGGTATGGCCACAGAGCCAAGGAAGTGTCATGTGAAGCCTGTAGTCTGGACTCTGTGGCTTGTGGCCAATGGACACCCGCTCAGGGACCTGGATCAGCAGGCTTTGTGAGGCATTGCTCATCCAGTTGTAACCAGCATCCTCTCTGCTCTGGTGACTGAAGGAAAAGGTGTCTGTGAGGTGGCAGATGGATTGCACATCTCTTCTAGGTGAGGACAATTTCTGGGCCCCACGTGAACTTGAACTATTTTTCTTCTCCTGAACACTCATCTCCTTAGCGTGCTCTCTCTTTGTTTCTGCTCTGGCTGAGCTCAGCCCCAGTGTCTCTGCTTATGGGTGTTCCCCTCCCCCTATCCTCTTCCATCTTCCCCGGTTCCTATCCGTGGATAGGCAGTGATTGAAATTATTGATTCAATCAGTTTATTCTCCTGCCGAGTTGCTTCAGAGCTGGGTCGCTGATTCAGGCTGGGCCTCAGCACAGCCCACTGGCTGCCTCTGCCTAATGCCAGGGGCAATTGGAACTGCAGAACCTCCTGGAGTGTCATCCTTCGATGCAGACCGATGCAGACCCGAGGACTTGACTGTGAATGGGCTTGCTGTTTCAGCGGCTGCTCCTGAATCCCAGGTAAGAGAGACCCATCCAGCTGCACCCAAGGAAGAGCCCATCAGCTCAGTCCATTCACGAGAGGTCAACTCACATCCAAGGTTCCCTCAAACCCTGACGCTGAACAGGTTCCAGAAGCCTCTCAGATTGTTCCTTCCTGGAATAATCTGGAACCAGGAGACTGAAAATACTGTTATTTTTAAAATGATAATAAAGGCATGATGGGGGGGTGATTTTGGCGGGTGAGTGACCAGGTTTATTGCTATTTGCAAATGGCTCCCTTCTCTGCTGGATCTCTTAAGTCCTCTCTTCAGCCCTCATTCATTTTTGCAGGGATTCTGTGCAGTTGAACTGATGCGCGTGGCGTGGATCCGGCACAGCTTTCTGTGGATGGATACAATATTATAGAAATAATTTAATTGACAACCTGTAATGAAAAAAGAGTGGAATAAGTCGCCTGGGCTGCAATTTCTCTCTGTATTTTTACATTGCCAGGGATAGTCCTGTTGACATGAATAGGCCAGTATTGATTTCATTTAAAATGTTCACCATCTTTCGGGTGTGAGCAGTGATCTGTGGGCCGATACTGTGGTGTCCCAGCATATGCCCTGCTAACAAAATACCATATTAAAAAGATTTTTCTATTAGAATTCATGGAGAATAAAAGAGGTTATGAGAATGCTAGAAGTTTTTACTGACCGAAGAAATATAAAGTCACCACCTTCATTTTACTCTTAATTAATTGAATTATTGGACCTTATATAATCTTCTGTTAACCGCCTAAAAGAGAGCAGGCAGGCCCTTGAGCTGGCTTTATAGAGCACTTTGTTTTCTGATGGTACTGACTTCAATGACCCTTCGAGAAAGTCCCTGACGCCACTCTCACTCCCCCTAGAAATGGATTTCAAATGCGACAGTGACTCCTTAATGCTGTCCTATTAACAGGTTCCAATTCAGTGGCTAGAAGTTACCATTGTCTAACAATAGTAGCACAAATTAGATTTTCAAACTTTCCAAGATGTGGCTTCTTCTGATGTCTGAGTCTGCCAGTCACACAACAAAAGACTGAGGGGAGACATGTTTGGGGAGTAGCATGGAGAAGCTGGGTAGCATGGGGAAGCTGGGGGTCTGGTTTGCTTTGAACACTGCCCCCCCCCCACGGTACATTGAGGAGTTTGGGGCGCTTTGTTTACCCTTTGGAAACAGGAGAAGATATGCCAGTGAGTCAGGGCAGCCTTTGCTTCTGCTTTCCGCCGGCCTATATTCCGATGGGCAGGCTGGGGTAAGCAGTGACCTCATCGCTGTGGGACTGAAAGATTTCTTTCCAGCAGCCGCAGATACAGCCAAAGGCTTGAAAGGCAAGCACAGGGGAAAATCTTCTAAGAACCACAGGTGATGGGTCTTCTTGTAGTGTTATAGTGCTGCGAGTTCTACTGCCTGCTAGCCAGGCAAAGAGGAGAGCATTAACCTCTAGAGAACAGGTCTGTGAAAGAGAGCCTAGAGCCCAGCCTGGTGCATTTAAGAAGGAAAGGGATGTGAGATCACTGCTTGTTGCTGTAAAGGGGATGGATACACAGACTCCAGCTTTGTTATGGCAGTTAAACCAGAAAGGGGCAGGGCATCCATGAAGCCAGAGAGGAAGGTACGTTATGGATTCTGGGTCTTCCCCAAAAAGAGCAGTAACAGATGAAGATGTTATACATCAACAGATGTATATGGTTCTTAGACACATCCATATGTACCCAATAAAAGCAATGTCAACATTGTTGTCCACATTGTTAGAATACAATCTCAACTGTAAGAGTTCACCTGAGTAGCCAACTTTTTGATATTGTTACATGACGTTAGCATACTACAAACGCATCATGTCACATTCATAGCTATTCTGGGACATGTGTGCTCTGTAGGTTGGACATGCCTGCCTATATTATTTCCATAGACTCCAGCAATTTTCATTGAAAATAAACAGCTTTGTAAATAATAAAGAAATAAACAAAATGTGACACTGGTGTCATACCTTGCTGAGAAAGACTTTTAAAGAGACTCTAGTACAGAGATAGGTATTGACCAGGCATGTCTTGAGCTCAACAAAAAGGAAGATGATATCATCCTCCCATGGAATCACAGAATAGATAACAAAACCATCAGAAATATCTTTGCAGGAAGCTTTTCTCTGAACCATCCTATGAAGTTCCATTCTATGAAATGAAGCCACCCATGAATCAAGACTTGCTATCTGTCAGGCAGTGGTGGCACATGCCCTTAACCCCAGCACTAGGGAGGCAGAGGCAGGCGGATTTCTAAGTTTGACGCCAGCCTGGTCTACTGAGTGAGTTCCAGGACAGCCAGGACTACACAGAGAAACCCTGTCTCCAAAAACAAAACAAAAGAAAGAAAACCACATAAAGACTTGCTGTCTGTGCCCAGGTGTCCCCTATAGTAGACTACCACTGGGGTCCACATTTCTAGAATGGAGGACAAGCTTGTGGCTACACCCTGAGAGAGCCCAGGAGGCAGAGTGGTGTGGTACCTTATGAACTTAGGTCCAGGGGCACAGGCACCTTGGAGTTCCTCTTAAGCATCCATCCAATCTCACCTCAAAGAGAGCCAGACAGCAAAACGGGTGGAATGGAAATTGTATGTTCTTACTAACCGGAGCTTTGGCCTCCAGAGCAAGGAAAGCTGGCTTCTGCCACTGGTTCTCTGGAGACAGCAGGTGCTGTCTAGTCTGTCTGCTTCTCAGGGGGCTCTGGCTACTGGAACTGAAGTGTTTTCTCTCTCCCTTATTCAGAACCTTATTCTGAAGCTTATACCTTTGTTGCTATAAAAGACTGACCTCCTGAACAGAAGGAGGGTGCAGGGTGGAGTGGGGGGACTGCTCAGACTACAGTCTTGTTTCTGATGCCCAGCAAGGAGCTGGCTCATCTAACCTAGGTCCTAGTTTTAAAGATCCTTGAAATCTCCTGGGAAACAGAGGAGTTATGTAGAGAGTTGGAGATGGAGCAAATTAGCCTACCACATAACTGCCACACCTTGTCGCACTGCTAGACAGCAAGATTGTACTAAAATGATTGTGATCTGCCCAGTCCCCTGCGACCAGCTGAATAAGATCCTCTGTTAGAACAGTCAACACAATACTTCTGCCCTTGAAACAATCCATGGTTGTTTCTATATTAGGAGCTGTTTATCAGTTTCTCCTTTGGGCAGGTCAGTATACCTGAGGTGATTTGGGTGGTCCATGGGCAGACGTATTAAAGTATATTGTTTTACTAAGTGAGATTTTTCCATTTAAAATTATTTTAATCCTGATTAACTCAAAGAGCTCTCCTCCCGCAATGCAACATGTCTTTAAAACCCTTTAAATAATTTATTTGGTCTTCCTTCTAAGAAAGGGCACACCTTATCCTAAGAGGTTTCAACAGGACATATTATCTGGTAATCACTTAGGAACATTTCATTTTTCAATAGCTTTCTTTTGTTTAAGTCAAACAGAATACCTTTCATAGTGTTACTAAGCAGTGACCGCAGGTTATGTAATACTTAGCAGGAACCAGGAAGTACTTTGAGTGTTTGTGTGTATTGGTTTCTTTAATGCTCAAACATTAAAGCCCTTCTGTCATCCCCCCACTTTACACATGAGGACACGATGCTGAGGCAGTGGGATGGCCACCCAGTCTGAAGGTGGGTCCATTTCTGTTACTGTGGCTCTGGGGAGGGAATGGGTGGGTACCATAACTAGCCGTCCTGATGCATTCATCACTACCTATGAAATGTACTTCCTTGTCAAAGTCATCAGCAATGATCCTTTCTTACTAACTCTACTTAGGACTTTAAATATAATAAAACATCTTCCTTGACCTTGGTAATCTCACTTAGTCCCTGAAACTGGATTTAGTTAAGTCTAGCTTGGCCACATTTCAGTAGAACAGCACTGCCTGCCTCTGAGTTGCTGTCCTCCTTATCATTAACACAGAGGCTGAGCCTAACCCTCTCTTATTGGCTATTGGGAAAGTGGGTAAAACGCTGACACATGATAGACTGTCATCCCGATCGTCAACACAGAAGAAGAATTACCAACCTGCAGAAGGACCCAGTACCCACATGGTTGCCCAGTTTGCCGTCATGGGAGGCTGTGGGCTCTCCCCTGGGACTCTTGCTTGTTTTCTCTGTGAAGTTGGAACAGAAGTGGCACTGATTTCCAGACAGGGCGGCTTGATGCTTCTGGAGAGACTCTAGGTTGACTCTGTATTCCAGACTGAATCATCGTCAGAAGCGAAACAGATTAGATCACGTCTGTACTTTTGAAAACCTTCATAAAAGTCTAGGAAAAGGGGCATCTTTCAGGGCCTGAGAGATGGCTTAGCAGGAAAAGACACTTGCTGTCGGACCTGATGACTTGAGTTTGATTCATGAAACCCACATGTTATAAGGAAAGAAATAACTTCGGAAAGCTGTCCGCGGACTTCCCGGAACAAGGAACCCGTGGTACAAGCCCACCTTCCACACCTATTCACATGGGCACACACATACACAAATAAATAATGACATATACACATAGACACACATGTGATACATTTTAAAATGTTTTATATTACAAATATAATTGATGTTTTATTATATTTAAAGTCCTAAGTAGAGTTAGTAAGAAAGGATCATTGCTGACAACTTTGACAACAGGACTTTTTTCGGTGTACATATGCAATATATGCATATTTATATGTATACACACACATCTGAAGACATATGTATTTATGTGTTTTTATTTACTGTGTGTGTGCAGGTGTGGAGGTCTGAGGTTGTTGTTGAGTGTCTTTTTCAATAGCTTTTCACCTTATTTTGTTGAGACAGATCTCTCAGTGAACCTAGAGCTCCCTGATTGCCCAGATGGTTTGGCCAGTGAGCTCCAGGAATATGCCTGTCTCCCTTACCCTTAATGTTGCCAAATCAGCACCACCCCATTCCCCTCCCTTAACAGGGATGCTGAGGGTCTGAGCAAATGCCCTTCTCTTGATGCAGCCAGCACTTGACCAACTGAGCCATCTGTCCGGTCCCACATACTATCTGTTCAGAAGTAACAACGCGATCAGATCATGCATACTCTATGTGCTTCTTCCACCTATGCACCGAGAGTGCACTAAAACTCACTGCCTTGGGACGGTCTCTCGCTGAACTGAAACTCACTTTTGGCTCGGCTGGGTGGCCAGTGAGCTCTCGGCATCCGCCTGTCTCTGTCCCCTAATTCAGGGTTACTGGCAAGCACAGGCATGTTCAGCTCTTTTTGTGGGTGCTGGATATTTGAACTTGCGCAGAACCAGAACCCACTGAGCCATCTCAGGCAGCTCACTCTATTTCTTTTTTTTTTAAGTGAAAATAAGATCCTATCCAACACGTAGCATTTTAACTTCCTCCTTCACTTAAATCAGCTCCAGTTTTTCTGATCTTGGGCCATGTCCTTGTTTAGAAGGCTGTTCCTGATAGGGTGAGGTTCGAAATGACAGAGTCTAGCTCACCGTAATAAGACTGTAAATGAACGGCCTTACGAAAGCTGTCAAGAGCCATTAGTGTAACAAGATATCACTCCCAAGTCAGGGGAAAATCCTTCTGTCTATGTGGAGTCTGATCCTTTTCTGTATTTGGGACTTCATCAAAGGGGAGGTTTGCGGTAGTCGTTCTCGTTTTCCACTCACAACTCAGAAAATTGCTTGATTTAAAATGCAGCTTCCCTTCCTTTCCATTTCTCATCTCTGAAACATGTTTTTAAAAGTGTTAAAATGAATAGGGAAACACTCTGAGATATAGTAATAATATTTTAGGTGGGCAAAAGCGTTTCCTGGTACAGAGACAAATACGTCCTAGTGGAAAGAAAGAGATGTTGCTTCAGGTCTCCGCTCTTCCCTAATTTAACGAGTTAAACACTTATGAAGTTTGTGACTGTCTGGATGGGGAACCCCGGAAAGCGGTTTGCTAAGCATGTCATCTGATGGCCGCAACACAACACAGGCCTTTAAAGGAGTTTTCCTGGGTCTTTTATTTTAAATGTTTTTCATATTTTGAAGTCTTTCCTGGTGGCCAAATTCTAATATTCTCTGACTCCTAGAAACATAGGCTTCCCTCCCACTCCTGGTATCCCAACCCCTCTGGCTTTAATTAATACCGTACAATAGAATTCTGACTCTACAGCCAAACCACCATCAGCTATAATCTTGTCAACTCTCACGAAGCAAACAGAAACACACACTTTCTCTCTGGGTCCAGGCGCTTGCATCTATTATTTAATTTCCAGAGAATCTCCGTTTTGCTTGTCTGTGCTCCCCCTTGCTCTCCTACTTATTTATTTACTAGTCATTTTTCCCCCACAGAAAGCCAAGGTGCAGAAACTCTGTAAATGGAATCCTGAGGACTCTCATGGTAGATGCCTCAGAGCCTGACAGCTAAGCTCTCTCTTCCAGCTGCGGCGCATGGCCTGACAGAGAGGGCCTACATCTTTCCCGAGAGCAGTAGGTGAGAAAGGCCACATCTGCAACCGTCTTTGCACATATACCAGGACACATCACTCCAGATTCTGGGGCAAGTTTTAACACTGCTCTTCTTCATCTGTGCAATAGTATAGATATTATATGCTGCTGTGTTTGGCATTTGCTTCTGCTTAAGGGTTGAGGAAAGTATACTTACATGTAATTATTCAAGGGCCCCATTGGTACCTACTGGTGGTGGTGGTGGTGGTGGTGGTGGTGGTGGTGGTGGTGGTGGTGGTGTGTGTGTGTGTGTGTGTGTGTGTGTGTGTGTGTGTAAAGGGTGGGGAGGGAGGGTGAGAGAATATCCCTGTGATGTTAGAAGTCACATACATATTCACACCATCTCCATCCTCATTACCTTTGCTCACAGCACAGACTGAGTCCTGTCAGTGGAATAACCAAAATTCATAAGCTGTGAGACTCCCTTCCCCCACCCCCACCCCCGCCGCAAGTGTGATACAATGAGGTATTGTGTTATTCATACCATGAAAACTGTGGCATGCCATTCCTTGCTGGGCATTGTGGCACATGTCTTTAATTCTAGCAGTTAGGTGGCAGAGGCAGGAGGATCTCTGTGAGTTCAAGGCCTGTCTGGTCAACATAGTGGGTTCCAGGACAGTCAGAGCTATGCAGAGAGACCCTGTCTCAAAACAAAAAACAAACAAAAGACAAACAACAATGAAACCCCAGGTTATTCCTTAAAACCTTGCCAGCATTTTCAGTCCTTTAGCAGGAGGGTTGGACTTACTTAAAATTTCTTTCCTTTGTGTTACTGAATACAAATTGAATGTACTATGTTAAGTTAATAGAAATAAATTGTATATTTCTCAAGTAGAAATAAAATTGCCATTGAAAACCTTTAACTCTGAGTTCCCTGGCTCTCTGGTGAGTGGAGTTATGTTGTTAATGCAGCATTAATGGGGTTTTGCATTGAATTGCCTTCTGGGGTTTGCTTTGCCTTTCAGAGAGGCTAGTGTTTGACTGCATGTTCAAACACGGCGTGTATTCTCTTATGAGCGATGTGAGATTCAAATAAACACAACGAGCGTGTTCGTTTTGATGACCTCCTCATCACACATTCAAATAAACACAAGTGTTCTCAAATGTAGAGAGGCAGCTGTGTTTATGTCAACGTGCAAGGCACCAGATATATACATTCAGATTTACTTGTCTATCTGGAGCCACACACCTCCTCGCATCGTTAAAAATTTAGTGGAAAGCCATGCACGGGGCATATGTAATGTGCAATTTCAACCATACACACATCTCTAAACAAATTTTCTTCAAGCATGCTACTGACATTTATTCTAATTGAGGATGAAGCCTACCGAAACTTTGAAGTTTTTGAAAACAAAACAATGCAAAATGTAAGTTGCTACCAGAGGGCACTGCACATCTGAAGGAGTCTGTCCGCGCAGGGACGTCGCCTTGTACACTTCCTTGTACACTTCCTTGTACACTTCCTTGTACACTTCTTGGTGTTTGGAATAACTTCTAGACCTTTCTCTTCCTTCCCTTCCCTCTGTCCCCTCCTTCTTCAGGCCAGGCTGACAAAGTATTTGCTTTTTCTACCACCTGCCTCTTTCCTCGTATTTTTTCCTATCCTCTCTTTCTAGCAAAGACATGCACTGTTGTGCCAGATCTTTAGGTTTGGACTGGTTTGCTTTGAATATCGCAAACAGTGAGACAAGCCTGCTGCTCCTTAGAACTTCAGCTGGAGAAACTCAAACATGAATGTACCCCCTGCATGAGAACCAACCTTGGATTTGTATGTCAGACTAAACCAACACTTTCATCTTGACTTTCTTCACATCTAAGTACAGTTTGCCACTCTCTGGAAAATGCTCAGTCTTGGTTTTGCTCGCAGACAGTGGTAACTAGGGCAAAAATAAGATATGGGGAGGGAGAGATGATGATGTGTCTGTTACAGATGCACGAGGGCCTGGATCCCCAGCACACGTGCACAGAGCCAGGTTTGGTAGTGTGCACCTGTAATCCCAGAGCTGGGCAAATAGACAGGAGGATGAATGGATCCCTGGGTTTACTGGCCAGCCAGTTTAGATCACCCATGAGCCCTGGGTTCAGCCAGGGCCACCATATAAAAGAAATGAGGCAAAGAGCAATTGAAAAGGACACTGGAGGTTGACCTTTGGCCTCCATAAGCATATCTGTGGGTCTCCACAGTGTGTTCATAATATGAATGCATGCACATGTGCACACACAGTCACATACACAGAGATGCACACACACATATATAGACACATACAGACACATGCACAGACACACACACACACACACACACATACACATATATACAGACACATACAGACGCTCTGAGGTAGGTACTGTCATCCTCTTTTAAGCATGACACAGCATGACCTAGTTGGTGGTAGATCCACATGGACTGGCAGGTTCCAGAACTTTCTCATGTAAAAGCATCTGCAAATCCAAATATTTACAGGTAATCTCCATGTTTTTAAGTGTTAGCCAAAAAATCAAAATTTCAACATGTTGCCGGCTAAATAAAACCCATCTGGTGGCTGGATCAAGGACACGTTCTAGTCCTGGGTGTTTCAAAGCCTGCTGAGTAGAGGAGCCGGAGCCAAAGGACTTGTGTTGATATCTGCACCCTGCCTATGTCTGATTACATGACACTGAACAAGTCCAACTCGTTCCTTGTGTGTTTGTCTCCTCACCTGTAAAGTGGAGATAATTCCTGATTTAAATGGGACAGGATGAGAGCGTGAAGTCCTCACAGCTCTCGGACAATATTTACACAAAAACTTTTATAAACACAAGTGTCATGTAACTGGGAACTCCTGCTATCATCTTCTTGCATCTGACCATGAGCAGAGGGACACATGCATGCTGAGTAGATGGCGCTGTGCCAACATGTTAATGTGCAAAGTTCACTAGCAACTGCACTAGACCCATTTTATAAAAGGGAACCTTTGCTGCCATTCGAGGAATTTAACAGAGTCACCCACAGATACAAACCTCTTGAGAAGTGACGCCTAAACGCCATCCATAATTTGCTTCTGGCAACCATGCCAGTCTTAGTGGGAATCTGTTTCTAAGATGTGTCCAGGGGTCGGCTTCAGGTCCTGCTCTTTTTATAAAGCTTGACATCATCAGATCCTATTGATGGAAAAGGAGGGTTCACACACAACACGGCACAGACAGCTGGACTGGCCTCACAGCAGACGGACGGACATGACTCCCTGCCAGGCAGGTGAATGTTAGAGAAGAGAAAGGGCGCTTCGACATTCTCCACCCCTTCCTCTCAAGCGCAGACCACAGAGAGCAAGTCCAGCTCTGTCCACTGCCTGAGCAAGGTTGGGCCGTAGAGGCTTGCCCCGTTCAGATGGTGAGCGGGAAGTCCAGCTGGGCTGTGAACCATTGTATAACTTCTTGCACCCAGATGAAAGTTATATCTTCAGTCCTAGTGTGATGCTAGGACCTCTTCCGGCCTGTTCAGGCAAGGAAGAGGGTTCTTCTGCCTCATGGTTCCTAAAGCCTATCTCACATGGAGAGAAAGCATGATCTAACCCTACCACGGTCTCTACAATCTTCTGAGTAGTGTATCGTTCTGGTCACAGCTAAACATGGGGATTTTTATAATTAGAAAGAGTTCCACTTCTCCGGGAAGCCCAGAGGCCTGTGGGAACCTGCAAGAAAACATTGGGCTCTTTGTGAACCGTCATATGCTGTGGGGAATCTCCCTTGGGGTGGGAACTTTACAAAATGCTCTTTTTTAATGCAACCCAGTGACCTTTCGGGGGGAGGGATGCCTTCTTCTGCACAGTTCATCTCTGCTAAAGTTCTCTTCCTCCTTGTCTTACAGTCCTGCACAGAGAAGAAACTTAAGGTGGTGAACGTAATGACTATCCAGCCCCATGGAATTACAGGATGGACGGTTTCCCCCCGGCAGATTCAACAGTGGTCACGATAAGAATAATCAATACAAATGAGGGGACAGGCTTCTGTTTTAATACACTTAGTAACCAGATCTCTCATCCTCAAATAAGTCCAACAGAGGACCACGAGCTCCTAAGCGACCGGGCACTGTTGTGTAGGAGTGTGTGTGTGTGTGTGTGTGTGTGTGTGTGTGTGTGTGTGTGTGTTCCTTTTCCTCTGAGGGATTCTATAACTCCCTTCATTCTCCGCCTCTCTCATGTTACAGAAAGGAGGTAATTTTTCCTGGCCATTTACTAAAGCTCATTAAAGACTGACGAGAACAAACAATGGTACTCCTCAGAGACGACCATTCAAAGTCACTCTACAATTCTGGGTTCTAATACTTGAGACAAATTAATTATTCCTTAGTGAAAAGTATATAATTCCTATTCTTCATTTTTGGGGGGTGGGGTGGGGAATAATAATGGGGGGGGTTTCTGTCTGAGTGAAAAGCTGCCTGTGCTGAAGGGAAATAAAGAAAAAAATGTGTGTTCTGAGAGGGAGCCAAAGCAATTATTCTGATAATAATTCTGAGAATATTAATGTCTTTTAAAAGTAGATTGCCTTCAAATAAACACCGAGGCTGAGGCGATGGGAGGCTGGTTTATTTATTAATCACTCCAAATGTGCGTCCTTCTAAATGAACAACTGCATGATCAACTTCGCCACACATATTCAATTTAGTTAAACAGCAACTGGCAAATGTCTCAAAACTTTTGTAACCAGAGACTAATTTGTTTAACACATTTAAAATGTTATATTGATGTAAAGCCCCACATATTAAACTTCAAAGGGAAAAGCTCCTGAGAGTTCCTTGTTTTAAGAACACCACACTGGAATCGAGACAGAGTGGAGGCTTGCTCTCCGTTCTTCTGCTTTGTTTTGTTTTTAAACACTAAGCGGTTTTGGGGTCCTGGCCTCATCCTCTGCACTGTTTGGTCATCTGCAGAGCAGCAAGTGTCTTGCTGTGGGGACCACAAGGCGGTGGTTAAGAAAGGTCTAGAGTGTCCCTTTCATCTCCATTAATTAATGCTGGCTCCGTCGGCCCAGAGTACGGTGCTGTTGACATCACCTTTTCCTTACACTTTAAGGAGTCCCAAGAGAGATCGGCCGCAGAACAAAACTGGACAAAGAGTACATTTGGTAACCATTTTATTTCTCAATTACCAACCCAAACGTATGGAAAAGATTTGCGCGCTATCCGATTTACACAACAATTATGCTTCAAAAGTTTGAGAATAAATAACCTTTCTCTTGGACTCATTAGTTCCTCCACCAATCGTAATTGGTGTCAACCGACGAGTTTGCTCCGTGGCTCGCCCTTAATTACTGATAAAAGCGAAATTGCAACTCTAGCCAATCAGGAACTAGTTTATTCATGAGAGTATAGTATTCTTTTAAAATCTCTGTTTGTCCTAATAAGTGGCTTTGTGTTTGTCTGAGCCCTTCCATAAGCCCCTTAACATAAGCAAAGGACTCGTAATAACGATATGCAGCGACGGAATATCATTACAGCCTCCCACTCACGGGGTGAAACAAAGGAGAACGGTTTGTAAATTACAAATGTATACAACTCACGCTGACCAGGCCCTGAAATCCCATCCATCTGGTGGGAAGCAGATATTAGTGGCTATGAGTCCAATATGGAGAATTTGTTTCATCTCTCAATGTCGAGTTGTTGGGTTTTTTTGTTTTTTATTTTAAGCGTCCCTAGCCTCTGACACAGGCAGGAAGAAACAAGAGAAGCCCAATTGAAGCATGAGGCACGTTAAGTCCTAATGGCATAAACAAAGGTTGGCCAAGGCCGAAATCCCACATTAAAAATAATAGGCATTCTGGAAACAAGAGTGCTAAGAGATAGCACGTGCTGGGACCATGCCTCGGGGAGGCCTTGCGACAGGAAGAGCCTAATGGCAGACCCTTCATCCCACAGACAGCCTCTTCTGCAGTGGTGGTGGGGTCAGAAAACCCACAATTCCTTCTCGGGATCTTGGGAAATCCTGGAGCCTGGTTCTCACTTTATAATAATTAAGGTGCCTTTGACTGAGGCTAGAACAACAGACAAGCATTGATCTCCTCACACAGTGAGAAATTAGAGACCGGAAGTTTATGTTTAGATTAATTCAGGCCACACCAATACCATCGAAGTGACTGGTTCTTACTGTCTCTCTAATCTCTCTGCCTCTCCTTGTGGTCGCCAGATGGGCAGGCAGGAGGTCCAGCCATCTTTCCTCACATTACATCTAAAGGCAAAAAGGGAAGGTGGCCAGTCCCCGCACCCCCCATCACTTCGTTTGTTTTGATAAAGAGCGAGGGTATCTTCCATGGAGAGCAGCTGTTGACCTCTTCGGGCAGCTCATTGGTCAGAAAGGGGTCACAAGCTTACGCAGTTGCTGGTGAAGACTGTTCAGGGTTAGGCCAGTCATGAATTTCCTCTAGAGACCGGGAAGCTCCTATGTGTCTGTAAATCCTTGGCACTTTGACACCCGACCAAACCAACACTTCACAAGAGTGGAAGGTGGTAACAGCCTGTTACATAATGAATCCAACGTAACCGTCCTCAATGGCTTTGGTCAGAAGGGAAAGGCCAAGGCGTGAGCTAAGCTCGGGCTTCAGTCTGTTGCTGTTTCTCACACAGGTGTTCTGGCAAATCACCCTTCAGAGAAAGGGATCCAGTGTGACAGCCAAGTGATGAGGCAGGGGACAACCAGGGGACAAGTGTAGGCTCTGACATCATCCTGCTGTGAGATCCCTGGTGAATTCCCAGCCTCTGTCTTACCTGACAGAAGATCCCTAGTTTTTCTCTTGTCACTTTGGAATTTGACCCCTGCCATCACCTTTGTGTCTTTAGAGTCTAACCCATGCAGATGGTAAGCCCCCCTTCTAGCTATGGGTTATCTTTTGTCTCTTTCTTCTCAGACTGGACTTGATGGACAAGACCCCCTTGTGTGATTTTCAGTGCCCCCTCTGTTGCTTGAGCTATTGTTTATTGCAGACCTACTCAGTGCCACACATTGTAGGAAATGCTTTATTCACACCCAGAGGCCCTCTACTCTTAACTCTTAATTGACTTTGCTCCACCTCTTTTGACGACTTCTGGCTTTCTTACAGGAAGCACTATGGCATTCTGGGGTAGAGGTATTACACTTTTCGTTTGCTCTTTTGTGAGGTTGAGACCAGGCCTAGCCCCACAGGATCACCATTTCTATGACCCATCAGACCCTAAAGCTTCCCATTGCCACCCATTCATTCCACAAGCACAGTTTCCATGTATGGCTGCAGAGGCAGCAGCAGCAGCGCCAGAGGAAGTGAGAGAGGCTAATCCCCAGAGCTTGTCTTGGTCTGGAGACAAATGGCAATGGAACAGTCAACATTAAGGAACTTTAATGAAGGAAAGAGAAAGGTCGTGTTCTGCTTTAACCATAGAATGAAGAACCTGACACAGAAACTCAGAGCTTGAAGGACCATGTGGAAAATTCTTTTGGACTTTTTTTCTTTCTTCTCCATAACATCATTATCCCTTAAAAATTTGTTCTGTGGTAACGGTTGATCTTTTATGCGCGTGATCAAGCTGTGTTTAGTCTTCCAAGGTTGACAAGCAGGTGGCTCTAGTGTTATAGAGGAAAAATATCCAAGCCCTTGATGCTTCTCCTCACTTGGCAGCTCTTTATTTGGTTTTAGAAGTCTTTGGTGTATGGAACTTCTTGAAGATGGGAGTGATTATTTCATAATTAATAGCATACAAATGCCAGGCGTTTGGTTCATCATAAGATCGACTGAAACAGTGAAGGCAGATCCAACTCCCCTGACTACACGTGCCTCAAGCAAGACCAGCTCCAGCTGTGATGAGGTTTGGAATTTTTATGTGACAGTAAAAAGGATCTTGGCGGATATTGTTTATTACCAGTCAGTTCCCTAACCCAGTTTCTCTACTCACTCATTCTTGAGTCTCTCTCTCTCTCTCTCTCTCTCTCTCTCTCTCTCTCTCTCTCTCTCTCTCCTTCAAGGCTGAGAGGTCTGTTCATTCTAGAGGAAACACTTCTCAGTCCAGGGGTTCAGTTGTGATTCGCTTAGGGGCAAGCACATGACCCAGCTTATTTTACTAACGACACTGAAGGGGGTAGAGTCTGATGGGCACTTCCTTCCCATGATTCATTTCCACCCATTCTGACTTCTTTGAGGCATTTGTAGATGTCACCATGTCTGTTCAGTATTTTCCTCCTGTGGTCTCGGTTTCCCTCCAATCTTATTGTGTTCCCTTTGGACACCAGACTGGCTGTTTCTCCCCTCCATAATCTCTGAAGCTGGGGTAACCCAAGACTCAGTCAATGATCCTTTACTACCCCAACCCACTCTATTTAGTCTCACTCATGTCTGTAGTATTTTCAAATTTATTTCTAAGGCTGAGACCACTCCCACAAGTCCAGACTCTAGATTTTCATATCTGACTTTGAAAACTGAATAAGCAGATATAAAGGGGATCTCAACCTTATGTTTAGGTATAAACAGAATCTTGACTTATCTCTATAGTCCATCCTTTAACTTTGTCTTTTGCTTGTTCCTCCTTAGAATCTAGAGATCGGCCTTGATTTCATTGCTTATTAATTATGAAACAATCACTCCCATCAATGCCCCGCCTTGAACACTGCCTTCAAAGTCTGTCTGTAGCTTGCTGCCTCTCACCTCTTCCTGGTTTGACCTATCCCCAGGCCTTTTCTCAGACAGATCACTACAGTGATCTCTCTTTTATTTCTCACTCCAGCTCTTTCCTCTAAAACACTAGAGCCAGTCAGCCAGTCAATCAGCATTGGTTTTAACTCTTGGGAAGCAGAGGCAGGCAGATTTCTGAGTTCGAGGCCAGCCTGGTCTACAGAGTGAGTTCCAGGACAGCCAAGGCTACACAGAGAAACCTTGTCTCGAAAAACAAAACAAAACAACCTCTATTAAAAAGCTGACAGAGATTTAAACAAGCTAAGTTGAGCCGGCGTGGTGGCGCACGCCTTTAATCCCAGCACTCAGGAGGCAGAGGCAGGCAGATTTCTGAGTTCGAGGCCAGCCTGGTCTACAGAGTGAGTTCCAGGACAGCCAAGGCTATACAGAGAAACCCTGTCTCGTAAAAACAAAAAAATAAACAAACAAAAAACAAAAACAAATAAACAACTAAGTTGATTTCTCACTCACAACCCTTGGAAAATATGTTCTCCGGTGTTGATCTGCCAACACATATTTTCACTGGGAACCTATGTTTGCCAACTTCATCCAACACCAACACTTCCATTCTCAAGGTTATCTTCTGATGAACAATTAGTTACTAGGGCTGCATTTCATGTCCATAGAGGGCCCAGCAGGAGAGGCAAAAGAGCTGTGGTAATAGGTAGGTGTTTTCTTTGTATTACCCTTAGATTTTATTTCCTTTTGATAAAGTTTAATCAGTGTCCATGGGATGGCAGGGGGGCAGGGAAGTATAGAAAATGCAGTCTTTAATTCCAAGTGACAATATCCACAGCTTAAGTTGGGGCTCTATTTATAAGGAGGGACAGGTCTAAGGATAGGCTGGATTTCTGCCTTTACATTTTGTTTTGTTTTGTTTTGTTTTTTGTTTTTGTTTTTTCAAGACAGGGTTTCTCTGTATAGCCCTGGCTGTCCTGGAACTCACTTTGTAGACCAGGCTGGCCTTGAACTCAGAAATCCACCTGCCTCTGCCTCCCCAGTGCTGGGATCAAAGGTGTGCGCCACCACGCCCGGTTCTGCATTTTTTAGTTCAAGTTTTCCCCAACAGTGAGTTAAACTTTTAAAAAAATTAAGTCAGATTACAATGTCTTCCAAAAGCTTTTAGACAAGTCTTTTTGCATATGTGTTTTGCTTCCATGTGAGTGTAGGTGTGTACATACTAGGACATACATGTCAAGGTCAGAGGATAGCCTCACATATCAGTCCTCAGCTTCAGTGTTTCTTGTTACTAATGCTGCAGAGTCCATGCTAGATGGCCCCGGAGGGAGGAGCTTCTGGGGTTCTCGTGTCTCAGCCTCCCATCTCTTCATAAGAGCATTGGGATTGGAAGGGCACACCTTGACTTTATGTCCTTCCTGGGGATTCACAGTCAGGAGCTCCTGCTGTCACAAGAAGCACAGTTATTCTCTGGGCCACATCCTCAGCCCATCCAACAGCATCCATGTCCTTGTGCTCAGACTTGAAGATGAGCGGCCCTGTCTGTCTCCAGCATCTGTCATTACACTCTGCCTGTCTCACTCTGTTCTAGCAGAAGCAGCTTTTGCCCAGAATGGCCCCCGTTTGTTCCCACCAGGAGCTTTGTATTTGCTACATCTGAAACACCTGATTTTCAAATCTTGGTATACTTAGAGCTGACCGCAGTCGGCCCTGTGTCGTGATTCTACTCTTTGACATAATGACTTTAGACCTACTGTCAAACACCCACGGGACCCAGGAGAATCTTACGTTGGGATTATTTATCTACAAAACATCAAAATATATACAAATTTTAGTTTCAGTGTGCAAGGACATATGATTTGAATAAAAAAAATTATTTTCAGTTTCCCATGTGTGTTTGTATGAGTGTATGTCGTATGTGTAGGTGACTGTAGAGGCCCAAAGACTCCCTCAGATCTTCCTTAGAGTTGGAGTTATGGTCAGTTGTGAGCTGCCTAACATGGGTGCTGGGAACCAAATTGGGCCTCCGGGAAGAGCGGCACGTGATCACTTGCTGAGCTGACTCCGCCCACAAGAACTGTCTCTCCGCCCACAAGAACTGAATTCTTGACGTTTTCAAATCAGTCACTTACTTTCTGTAGACAATTATTTGCGCATTTATTCGTTTTCAAGCTTTATAGTTTTGTCTTTTCAAACTCAAAAACTTACATGCATTGAACTGTTTTTTTTTTTTTTTTTTTCATAGAATATAGTGGATAGAATTTCTCTGGGATGGCTATAAATTCTGCCTCAGTCAAGAGACTGAAAAATTTCTGGCTATAGGAACTTCTTTACTTGTAAATGTTCATTAATTATTAACACAAGTTCTACAACTCCTGTTACTATGACAGTCGAAAGTCTGACAACAGTTTAGAGCCACGATTCTTCACCTTGGTACTATGAACATTTTGGAAATAATAATAATTATCTTTAGATCTATTTACTTTTAATTTGATATGTATGTTTTCCTGTATATAAACATACTAAGCATATGCCTGCAAAAGCCACAGGAGGGTGCAGGATCCCCCCTCCCCTACTGGAGTTCTATGGTTCTGAGCCTCCGTATGGGTACTAGAAATCCTCTGAAAGAGCACTGAGTGCTCTTAATTTGGGGAGCCATCTCCCCAGCCCACCTTCCCCTGCCTTGAGGGGTGTTTTGTAGCATCTTTGTCTTTTACTTATTAATGCCAGTAGTGACCTCCATTCCCTGAGTCAGAATGGTCAAATATGTCTCCAAGCATTGCCAAATTCCTAACAGATAGCAAAAAAGAAAAAAAAATCCCCAGTTAAGAACCACAGGGTTCTAAGTTAAAGATTCACAAAAGAATTTGACAGAGATCACCCACCCATTGATTGGTAGACAGACCATGGAAGATTTTTCTCAACCTGTGGAGCTTCTACTGGACCCAAATTTGCTAGATGAGTGCTCTACCACTGAGCTGTCCCCAACTCTTGGTTATGTTTTGCTTTGAAGCAGGGTTTTGTTAAACTGTCAAGGCTGGCTTTGAACTTCTGCTCTACCTGAGACATGAGTAGAATTTGAACTCCTCCTGCCTGAGGCTCCGTGGTAACTGGCATTACATAGGTTTTTACTACCAGATTTTGTGATCAAGCAGCAGAGAGACCTGGCAGTAATTATCCAAAGAATCATCGGGGCACATCTGTTGGATCACAGGGACAACAGAAATGAGGACTATTCTGGTTGTGGATATACTTGGAATATCTGCAACAGGTATAACATAGTGCCAATTATAGGTCTACAATGAGTTCATTTGCCTTTGATAGTTCTTTTGTGTTGTCATGTTTCATAATAGCTATAAATTCCCTTCTCCTTCTGAGGCAGAGTACATTTGCACCCTATCTCCTCAGCATGCACATAAGATCCCCCTTCTGAAAGTCTAAGTAGCCACAAATGGCTACAATTCTGCTTTTTCACTCAAATCCATTTTAACTTGGAAACAAAACAAAACAAAACACCAAACCAACCAACCAAACAACCAAACAAACAAAAACATAGCCAGTACTGAACCTTTCTATGTGTCCCAGATACCAGGGCAGGTTTTCTCTGTAGAGTGACTGTCTTTATCCCAACATCCTACACCATCTATCATTACCTCTATTTTTAAACTGAGGAAACTCCAATCCAAAAATTGAAGTAAATTTCCTTAAAGACCAGTGTCAAAACTATGGTTTAGAACTAGGAATTGTGCCTTTGTCCCACATTTTGATGTGCCTATGTCTAAATTTTAGCTTTATCTTTTATACTCTGGGCCTTCTGGGCTCCTTCCAGTGTCAAACTGGAGTTAAGTTTGCTCCTCAGGGTTTCTTCATTGCTGATATTCTTTTTATTTTTTAAAATTTCATCCATACTTACAGATTTATTAGATATTTTCTTTATTTACACTTCAAATGTTATGCCCTTTGCTAGTTTCCTCTCCGAAAATCCCCTATCCTCTTCCCCCCTTCCCCTGCTCACCAACTCACCCACTCCTGCTTCCTGGCCCTGGCATTTCCCTATACTGGGGCATAGAACCTTCACAGGACCAAGGGCCTCTCCTCCCATTAATGACTGACTAGGCCATCCTCTGCTACATATGCAGCTGGAGCCATGAGTCCCACCATGTGTTTTCTTTGGTTGGTGGTTTAGCCCAAGGGAGCTCTGGGGGTACGGGCTAGTTCATATTTTTGCTCCTCCTATGGGGCTGCAAACTCCTTCAGCTCCCTGGATACTTTTTTTTTTTTTTTTTTGGTTTTTCGAGACAGGGTTTCTCTGTATAGCCCTGGCTGTCCTGGAACTCTCTTTGTAGACCAGGCTGGCCTTGAACTCAGAAATCCACCTGCTTCTGCCTCCCAAGTGCTGGGATTAAAGGCGTGCGACACCACTCCTGGCACTCCCTGGATACTTTCTCTAGCTCCTTCATTGGGGACCCTGTGCTTTGTCCAATGGATGGCTGTGAGCATCCACTTTTGAATTTGTCAGGCACTGGCAGAGCCTCTCAGGAGACAGGTTTATCAGGCTCCTGTCAGCAAGCTCTTGTTGGCATCTGCCATAGTGTCTGGTTTTGGTGGTTGTTTATGGAATTGCTCCTTAGGTGGGGCAGTCTCTGGATGGTCCTTCCTTTAGTCTCTGCTCTGAACTTTGTCTCTGTAACTCCTTCCATGGGTACTTTCCCCCCTTCTAAGAATGATCAAAGTATCCACACTTTGGTCTTCCTTCTTCTTGAGTTTCATGTGTTTTGCAAATTGTATCTTAGGTATTCTGAGCTTCTGGGATAATATCCACTTATCAGTGAGTGCATATCATGTGTGTTCTTTTGTGATTGGGTTACCTCACTTAGGATGATATCCTCCAGATCCATCCATTTGTCTAAGAATTTCATAAATTCATTGTTTTTAATAGCTGAGTAGTACTCCATTGTGTAAATGTACCACATTTTCTGTATCCATTCCTATGTTGAGGGACATATGGGTTCTTTCCAGCTTCTGGCTCTTATAAATAAGGCTGTTATGAACATAGTGGAGTGTGTGTCCTTATTACATATTGGAGAATCTTCTGGGTATATGCTCAGGAGAGGTATTGCTGGATCCTCCGGTAGTACTATGTCCAGTTTTCTGAGGAACTGCCAAACTGATTTCCACAGTTGGATGTACCAGCTTGCAATCCCACCAGCAATGGAGGAGTGTTCCTCTTTCTCCACATCCTCGCCAGCATCTGCTGTCACCTGAGTTTTTGATCTTAGCCATTCTGACTGGTCTGAGGTGGAATCTCAGGGTTGTTTTGATTTGCATTTCCCTGATGACTTAGGATGTTGAACATTTTTTTAGGTGCTTCATGACCATTCAGTATTTCTCAGTTGAGAATTCTTTGTTTAGCTCTGTACCCCATTTCTTAATAGGGTTATTTGGTTTTCTGGAGTCTAACTTCTTGAGTTCTTTGTATATATTAGTATATTAGCCCCCCATCAGATTTAGGATTGGTAAAGATCCTTTCCCAGTCTGTTGGTGGCCTTTTTGTCTTATTGACAGTGTCCTTTGCCTTACAGAAGCTTCATTGCTGATGTTCTTACTTGGAATTCTCCCTTGGAATTGAAGCTTCTGTATTTCCTACATGTTTCTGTTCTCCTGGTTAGTATCATGGCCTCTGCTAACTCATGTATGCATAAGTTTATCCTCCATCCTCTACCACCTGGTCAACCATCTAAGGTAGAATAATTTACCGTCACTTTGTTGCTGTGTCCAGAACTTTGAATGCTGCTGACATCTAGCAGGTGCTAGATAAATCTTTTGAATGATTTGAATGGAAAAAAAATAGTTAAAAAAACTTCATCGAGACAAATATGTATACAAATAAAGCCAAGACTTGACTTATATAAGCATATGATGCAGGTCTTTCGTTGCCTTGTATCTACCTGGCTGGCTTTCCCACTGTCTTGAACATTTGCTTATAACATCTCTGACATGTATAACAGCCCCAGCGTCAAGAAAACCTACAATCTTAACAGAAGAGGGGTATGACACCATGATAGGGCTGGGAATGACAAGTTGGTGACCACAAGGCTCAGACAAGGTAGCTACCTACCATTCCATTCTGGCTGCCCCACCCAGGTCAGGTATGAGGACCAGAGATCCAGCTGGGTCATTAAGTCCATAACTTGCTTATATAAACCCCACCCCCCCATGCTGTGGCAGGCATTCCTCAGACTCATCCTGAGGTCTCCTAGGACATGACAATCCTCTTTTTGATGTCTCACTGAAGACACACTTTGGCTATGGTTGATAGGCTCTCTGCTAGCCAGACGCGCACCCAGGCTGACATTTGTCACTTTTAAAATGGTTTAGATTCTAATTCCTGCTAGGGTATTATCCTCTCTTGCTCCTGTACAGTCTCAGCAGGAGAATGCCTTCAGGACTCTTCTCACTAGGAGAGGACCCTAAGGGCCCCAGTTTCTTCCTCATCTGTAGAAAGTAGGTCCCTGAGCTGACAATACCCAAGGAGGGGCTTCTTCAGGGCCTCTGAGAGTAGAATGGGTGAGCCTGAGGCAGTATCATTCAAACCAACTCTTCCTGCTGAGAGACCACTGAAATTCTTACTTTCAACTCTCCAGTTCCTGCTGTTTTCCAGACTGGTTCTTAAAAGTCTTCCTGATTCCAAGAATTCCTACTCTTTTATAAACCTCTTTGTACCTGAGTTCCTTATTGGTGTTATCTGTTATAACCCCCAGTCCTAACCGATGCACACATCGTGACCATAGTTAAGAAACCCAGGCTTTCAGCTTCAGGCTCTGCTAGGGAAGGTGACTGGGTGAATGTGAAGAAAAAAAAAATAGAAGGGAAGGGTGGAACAAAACACCTTCTTGGTCTTTTTCTCAAAGAATTTGCCTTAGTTCTCTGATGACATTACATATCGCTAGCGGCTTAAAACAACCTCTCTGCAGGGTCTCTGCAGATCAGAAGTCTGAGAATGGCATGAATACCTGAGTTCTCTGGTGGGTTCTCACCAGGCTGAAGTCCTGCTGTCATTTGAGTCTGCCATCTCATCTATGGCCCAAGGTCTCCGGTTGTTGCCAGATTGTCCTTAGAGCTGTGGGTCTGAGGTCCCCTTTCTTGGCTACTTGCTGGTGGAGGACCTCCCTCAGCCCCTGAAGACTTTCCTCAGGGACCTTCCCATTTGTTCTCCCCAAACAGACCCTCACGATGGCAATTTTGTTCTCATTCCAGGACTCCATCTTTTGCTGCTTTGAATATCTCTGACGTCCAGGCTCTCTTTCCACGGGTCTTTCAATCAGGGCGACCCATTACCAAGAATAGGTTTTGTGGGGCACCTATCTATAACAGAGAGTTGGAATCTGGAGGGGCTGCTAGGAATTCCATTTTCCACCACATTCCTGTTATTAGGCCCTTGGAATTTTTATCTAGATGTTATTGCACCAATAAGGACAGCTGGTTTTGATGCCTAACATCTATGGATAGAGCCTCTCACTACACTTGCTAGGAAAAAAAAAAAATGTATTGATGCCAGTGTGAGGCTTATCACCTTTTCTAGAATAGTTGATATCAGTAGGGGTATCAATAGTTGATACCAGGAGGGGAAGGCTCTGCTGCTAAGGTCCTGTCCTTGATTGGGCAATAAAGATGCCAGGGTCCAATTGCTGGCCAGAAGGAAAGAGTGAGACTTCCCAGTCCCCAAATGCAGGCTAAGAGACACATGGGAGGAATAAAAGCTTTGCAATGCTTGGGGGAAGAAGGGGCCATCAGCCATGTGTGATCATGTGGAATGTCCATCGGCTACCTCCCTGACTGGGCCTGGGGTAGCAGGCAGAATATTAGAGTCATAATTAAGTTGAGGGCAGATTGAGCGAGCTGAGTAGGGAGTGAAAAGAAGGGTGGGAGATAGCCGAGGAAGACTTAGAGGAGCCCAGCAACTCAGCCAATAAGGCAGGTAGAAATTTAGCTGTGTGTGTGTGTGTGTGTGTGTGTGTGTGTGTATGTGTGTGTGTGTGTGTGTGTGTGTGTTTCATCCACAAATCAAATATTTCTCTGGGCAGGGGCTAGTAGCGAGGTCTTTGTGGAACTTAAAGCAGGGTAGCAAAAACTGCAGCTAGAAGTAATTGTTGTTGCTTTTTCTCCCTCTTCCTTTTGAAGGCATATTTTGCATTTCAAGTGGGCAAGTGGTACAGCTTTATAAAGCCTCCTCCTAGGGCTAGAGAGATGGCTCTAATTCTTGCTTCTCTTCCAGAGGACCCAGGATCAGTTCCCAGCACCCACACCATGCTGCTTACAAACACCTGCAACTCCAGCTTCAGGGGAATCCAACGGCCTCTTCTGATCTCTTGAGGGTACCCACACATGCACACAGATATATACATATATGTTAAAGAAAGCATTGGAGGAGTCACACGGGCGATTGTACTTTGGTCATGGGGACCTGAGACAATGCAATCTCCGCTTTCCACCTTGAGGGAAAGACGATCCTTCCCCATTGCCATTTGGCAAAAACTAAGCAATGTGGTTGTTAACACAACAGTGTCATAGGATCCATGACACCTGCTTTGAAAATAACTTCCCCAGCTTTGTTTCCCTTTATTTTCAGTGAGCATTGCCAGCATTGTTGCGGCTGCATTAATCTAGCAGCAGGGAACCATTATCCTATGACAACACTCTTCCCCATTAACATTATCTTTTAATTTTAAGATTGTTTAGATGACTGCTAGAAGCTACTAAATTAAGACAAAATGAAGAAAGCATTATTTTCTTCCCGCCAAGTATTCAGTCAAATAATCCGCCTCTGGTCCCGACCGCTCTGGCAAACGTGACGCCATTATTTTTATTTCAGATCTCAAAATATTATTCGGGCGTAACTTGAAATTTCCAGATATGTAGACATGTTTTAAATGTCATCTAGGAAAATAACCGTTAAGTTGAAATTATTATTTATATTGCTTGCCGTATTCCATAGTATATATTAAGAGTTGGAGACACTGTTATTTTTCTAGGAGGCAATTGTTGTAGTCAATCAGACGATAATGAAATCACAATGATGAAAACTCAGTAAAGGAATAAAGGAAACATTTGTCTAGTAGAGTTTACGCTGGGAAATAATTGAATTTGGAGAATGTAGCAAAAATGAGACAGGGGGAAAACAAACATGAAAATAAAATAGAATTGTGGTCATGGGCGAGTATTATCTAATATTGTGACAAACTTTAAAGTGACAGTAATCACACTGAACAGTGTCTGTGAATTTTATACCCATATATCACAAGATTTTTCAAATAATAACCAACTTAGCTAATATTCATTAGATCTAAAGAGTCTCTTTTATCCCATGGGCTGTATCTGATACTTGCAGAGGTACAAACGTCTTTCCATGTGTGTTTTGTTCTCCTGCCTCTGGGTTCTGCAAAGAAGAGGCCAAGACAACTGCAAATGAGGAATACATACATTTACGTAGTTATGAGAGGCATGAGTTTACACATTCAGGAGTTGAGAGCTGCGATTCCCAGTTCCCATGAGTAAACCAAACACACAAACATCCATAGAGTTACTGTGTTAATAGAATCTCTCTGGAGGCAGGGATGGGGTGGGGGAGGAAATGCTTAAGTTGTGAATTCCCCCATATTGCTAATGTACTTCAAGTAGGCTATCAATATGTGTCCTATTTACTGATAGGCACAAAATAGGTGGAGGGAAATCAATCAAAGCCCCCGCCCATAAATTATCGTGACTTCTAGAAATTATCAAAACTTCACTGGAGTGTCATGTGCAGTCTTCCCAGAAATGAGTTATAGTCAATAACTCACCTCCTGACTGGACTGATAACAGGCAGATACTCTAATAATGTGTAGGATTTACTACCGGACAGCAGCAGTAAGTAGGAATTCCAGTGCAGTGGGAACTGTTATCTCAGCGGAGAAAAAGCAATAAAAATGGGGGTGAGCCATCTGGGTGTGATGTTGGGATGTTTAAACCCTATGATTTGAACAAACATATCTTCAAGGTAGTGTTGTTTAAGTTTATGTTTTCTTAAGCGAACTGTTTCCATGGTATTGTTCTATAATGACTCTGCCTGGCCTTATTGTCAGAGAACACAGCAGATGGCTCTGTAGAAATGCAGAAAATAAAGTCAATTTCACTCTTTGGTTCTTCCTCTAAGTTTGAGAATGGCTTCACTTGAATATTTCATTCTAAAGAAAATTTCTTGGTTTTTTTTTTTTAAATCACCTTAGACTAAAAGTCTCAAATATATTTCCAGTGACTTCTTATCATACAGAGAGATCACAAATTTGCTTTCTCTGTCAGAATGTTTTGAAGCTGGAGAAGGAGTGGTGATTCATCAAAAACAATTTTATTATGAAATTTGATTTATGTTGAGAAATATAAGTGATGACGTTATAATGTGTGCCTCTGCATGGAGGGAACACATTTTAGCCAATTGAGTTATCCAATTTTATTATTTTAAAAAATCCATATCTGGTTGTTCTTTTTTATTCGAAAAAATTTATAGTGCTATATAGAGTAGAAATGTGTGTTTTTCAAGTCCACAGACAGCTATGGATTATACTCCCCTAATTCCAACAGAGTCATTCATTACCATGAATAAATATTCTCATATTTTCATCAGTTTCTTTGGTGAGCAAATAGAGACAAGTATTATATTTAAAAACAACACATTTCATTATAAAACTACAGAGTAAAAAAACTTAATTACATCAAGACTATAATTAAAAATGACACAGAAGTTGCGGTTTAGATTGCTCAAGATTTCTGAATTATTAGCCTTTCTTTTACCAAAAACAGAGATAACGAAAGGTAAAATGAATTATGTTGTATGGTTTTAAATCCTTTTTCAATAAGTAGCCGTTTCCTTTGTCTTGGGGAGATGGTAATTGATTTTAAATAGGATCACTGTTTTTGACAGGGTACTCAGTAGTGGCTACTCAGGTACATACACATTGCCTCATGTATACACTGTTTTTGTACCTATTATCAATTAAACAATATAAATAATTTTATGGTTGGGGTCACCACAACATGGGAGACTTTAGGAAGGTGGAGGACCACTGCTTTAGAAGGTCTGAAGGAGCACACAGTAGACTCAGGCAAATAGTCTGTTAATTGCTTTGCAGAATAACACCGGCTTGGAGATTGTTGACCATCTTACATATGTCTGGAGAAGCCAATTTTCTTCAAAGAAATTGTCACTATGGACATATCCTAAATGAAGATTTACCAATAGATTTGGGGTGTTGTTAAAGTTCTTCTCTCCTTATAAACATCAACATGGAGAAAAAAGAGTCTTTTTTTTGACCATTCTATTAAAGTTTCCTTGCGTGTTGGGGAAAATACCCCCAAAGCCTGCCCCTTTCCCCCATCACCTTTCCCACCTTCCCTGTCATTGCCACAAGTTTCACAATGCCCTGACAAAACATAAAATTAAAAATAACTTATATCTTCAATTATATGTGCAATTACAACAGTCTCAGCGCTGTTTCAACGTGGCCACTCTTGTGTTTTCTTCAGCCATGTTCTGTTTCATTTCAACAAAAATCAATTTCTTCACTATGGTTTTAATTTCCTTATAAGATACATGATAGGTTAGAACTTTCTATCTAAAACTAAGTAGCATAAATAATTAAATAATTCAGTGGGATAGTTACCGCATATAATTACTGAAATGGTTTTTTAAATGCTGGAATAAAGCAACTGCTTCTCCTTTTATCCTGTGAAACAGTTCTTTCTCACCCCTCCCTTTCTTTCTTCTTTCTTTTTCTTTCAAAACAGTTCGTTTTTGAGACAAAAATCTCACGTGGCTCAAGCTGTCTTGGACTTTTCTACACAGCTGAGGATGACCCGGAGTTTCTGATTCTCCCATGAGCTCCTTCTGAGCTGCAGGACCGCAGGCGTGCACTACCACTCCTGGTACGGGACTCGGGATCATACCTGCAGTACCAACGCTCGACCAACTGAGATATATTTGCTAGTTCCCGCCTTGCTTTTCCCTTCTTCCTGTTTTCATTCCTCTTCCCTTTTGAGGTCTTGATGGCTACAGATTTCCCAGGTCAAGAAGTATTCCTTCCTCAGATTCCCAAGTGTCTGGGATAATAGGCATGGATGAGCAGTATTAAAACCTGTTCAGTTTTAACTCCTATTCTTACAAGCTTCAGCGTTCCTAGTTACTGCACTGTGTGCCACACACCCAGCCTAGAGAAAGACAACCCACCAGCTAGTCTACCTTAGTGTTTAGTTTCCTCACTACGGCAACTCTACTGGACCTTTGGACTTCTAAGGCTCTCTCTAAAGGCAGAGTAATGGACAGTCATCTTGCAATGTCCTTTCTAAACAGCCTCCGATCAGAAACCAGCCTTCTGGCTTTCTAAGGGCACAGTCTCTTCCCCTTTTCCTCATCAAAGAGCTAGATGCTTGTCTTAAACCCTGTCTCATCAGGAGGAGAACGGAGCTTCTGCTGTCTGTGGATTCTTAGCAGAACTGTCACTGGAGAGCATAAAGTCCAGGAATAATGCCTTAGTTGAGAAGATGAAGTACAGATAAATAATTTCAGGGCAAGTAGGGAAAATAAAGGCTTGATCTGGGATCCATATTGCTCTTATGTTGAATAAAGCCCCTGAAATGGTTTGTGTTTCTTTTTTAAAAAATAAAGTACCTGACTTTTATGTCTCATTTTAGATAACTGGCTGAATGATGACATCTGCAGGGTCTTCCCAAACCAACAGACACCATGCAACAGTATTCTGAATTAGTTAATTTTACTTTACATTACAATGATTTCTTGGAGCTATTTTTATAATTGTCTGAACACTTTTATTATATGTACTGCTCACCAGCAGGTCCCTGTATGGCATTGTTGAGTGTTTAGGATCACTGAAATCAGACTGGCACCGGTTTTTCTCTCAGCTCAGGCTCTTTTGAGAACACAGAGGGATCTTGCTACCTGGAAGAGACAGGGCTGTTTGGAGAGCAAAGAATGCAGAAATAAAGACTACCCAGAGGTGGCGCTGTGGTTAAAGTACACCTGAATTTTGATTACAGTGAGTGGATTCCCTTCCTACTCTTTAAAGATGTTAGCCTCTACAACCTTTGTGTTTCTATAACCACAGCAAATAAAGATTTCTGGTAATATATCCCCACCCATTCCACTTTACTGGAGTATGTGTGCAGACTTCACACACAATCTGAATCAAAACATTAAAACCACCTCTAAAAGTTTAGGCCTGGGGTAGCCTAGAGACAAATGTTCAAATTCCCATCCTTCCGACCTTTCCCCTTTCCTTCCCTCCACAAAGGCTACCCAGACCCCTAGAGAGTCAGTTAGTGATACCTGAGCACATTCCTGCTTAATTTATAACATTTCATTTTAGAATTAAATATTCATTTTCGTGTTAGGAAATACCACGACTCACCATGATTCTGTATGTTATGTGTGCTTTTAAAAAAATTATTTTAAAGGAAAAGAAAATAAAGAGCATTTTTAAATGTACAATAAGGCGATTGTACAGGTATGGAAATCTTCCCATATGATGTATTTTAATACAACAGTAGCCATGAAGATCTTGTGCAGGCCCGAAATCTCAGAGGGGAAGCCAAAGTATCTACTTCTGAGTCTGGTCTTAAAAGCAAAAATCCCTGATTGCCTAGTTTTGATTGATTTAAACTTTAACGGGTCAGAGATGAACCCAGATATTACAATGTCTTGTATCTTAAAGTGTCCTCTCCTCCTATGAGGTTATTGTTTTGCTTTGTTTTGGGTTGTTTGGACTAAAAAAAGAAAAAAAAAAAAATCTTTCCTAAATTGGTCTGTTTTCATGATGGCCATCTGCAGCTGCTGTCTGAATAGGACATTCCAATTATTATCACGTTGATTTTTTAAATAAATTATTTAAGGTGAATGATAATAAGAATGCAACGTTAAATACAAATCCATAAAAATAATTTTTAACTGTAGCACGTTAGGAACTCAAGGAGCTAGAATCCAGAAATGAGTATTTTTAACCTGGCATTAAAACCACCCTCCTCCTGGTTTCATAGGCAATATTTATTCCTTTGCCCTAATTTTGGCAGTTTAAAGAACCAAAATTCTGCACACAGCTGCTAGGACTGTAGATGTTTTGCCTGATTCTTCCTCAACGTCCTTTCTTCCAAGCTTCCTCCACAAGACTGGTTTTAGTTAATGATACTTAGCAGCACAGCGTTACACTTCCATGATCATTTCCAACAGAAAAATCTCTCTGGAACTTACTATTAATAATCAACCCTAATATTAACCTCAGATCGGAGATTTATTAAACCTATTTGGCAGAGTAAAGTTGAATAACTTGATGTTCAAGGATCCAGGCTGAGCTCTGGCCCTGTAAAGACGCTCAGAAGCTAGCTAGCATTCTTCAAATCTTGATTTGTACGAGAAACGACGACTAGTTTTCCTTTCTCAGGGTCGTGAGCTAGCAGCAGGTCTGGCAAATGCTTGCATCGCTTTAGGGGGCTACGAGGGAGCTAGCATCTCACCCTCAACACTGAAGCAGAATGGTGAGCATAAAGCTTTGCCCATAAAGTTTTCTTCATCTCTGAAAACCAGGGTGTGATCTGCATCCACCAGCAACTGCCAAGCACCTATGAAATGCCTGCTCCTTCCAGTTTACACTGGGGTTAATGGGAGCAAGATGGGGTTAAGCAGGCAGTACTTAGGTAGGAACTACTTCCCACTTTGCTTAAGGTTTTGCAACCCGAAGAATTAAACAAAACACCCGCTTTTGCACCTCCCTCCGGCAGAATGAATCCTCTACCCTAACAGGAAGAGACCCATTTCTGGGAAAGTAAGTTTCCCGAGGGTCTGTTCTCCGAGCCAGGGAAGGCGATATCCCGAGGCCCTGCGGGGGCGGGCTCCACGCGTCCCCGCGCGCTGGGCAGGCAGGTGTGGTCCCGAGCCTGGGCACGCGCTCGCTGGCCGCGTCCCCCGCGCCACCCGGGTCCCTTCTCGTCCCCCGACCCCGGCCCCCCCGCCTTCCGGGGCCCGGCCCGCTCAGTCGCCCGCCTCGCTCCCCGCCCCCCGAGTCTCGTTTCAGTCACCCTTTGTCCTTCCCCGGATTGGCAGGTTTTATTATTCCGCCTGAACAATCCGGCCGCCCAGTGGCTGAGGGTCGCTGACGTCGGCGGCAGAGCCGGGGAGTAGTTGGGATTCTGCTCTGTCAGTAACACATGTGTAAGCGCCGCCGAACGAGCGAGCGAGCCGGCTAGAGGCCCGCGCCGCCGCCTCCGAGCCGGGCAGCAGCAGCGGGGCAGCCGATCGGTCCAGCGCTCCCAGCCGGCCCTCAGCTCCCCACTCCGTGCGCCCGCGTACCGGCCGCGGGACCGAGCCTGCACCGCCGCTCCCGGGCCGCAGGTCGCGGGAAGGGGGAGCTCGGCCGAGCCGCCGGCGGCCCCGAGCGGGCGGGCGGGCGGGAGGAAGGCGGCGGCGGCGGAGGAGGAGGAGCGCGGGCGCGGCGGGGGCGGGGGCGCGTACAAAGTGAAGCCACATTGCCAAACTTGCAGCCGCGATTGCAGCAGTGGCTGCCGCTGCGCCGCGCGGGCCGGGCCGAGGGCGCCTGCAGCTGCTCGCGCGCAGCCGGGGGCTGAGGACCGGGACCCTCGGGCTGAGACTTGACACTTCTGCGCCGGGCCGCCTACCACTTAGCGTGGGGCTCCCTCTACCCGCCCCAGAGCCACGCGATTAAAAAAAAAAAAAAAAAAAAGCAGCCCTTAGCCCCCTCCTCCCCTTTCCTGCTTCTGCGAGAACTCCCTCCCTCCCTCCAGCTCCGCCAGCCCCGGCGCCCCTGCCCTGGAAGCCGAGCGGCTCCGCTCGCATTTCGCCGCCGCCGCCGCCGCCTCTCGCAGTGTTGCAATATAGGGGAGAAGCAGGTAAGGGGGTGGCTGGGGGCGCCGCGGGCCCGGAGGGGACGAGGGAGGGAGGGAGGGGGGAGCTGATCGGGGCCGGGGCTGTTTTCTTTGGCTTCCTTCCCTTGACCGTCCCAAATTGCAAGTAAACAATACGTCGCCTTAGATAATGCGTGAGTCTGAAACTACCCGAGGCCGGCCTGCGAGCTAGCAAGGAGGGCAGCCCCGGGCCGCCAGCTTTGTAGCGGTTCCTTGCTTACAAAAGGGTTCTTCTTGGAGACGGGGCTGGTGGGGACCCTGGAGAGGGCTGGGAGCAGTTCCAGTTCCTAAAGGAAAGGCAGGGGCTGCTCAGATGAGAAGTGGTGTGTGCGTGGGTGGGGGCGATAGTCATGAACCCCCCCCCCCTTCCACACACACACACTGTTTGAAACAGGGACCGAAAAGCTCTAAGTGACCAGGAGCCGGCATTGCTGATTCTTTTAAAAAGAATTCCTCTTGGCTTATAAGTCTTTTGTTCCAATCCAGGAGAAATCCGGTGAATCACCTAATTAAAATCAAGACATGAATTAAGCATCCATTTTTGTACTACAAATGGCCAGCGCTACGTTTGTCCCTCCCTTGGTCTCCATTAAAAAACACCAGAGACGTTGTTAAAGGGGGGCAGATTTCGCCTCTAGCAGCCAGCTCTGCTTTCTATTTCACTGACTATCCCAGGACCTAAATTGCTTGGCTATGTAATTACTAGAGTATAAGCCTATTTAACTTAAAAGCTTTCTTTTTTTTTTTTTTCCAACTCTAAATGAAACTTGATGAGGGCCCGTCCTTAGTTATCAGGGGAGTCAGTTTCTGGTCAGTCCTCTTGATTCATCTCTTTTAGATTTAATCAGCATTAAGGTATTGCTTGTCCTTAAGAGCTTTAGCTAATGGGGTTACTGGATGCTTTTCTCAGTGTAATGTTTCCTTTTCAAAAAAAATATACATATATATTTACCTCTCACTAAAGATGGGGGCGGGGAGCAGCTTGGAATCTCCTCCCTCCCCCTCCCTTTTAAAAAAGGAATTCGGAGCGATTAAAACGTTGGGGGGTGGGGGGGAACAGTTAAAGACCTAGGGCAGGAAATGCAGATTCATTTGGGTCAGGGCTGAAATTGTAACAAAAAGCAATTCCTCGAGTAAATGCATCAGATAAATCAATTTACATAAAGGTATGATGCATTCGGATAAATGCAATGCTAATGGGTTTTAGAGCGGTCCTGGTTCCAGAGTCTCAGGGTTTTGTTACAGCTTAATTGGTGCAGTTATTATTCTGGTTTATTGTGCGGTCACTGGACCCACGTTCCGGGACTCTTTCGGAGGAAATGTGTTTAAAATCGGCCTATTTAAGGAACCGGAGTCCTTCTTTCGTTCCCTCTCCCTGGTTCTTTGCATCAGTGAAGTTGGGCTAGGGACAGACAAAGTTCGCCCTCTCCCTTCTGAGGTATCAGCTGAATGTCTTGAGCAGATAGCTGGGAGCCTGGGGGAGCCCACACTCTCGCCTTACAGAGGACAAAGACAAAACAAGCTGCTTAATTGGCAGTAAATAACTTGATCTTTTTATAGAATAAGTGACTGGAGAAACACTAGGACTTTATTAGACTCCGGATTGGAGGCAACAAATTAATCGGTTTAAGCTAAGCTTTATAAATTGATTCCTATATTCTACCCCAGTTGAGAGAGAGAGAGAGAGAGAGAGAGAGAGAGAGAGAGGTGTTTAAAAGCAGTTTCTCGTGACATCAAGACTGGCTTGAATTTAACTTATGTGTGCCTCAATAGTGCCTCCTCGTATATTATCTATACCCCCCCCCCCCCAGGAACAAAGCTCTCGCATTTAAATTGCTGATCAAGGGCAGATTAGCGAGACCAAAGTGGAGAGTGTTTGTATAGGAAGTTAACAGGCATCCTAAAGTTCAATGATCTATTATCCTTGCCTGTGTCCTGAAAACACTCATTGATCTTCAAAATGAAATGAGATTTGGAACAATAATGGGAGATGGCGGTCACCACAATGGCATGTGAAAGGTGCTGTTTAAAATACGAAAAACCAGTTTCGCAACTTTACACCCAGCACCCCCCCCCCAACGCCCAACACTCTCGCCACCTTGCCTCCCCTCCCACCACCTCCATCTCCCCCTCGGCCTTTCCCTTCCTCCTCTCCCCCGCCCCTCTCCCCCCAGCCCTGGCCTTGCCGAAACCCTGAACTATTTGCAACTTGTGAATTGCAGCCTCACTTCCCTAGGCAGAGCTCGGGAGGGAACGTGGCTGCGGCGGGGCGACCACCTCCAGCGGCCCGCGGCTGGCTCGCGGGGCTCGGCGGGGGCTGGGGAGGGGCCGGGCGCGGCGGTGGGTGGGTTTGACCCTCATTTGCTGGAGGCGGGCGGCAGCGGGAGGAGCGGGCGGAGGCGGGCTCTGGGAGGAGGGGGAGGAGGAGGAGGAGGCGCCGCGAGGGGTGGAGCGCGCCACCGAGCCTAGCTCTCGGAGTTTTGACAGTCCCCGAGCTGAAATTGTCAGCGGCAAGCGCTTTGGAAAGTTGAGAGCAGCTCGTGGCCCCAGAACAAAGCTTGAGAAAAGTAAACAGGCGGCTGCTGCCGGCGAGCCTCCCTTCTTCCCTTCTCTCCGATCGGCCTCCTTCCCGCCCTGGCCCTGCTGCTGCTTCTCCTGCAGCCACTCGGGGGAGGGAGGAGGGGAGCGCGCTGGCTTCAGGCGCCCTGCGATCGACTTCTAACTTTTGCATCGCCCGTTTTGTCTTTCTCTCTCTCTCCAGACCATGGTGAATCCGGGCAGCAGCTCGCAGCCGCCCCCGGTGACGGCCGGCTCCCTCTCCTGGAAGCGCTGCGCAGGCTGCGGGGGCAAGATTGCGGACCGCTTTCTGCTCTATGCCATGGACAGCTACTGGCACAGCCGCTGCCTCAAATGCTCCTGCTGCCAGGCGCAGCTGGGCGACATCGGCACGTCCTGTTACACCAAGAGCGGCATGATCCTTTGCAGAAATGACTACATTAGGTAAGTCGACTGCCTTTCAGGCAGATGGGCGAGCCCAGCAGGAGCAAGGCCAGGGGTTACCAGGGGTTTAAGGAAGGAGCAGACATCTGTGGGAATACATGACAGACTTCACTTAGAAAGCGAAAACTCTCTAGTTGGCAGCATTTAAGGGACTCAAGAAAGCATGTGTTAATTTTACAGTATTTGATGCCAAACTATGGTTAAAAACTCTGGTCTGGTGGTTAGGTGCACAAGGTTGAGCATCCCCTGGATTAAATTCTAAGTGTAGCCTCAGCTTGGGGTTCAGATTAAAAGTAAGCATATCTAAAATGTTCAGGTGCTTTCTCCGAGCTAGGCGGGGACTCACATAGATGCACAGAGACAAAAGGTTTACTTAAAAATAAAAGTGCAGTTAGTGAGAAATTATTCATCTCTAGTGATGGCTAATTATGATATTTACGTAAGCACTTTTTAACTTTTTTGAGCCGAGTGCCGTGACTCATTCTTAGTGCTCCTTGTGAGAAACACTGATTACCTGTCAGCTTAAAGACTTGTAATTCTTTTTATAGTAAATAATAATAACATTAATAAAATAAAATGGAGACCTAGTGGTAGTGTTTTTCTTCCTAGGCTCGCTGGGAAGGTTTCGTGTGCTCACTGTTGTTGTGAGGCTTTTGGTGGAGAATGAGTGTGTGTGTGTGTGTGTGTGTGTGCGCGCGCGCGCGCGTGTGCTGTGTGTGTGTGTGTGCGCGCGAGTGTGTTTTCCTTCCCTTTTGAGGTTTGGGTTGTTGTTGCCTTTTGTAGCACTGCCTTGATCCCCAAAAGCGAGGATGGGATTATGCTAATCTAGCATTTTAAAGTAATGTATAGGAACAGTCATATGTCCTTGTAAGCAGTCTTTTCCAACAGGCTTCAGGGCAGCTAATGGAAAGAATTCAGGAGGTCAGGTGCCTATAGGATCTTTTCAGGTGAACTCAAGCTACTTAAACTCATTAATTTGAAAGGAGGCATTTGAAGGATTACACATTTAATTTGAGTAAATGGTTTGATAGACTGTCGCACTTGAATGCTTCTAGGAGGTGTTCTGTTTCAACATCCAGTAATTAAAAAAACCACACACACACACACACACACACACACACACACCCCACACCAATATCACTAGAAAGAGAGAAACACAAGCTTTAAAGAATTTCCTTCTATTTAAGTTTCTGTTCTGAACCTTTGTCTGTATAGTGATACATAGAGCTGGTAAATCAGTGGATGGGATATTTTATTCAAAGTTTAACCCTACTGTGGTTGATGTTATCTGTGGCTGGTGACTGCTGCCCAAGATCTCGGTGCAGTTGGTGCGGGAGTACGGGTGTGTTTGCCTCCGGTGGTATCAGAGTAAAATGAGGTTTGGTTATTCTGATAATGGCAACCTGTACCCGCTCTGCGGGCATCTTCAGCCAAGTGAAAGAAACATGGGAGTGGGAGGACTTTTATTTTTAAATTAATATGGCTGCATTAATTTCACTAAGTGTTCCTTTAGAAGTAAGTGTTGGAAAATCAGCAGGAGCTTGGGTGTAATGCTTTCTGGTTCTCTTTCCAAGCAATGCCATGAGCTTTGACAGTATTGTAATTAAGTGGAGACAAAAAAGTGTGCTAAGAAAGAATGGTGGTTTGAAGTGGAAAAATTGACCATGCAGTTAAGATTTGGTGAACGGTGCAGTTGCATCTCTTTAAGTGTCTTCAAAGGGAAAAAAGCCTATCTTCACTTCTGATTACCACTAATTAACAGGAGATGGGACCACTTGGATTCCCATGGGACAAGTTTAGGCAAGTGGCTTCCAGAGAATGAAGTCCGTTTCTTTCCTTATTCTTGGGGGCCAAATAACAAATGTTCTTTTGGTGTTTCCATGGGGTCAAATAGAGGATGTACACACAGCTCTAACCCTTAGATAATCTTAGATAGTCTTGCTTCTTTTTGCCCCTGAACTTGTGGACTCGAATTAGCCTTGCTGTAGAACTAGATGCTGCTCTGAGAAACTTTTGTCTGCTCGGGAGAGACAAATTCTAGTTCAGTGCCAAATGGATCATGGATAGCCTCACACTGTGATCAGGGCCAGCCAAACCCAGCTTCCTGTCCAGCCCCACAGATACCTGAAGTCATGCTGTTCTCCCTGACACTTAAGGAGCCCAGAGGGTGGGAAAATGAAAAATGTGCTGGCAGTGTTTTCAGTTTATTTTTCCTTCCCACATAACCCCTCTTCCAGACGCCCCCAAATCCACTTGTTGGGGAGCTTTTAATTCTTCAAAGCCTGAGGA
>CACVCL010016232.1:0-7500 GCA_902729485.2 Mus minutoides | reverse complement strand
CGAACTCGTCATGAGGGCCCAAGGCAATGTGTATCATCTCAAGGTACCGTTTGCATCTCTTTAAAACACCATACCATTCCTACAGGGGTAGATTTCTGCTCGGTACCAGTCCTGTCTTCAAGTCCCAGACACCAAACGAACACAGTGTCTGATAGCTGTGGTTGCCCTGGCACACACAGGCACACTTCCTTTAGCATGAAGATGGTCCTCTCCTTCCTTCTTGTAGACACCAGTAGACTGTTTGGGCGAGCTTCTGGGATCATGTCAAAGAAAGTAAAATGCCAAAGCCTGAATCTCGTTGTACTTGACAGACACTTGCTTAAAAGCGTCTTGTAAAGTTGTTGTTTTTGTCTCTTTTCCCCTTCAGTGTTTCACATGCTCTACCTGCCGGAATCGCCTGGTCCCGGGAGATCGGTTTCACTACATCAATGGCAGTTTATTTTGTGAACATGATAGACCCACAGCCCTCATCAATGGCCATTTGAATTCACTTCAGAGCAATCCACTACTGCCAGACCAGAAGGTGAATACCCAGCTGTTTGTAATAAGCTTCATTAGAACAGGTTGGCTAGCTGAGCCTGGTCACAGGTGTGAGTATTCTTAGGTGGTTGCAGTTGACATCTTTTTATTTATTTATTTTTTTAAGGAAGTTCAAAGGGCATCTAATATAGGGAGTATCCTTAAGTGCGATACAAATTGTGGATCCTTTGCCATTAAAATGGCATCATTAGTTTTGAGTTGTTTATGTATCCCAGCTCCACCCATGTTGAACATGAGGTCCCTGTGCGAAGACAGATGAGATACCTCGCCACAAGCAAACATTCCCTACAACCGGTTGTTGCTTCCTTTTGTGAGCTTTGCAACTTGAAGAGTAATGTATTAGGGGGTGGCGGAAGGAAAATTAGAATATTAATGTTGGGAGATAAGAAGAAACGTTTTCTGTTATGAGGGATGATTTCTACATCTGTGGGAGCAATTTTGAGGCCTTTCTTCAAGATGTAATATAAGGCACAGTGGCTCCAAAAGGAGCAGTTTTTCAAGAAGTTCTGTGATGTCCAGAGGAGGCCATTTTGCTCATTGGTAGTTGCGTACAATTTGAGTAAGTTACGACCCCTGAACAAAGTTCTTGTTCTCTCTAACCGCTCTGTGCCACTAATGGCCCCATTCAAGGTGACGGATCTTGAGTCTTGATCCACAATTTGGAAGTTCTTGGGCCCGAGTTAGAAATGAGAAAATTATACAAGTATACAAATCACGTCCTGTTAGGAGGCACTTTAGAAGGAAAATTGGTGTTCAACAGTTGTCCAGAACCCCCAGCCCTGGATAGTTTCAGATCTATTTTAATCTCCTTAATAAGTCCTATAGCTATGCGAGTGAGTGCATTTTGATAACTGCTGTGCCTAATTTGTAACAATTACTGTCAACCTTCAGTTAAGAGACTGTTCATTCCACCCTGGCCCAGAAAAGAGTGAAATGTACGACTCGTGTGCGTAATTTTACTCACATCATATTTCATACTGATTATGTATTGATGACATTGATTCATTTACTCTTTACTGCGCCACTTGCATGGATATTAAATCTTATTGACCACAGATGAATTTTAATTTCAGATTGGTGATAGATTTTTCCATCAGCTCTGATAGTGTGTTTGACTTTTTCATCATTAACCCAGGCAATCACACAGCACTGAGTTATTACATTGAAACAAAAAGTGCACACTTCACTTGCTAAGTCCTTATGGATTTGCAGGGGGGACTCCATTCATGTCTATTGTAAAGATTGCACATGTGCGTGGTCTCTCTCTCTCTCTCACACACACACACACACACATTCGTATATAGAAATTTAGCAAGCTTCTGAAGTCTAGCAGAAAAGCATTAGGCTTTTTGTCTTCTATAATGCACTGCGTTCTTGGTGAGGGGGAAAAGCACACATATTAGAAAGCTTTAACTCTCTGAAACCACGCTGCTGTGGTAGAGCGGTCATATTTGCCCTTCTCCCCAGCTTAGGTTTATGGGGTCGTTTAAAATGTTTTCTTTATTTGGTAAGTGTTAATTACATGAGGTTGTGCAGTTTTATTTAATTTACTAATAGGGGCGGAATACAGAGCGACCATTTAAGAATCAGAATGTTAGATTTTTTTTTTTTTAATTGCAAATTAGCCAGTTACCTCCTGAGATGTGAGGGGGCTTCTTTAAGGACTGCCAGCACCCAGAAGGACTTACAGGTTTTTATTTTAATTTGAATTTTAATGAAGTTAGTCTATAGGATGGTGTTGAGAGAGCAGTGAATGGGTAACGTAAATATTTGGAGATCCTCATTTTGAAGGAGAGGCAAGGCCATCTCTAATTACAGAAGATGGTGAATTCCACTGCCCCTCACCCCCCCCCCCCCATTCATATGAAAGCTTAACACATTCCCAAAGTGTGTCTTAACCTGCTATGCTGCTGGGTTTATGCTATTTCTCGACTTGGCCTCTCTCTCTCTCTCTCTCTCTCTCTCTGTGTGTCTCTCTCACACACACAGGCACAACACAGAGTTACAGCTTATTCTAGCATCAGGAGAACTGAAGAGTAGAGGGAGGAGATGGATGGGGTGTTAGATTGTGAAGACTTGCCACAGGCAGTGGCCATGCTAGAGCCAAGTGCGGGGGGCACTTTAGAAAGGTGAGCAGGACTCGATAAGGCAGCACCTTATCGAGTGTGCGCTGATGTCTGTGAAGGGGTGTCAGGAGGCAAAGGGGTGTCGCTTTTGCCTGTGTTGTACCTTCCATCTGAGGCCGCTGCTTTCCACACCTCGTTTAGGAGTTGTAGGGTATTCATATTGGAGCACAAAATATGGTTCAGGCAATGAAAAACGAATCTGCCAGTGTATATTTTCTTAATGTTGGAAGGTCCCTTCCTCCTAAAACACGGGGAGACAGGTGGCCTTCAAAAATTAATTGCACATAAAAGGCATAAGGAAATAAAACTTAAGGAAATAATCCTGCCGGGCACTGGTGAGGCGCTGTGTTTTGGGGGTGGTGTTAATTAAGCACATTTCCCTGTTGGCATGAATGTCTCACATTTTTGCCCTTGGTGCTCTGCTCACCATGAGCACAGTCAATTCACAAGGTAGTTTTTGTAAATAAAGGTTCTGGGCAAAGCTAACTGTGGTCCAGAGAGATATTAATGAGAGGGTAAGAGGGAAGAGTTAATGAAAACACGCTTCCTAGTGGAGCATAAACTGCTTTTTTTGGAGAATGCTTTAAAATGATTTTCCCCGAAACCCTGTGGCGTTTCCTTTCTATGGGAGATTAGGTGAGGAGAGATGACAAATAGTTCCATTTCAGTATTGTCTTTTCTCTCGCGCTCTTGAGTTTGGGGGTTGAGAAAAATTGGATATTTATTTTGGCCATTTTCCTTCCATTTGTAGAACCAATTACATTTTAGTACATGACGCATAGTAAATATACTTAGCCACCTTCTGTCTTACAAGCAATGAGTTGACTATTTGTATCGCCCTTTAAAGGCAGTTCGTTGAACGAGAAACTTCAGCCCCATCTTCGGGTCTTTAAACTTTTGTCCTCCTGAAATCTGTTTATGGTATTAGGAATGTGGTGGTCAGTTGCTGTATGCAGCTTGGCTTTTGTATAGTTGGAGGAAACTAAATTTAAGGTTTTCAATTGAAATCTCATATTGACTAAAGTCTGAGTCCAGTGGTGTTTGAGAGCAGACATAGAGTCATGGCTTTTGTCATTTGGCGGAGGCTTGGGTGCTTTCTAAAATATTAGAATAATCAGAAGTCAGGACTCACCTTTTCCCCTTGTAGATAGATTCCTGCCTGCTCTGGAATTCTTTTCTTACATTCAAAGGTGTAAGGGAACTTTGTGCTTTAATGGGAGGAAGATTTAGCAAAGCTTTCTAGGTTACATATCACTTCACGGCTTCCTGTGGTTACATAATTGGTGTTGTATACGTCCATCTTAGAGGACATTTGATGCTCATTTATTAAATATACTTGCTGGCTGCTGGCGTGTCTTCGTTCTGGACAGACAAATTACCTTTCTCACACGGGCTTCCACTCTGGGGAATTGGGCCTGCACCACTTTAATTAGCTCGGAAGTGGGGTTTGTAGACTCGGGCCTTTGGTAAGTTAGGGGAAGGCTAAACAGAGAACTTCCTGAGATGTTCCACGTGTCATTTAGAGAAACCTTTCAAACCCTGAATGACATTATTCCACGTTGGTAATTGCACTTGTGTCTGGCAGCTGTGTGTTGCCACTTGTACCCTCACTTGTTGGAGCTAGGGTCTCTCGCTGGACTGTGCCCTTCTGTCCGTCTCCGGTCATTAGCACATCCCATGTGCTGACTTCTATGCCTGTAACATGTATGTAAGATTACGTGACAAAGATAGCAGACTGGAAAAAGTTATGATATATTTGCATATAGAATTTGTTATGCACGTGCCCTAGAGGAAGAAGCCAACATGGGTGAAGGGTTGCCATATGAAGACAACAGAGTAACAAATACCATCTCATTCATACTGTGCAATGTTTTGGGCTTTGTTACCCCTACCTTTAAGGGAAGGAAACAGAGGTGAAGGCAATTTAAGTCTTTAAGTCACAGATGATGTAATTGAGCCCATGTAATCCAACGCTTCTTACGTAGGGACCTTACTGTGAATGGCCTGTGATTTTTAGTTATTTATTTTGAATTCCAAGATCCCCCTATGAGGTGAGACCTTCCTTTTGGAGAGAAACTCGCCTTACCAGAGTTTTAAGGATAGTTCAGAAGTCAATGCTAGAACTTTCCAGAGTCCATTTGCCATCTCCTTCTGCCCCCAACCCCCAACTCTACACCCCACTAGTAAGACATGTTCTGCTTCAGAATGGGGCGCTCAGAGAGGCCCCATCGAGTCCTCATCGAGTCCCAGTTGGAGAGTAATCTAATAAGAGATTAGTGAACGCAGAGAGGACAGAAGCTTTCGAGTTTGGGTTTAATGCCTCTCAAGTTTAGCATGTTAGCTAAGATGCCCATTTTTATGTCTTGCAGGTCTGCTGAGAGGTCAGAGTAATGCAGAATGCGTGCCTTCATCTCACAACTGCTCATCCCAGGTGGACCCCATGTGTCTGCAGTAGACCAGTCACCTTTGTAGCCAGCACCATGCCATCGCGCCCCCTTTAGTCTTGAGTACCCTTCCTGCATTTATTGGTATATTAAAATGACTGAATATGAACATTAAGGACTCCATGAACCTGGGCTAATGGGAGATGGTAGCGAGAATGAAAAAAGACCCACCGAAGGACATCTGGGGGGGGGGTGCTTGGGGGGAGGGAAATGACTAATGAAGCTAATTAAAAGAAGCATCACGAATCTGCTTTCTACCCTCATTAACAATTAGCAGGGCACCGGCCAGAGTGTGAGCCCTGTTTTACTTTAACAACATTCTGTTTGCTCTTTGTATATTTAAGTGTTGTAATGAAATGTGTTTCAATCAACCTGAACATGAGTTAAAAGGAAAGAGATGTGGCTTTTGTGATAATTCTATCACAAACACTTTTATTGTATCTCTGTAAAATACAATGTATGTATGCATGTGAGTGTTCTTGTCCTGATGTTGCTCCGCCCATGACAAAGGTTAAAAAAAAAAAGAAAAGAAGAAAAAAAAAATGAGGCTCATAGCCGCTACTATGTAGAAATCCCCCCTACTTCTAATTTGCTGAATGAAGAAAAAAAAATCTTTTATTTGTGATATTTTCAGAGACATTTGCTCTAGTATGGTGTATTTAAATAATAAAAACTTAAAAGAAAAAATATTCAACAGAGTTTGGGTTTAAACGCTGCTTCTTCTCTTGTGTATTTCGAATGGATTCATGGCATTCTTGTTGTTGTCTATTGCAAACATTTAAATTTGGTCTGAGAGGAATGGGGCTTTATACATGTATGTAGCTCCAGGCTAATAAAGTAGTCATCAGATTATTTACTTATGCCATTGTAAGCTAAGGCTACCATGTCAACAGCACTTTGTCTCAGAGTCATGAGTTTGTACTCATGAGTACTTGGTGGATGGTTCGGTAGGAAAGCCTTGGATTTTGGCCATGGGCACACTGAGAACCACAACACAACCTCCCATCAGGTTTGGAGCCTTGAAGGCTGCAGCATTTCTAGAGCATCTTATGTGGAACTGAACTCCTGTTGTAGTTTAAGGGTTCCAGAACTCTGGCCGTGGTGGTCTTGGATCGGGAGAGCAGCCCTTGCCTGGTGAGCTGGGATTCTTGACCCGCTGTAACCTTGTTCCTTTGGGTCTTCTTCACGGACTTGTCTTTCCCCCTGTGTTTACCAGGGGAGGATTCAGGTCTCCTTCAGTCTTGAGGTAGTTGCTGGCTCGTAGTTGCTAATCCTGAGAGTCTCCACCACAGTGCCAGCAGTGGCCACAGAGGTTCCTATGGAAGGTATGGAGGAGCCTCATGCTCTAGTATCTGCCCTGTTCCTACTGGGCCCAGTAGGAGCCAAATAGGCCTGGATGCCAGCATGGCACCCTGGCCAGTAACATGAGGGTAAACCTCAGTTCTTCCCTCACAGGCTGCGGACTCTGAGGGTATTCAGTCTGCTGCTGCTGCTGCTGCTTTCTAAAATGGCGTTTTACTCTTTTGTTACAAAGCTCCCGATGAGGACCCTGTCTGAGAACAGAAACTGATATCAATGGAGCGTGTTCTGCTAACTTCTCGCTTCTAAAGACCCCAAGCCAGGAGGGAAAGTTAGTTGTTGAAACTGCGGCCCTCTAGGAGGATGTGGAGGCAGACTATTAAAGAGAACCATTTTTGCCTGCGCTTTACACAAAGAAAATACAAGGAGGATAACACAAGATAAGGGGATACATGTACATACAACTTCTGAGATGGGTCCCTGGAGAACTCCTCTAGAGCTGTTCTGATTTTAACCACCAACCCCTTCCTTTCACCCCATGAAAGAATTTGATCTGTTGCAGGAAAGGAGGGGGGTGTTGTTCAGAGGAGACATCTATGTTTTTAGCAAAAGCACTCATGTCGCATGCAGTGTAGACATTCAAAGGCCGTGGCTAATAACTTTCAGTAATACAGTAAGGCATTCAGTGATGGGGAGGTCAAAGGTCATTGCCGCCTTTTAAATGAGCTATTATATGGCTGGATCCTCAAGCACGGAGGCATATTTCCTAACGAGCTTCTAAAAGCATTTCTTAAGTTGCAGACCTATAAGATTACAAATGTCACTCATGTTAGTATTACCCACATGCAAGTGATGAAGCCTTCTCTTTGATGTGCTAAACTGGAGAAGGACTAATGGAGCTATGAATATACAATAGAACATATTTAAGTAGTAGTCTTGCTTTAGGTAAAACACTTTCTTGAAACCAGAGGCATTTCAAACAATAAAACCCGGCTTTAATGGGGATGCTCAATGTGGATAGACAGCTACTAAAAACACTCAGGTTTATTCCGATGTGAGCAGCGATTGTGTGTGCTTCCTCCCCCAGCCCC
>CACVCL010016214.1:0-206869 GCA_902729485.2 Mus minutoides | reverse complement strand
AAACACACCAAAAAAAAAAAAAAGAGATGATAGATAGATAGATAGATAGATAGATAGATAGATAGATAGATGATAGATAGATGATAGATAGATAGATAGATAGATAGATAGATAGATAGATAGATACAACCCAAAGTAAAAGGCTAGAAAAAAGTCTTCTAAGCAGATGGTCCCAAGAAACAAGTGGCAGTTGCCATTCTAAGATCCAGTAAAATAGACTTTAACCTGCAAGTCATCCAGTAAGATGGAGAAGGAGACTTCATACTCATCAAAGAAAAAATCCACCAAGAGAAAGACTTAACTCTGAACATCTATGCCCCAAACTCAAGGGCACCTACATTCATAAAAGAAACTTTAGTAAATCTCAAAACACACATCAAATCTCACACAATAATAGTGGAAGACTTCAAGACCCCACTCTCACTAATGGACAGGTCATTGAAACAGAAACTAAACAGAGACACTATGAAACTAAGAGAGGTTATGAACCAAATTGATTTAACAGATTTATATAGAACATTTAACCCTAAATCAAAGGAATATACCTTCTTCTCAACACCTCACGGTACCTTCTCCAAAACCACATAATTGGTCACAAAACAAACCTCAACTAATAAAAAAAGATTGAAATAATTCCACGCATCCTATCAGATCACCACAGACTAAGGCTAGACTTTAATAACAAGAAAAATGAAACAAAACAGAAAACCCACACACCAATGGAAACTGAACAACTCTTTACTCCATGGTAACTTGGTCAGGGAATAAATAAATAAATAAATTAAAGACTTCCTGGAATTCAATGAAAATGATGACATTGCCAAACTTATGGGACATAATGAAAGCAGTGGTAAGAGGAAAACTCATATTTCTGAGTGCCTTCATAAAGAAAATGGAGAGATCCTACATGGGCAGATTAACAGCACATCAGAAAGCTCTAGATGAAAAAGAGGCAAGTACACCTACGAGTAGAAGGCAGGGAATAGTCAAACTCGGAGCAGAAATCAACCAAATAGAAACAAAGAGAACTATACAAAGAATCAATAAAACCAAAACCAGGTTATTTGAGAAAATCAACAAGAGAGATAAACCTTAGATAGTAAAACTATCTAAAAGGCACAGAGACAGTATTAACAAAATCAGAAATGAAAAGGGAGACAACAACAGAAACTTAGGAAATTCAAAGAAAATCATCAATCCTACTACAAAAGCCTATTCTCACCAAGACTGGAAAATCTAGATGAAATGGATGATTTCCTAGACAGATACCACATACCAAAGTTAAATCAAGAGCAGGTAAACTATCTAAACAGTCCCATATACCCTAAGAAAATAGAAGGCATCACTAAAAACCTCCCAACCAAAAAAAGCCCAGGTCCAGATATATTTAGTACAGAACTCTACTAGACCTTCAAAGAAGAGCTAATACCAATAATCCTCAAACTACTCCATAAAATAGAAACAAAAGGAACACTACCCAATTCATTCTTTGAGGCCACAACTATGCTCATACCTAAACCACAAAAAGACCCTACAAAGAAAGAACTTCAAACCAATTTCCCTTATGAATATCAATGCAAAAATACTCAATAAAATTCTTGCAAACTGAAGTCAAGAAGACATCAAAACCAATATTCACCATGATCAAGTAGGCTTCATCCAAAGGATGCAAGGATTGTTCATTATATGAAAATCAATCAACGTAATCCACTATATAAGCAAACTCAAAGAAAACAATCACATGATCATCTCATGAGATGCTGAAAAAGCATTTGACAAAATACAACATCCCTTCATGTTAAAAGTATTGGAAAGACCAGGAATTTAAGGCCCATACCTTAACATAATAAAAACAATATACAGCAAACCAACAGCCAATATCAAATTAAATGGAGAGATACCTGAAGTAATCCCACTAAAATTAGAGACAAGACAAGGCTGCCCACTCTCTCCGTATTTATTCAATATAGTACTCGAAGTTCTAGCTAGAGCAATAAGATAACAAAAAGAGATCAATTGGATACAAATTGCCAAAGAAGTCAAGCTATCACTATTTGCAGATGATATGAGAGTAAACATAAGCAACCCCAAAAATTCCACCAGAGAACTTCTAGAGCTGATAAACAGCTGCAGCAAAGTGGCCAGATATATAATTAACTCAAACAAATCAGTAGCCTGCCTTTATACAAATGATAAACGGGCCGAGAAAAAAAAAATAGGGAAGCAACGCCCTTCACAATGGTCCCAAGCCTAATTTTTAAAAGCCAAAAATACCAAAGTAGAATTGAAAATGTCTCCGATTGCTTATTATGGCTGAAGCAAAAATTTAGAGTGCATCTTAACATACAGACATTATAGAACAATTAGACTAAAAAAAAGAAGAAAAGCAGAGCCATAGCCCATAGCTAACACATATATAAATAACTCTAAATAGATCACAGACCAAAACACAAAAATAGATCCTCGAAGGTGAGCACAAGGGAGAAGCCAGGCAACCATGGCTTGATGGTCTTTAAAGAGAAGAGGAAATAATTGAGAAGCTGTGATTCATTAGCATAAAACATTCTACTGTGAAAGAGAATAAAAAGGCAAGTAAAGTTTGGGAAAATAAACTAGATATCGTTGATTAAACATTCTTAACTTTAATACGCAAAGGACTTTTTAAATCAACAATAAAAAATATTTTTAAATTAGCCTAAAATGTTAATACACACTCTTTATAAAAAGATACTCAGAATACAAACAAATAAAAAAGGTTCTGGGTCACATGCTAGCCTGAAAATGAAAATTAAGAGAACAAGGAGGTCCAAGGACACAGTATTACAGTAGAGGAGAAAATCCAGAACTCTGACCTCAGGAACTCCTCCTCATTGCTGGTGGGCTATGAAATGATACAGCCAATTTGAAAATGCTAACATCAGACATTGTTAGCAGCTTGTTGCAAAATAAATCTCACTTGACAATATGATGTAGCAATCAGATTCCTTAGCATGTATTCAGGTTAGCCGAAGGATTATAACCATATAAAACCCTGTGTGGAATACCTGGAGTAGCTTGGAAGGTGACACTCTCAAGAAAGTGAGTAGATAATCAGAAAGATGACAAGACATTGTTTGACAATAACATAAAATGGCACTAGCTGCCTGCCACACAGAGATCCTAGGAAAACTCAAGCATATCCTATAAGGCCTTATGGTTCCAATCATGTGAGTGTGACAATTGCAAATTTATTCAGGCAGCCAAAAGATAAGTGGTCCAAGGGTCAGGACAAGGGAGAGATGGATAGAGGGCCAGAATATTTTCTACTTGCACAGAAACTATTATCCACGCAGCCAAAACAGCAGACACCTGCTATCACACAGTTTTTAAAACCCCCAGAACACATAAAACCAAGAATAAACTCTAATAACAACTGTAGACTTTGAGTGATCCTAAAAGCTATATGAATGTATTGGTGTAGTAAAGATGCCACTCTGAGGAAGGATACTAGTGTGCTGTAAGGGGTGAATATATATGTGAGGGTAAGAGGTAAATGGGGCCACTATCTTCCTCAAGCTTTCTATCAACTGGAAATGGCTCCAGACAATTTTTTGATAAAACAAATAGGGTTGATATGGAATAAATATCCCCATGTCTCATAGATGATGTCCTATAACTGTTCTCCTCCCAGGCTTGTCATTAACAGCACTGCAGGTGCCTCTCCACTGAGTAGATCGTCACTAGCCCTGATATGCCGTCCCCTAGTCCCTTCAGAAACTTTCAGAGGCAGCATTTAAATATCTGCTACTTCCAACTTCATCTGGGCTAACTGGCGAAGTCAGATGCTTTCTCTATCACAACCTTCCATCAAGATATTTCCCTAAGCTGAGAACAGTTGTTGTCTTAAGAGAAAAGATTTTCATAGAGAATAATATCACTGTTACAAGACTTCTAGAATGAAGGGATTCATAGTAAACCATCCTGTATCTTTATCATTTGACTATTACCAAGCAATCCCACTAAATGTATTTACTCATAGTTTATATTCTCATGCTAGTGATATCCCACATATATAGCATTAGTGATATCCCACATATATAGCATTAGTGATATCCCACATATATAGCATTAGCACCATGTTGTCACTAAGGTCAATCCCCAGTGGGTTCTGACAGCCTTGCAAGTTGGTCTGGCTATCCATACTCAGTAGATCAATGAGAAAAAAAGCATAAAAGGGAAATGTATTCAATGTAGCCACATGAGTAGGAGAAAATAGAGGTTGGATGACTCCAAGTTTACTGTCGTGGCCATGAAATAGTCTGAGGTTTAAACAGGGGCAAGGGGTGTGCCCAACTTAGCAGTCCTGTTCACAATGTGGTCTTGTTCACCACTGACCTAATACTGTCTTGGTTCTAAACTCTCCTGCAGGGTGATCTGACATGTTAGCAGAACTATGTGAAATCTTCATTTAGAGAGACAGGTTTATCCTCTGGCTGGCACAGATTTCACTTTCTCCTTTCCCTCAGCCTGAGGTTCCTGGGTAAATTCCAATTCCTTGAAGACCATTGCTTCAGTAGTCAGGCAGTTGAAAGAAGGGACACAAGTGTCTTTCTCTGGAATGTCTTTGTCCTGCTTTGCTACTCCCTTGGCACAGCAACACATCATTGTTTTGCATGCTCCCATGGTCCATGCAACAGGAATGTGGTATGGCATCATATGTGGTACACGTTTGATCTTTGCGTGTTTTCCTATTGCAGTTTCTCTCCTTTCAAACCTATGTTAGCTTTCTGTTTGATGAGGTGAGTGGAGAAATCTTAGGGAAATAGAAACTCTAAAACCACTTTCAAGATATATGCACATTTGAAATGGTAAATGCAGCAAGTTTTCTCCTAAAAATTGATTTTTTTTGTTATTTTAAGTGTGTGTGTGTGTGTGCGCATGCGCGTGCACATGCACACATGTAGGTGGGTACCTCTGTCTGAGTGCAGAGGCATCTAATCTGCGAGCCATCTGACATCTATACTGGGAACCAAACTCAGGTATTCTGCAAGAGCAGAACTTGCTTTTAACCTCCAACCTCTCTCTAGAGCTCAGCAGACCGTCTTCTTAGCTTTCTTCAAATCCAAAGTTAAAGAATATTTCTGAAGTGTAATTTAAAGGGACCCTTTGTAAAAGTAGTAGTATAAAGAGGGAATTAGCACTCATTTTATGAACTAAGATGTGTGGAGATATTTAGTATTAAAACAGAAGGTTGCAATCAGAAAAAGATTAACTTAAATGGATTATAAAATATATGCATATTTTTACAGTAAAATGCTTGCAGAAAGAAAGATTTTCCTCATTCCATGTGTTTTTAAACTGAGACAGGACTGAGGACATATTGGAGAGAACTCAGAACTCTGTGCAAGATTCTTCAGTGCTCTGGAGTATACACCAGAATTAAAGCTTTATAGTCTTGTACTCCAGGGCAAGGGGAAGAAGCAAGTGAGGCCTCTTCAATGCTGGCATAAAAGATGATGTTATCTTTTATCTAATACCAAAAATCCATAACCAGAGAAAATTCAGCTTCTCTCCCAGTCCTGTTACTTGTTTAAATACAGTGGCTTTGTAAAGCTTTACGTCCAGGATAAAGGGAAGATCATGTGCAGATGGAGAGGGTGGCACCTGTGTTCTATCCCTTCTGTCTTAAGACATAGGTTTAAGCTCTGCAGGATTTGGGTCTGCTTCTTTAGAAGACGCAGAATATGGGTTGTATTAACAGTGTGACTTAGATGAACTTGATGCTGCTCTTCCTAGAGATGTGAGTGTGAATGAGGAAATCACCAAGGGACGTGATGTGTCCTGACATTAGAACCATCTGTTCTGAAAAGATGCGATAAGACACAGTGACAAAAGAACCCAACGAGATCCAGGCTGCCAGTAGGAGCAGTTTTCTGAAAACGATGTAGGCAGCATCTGAACTGTAACGACCAAGAAGGGAAGAAGAGTCCTGACAGTGGTCAAATCCAATAAGATGCCAGCTAGCCAAAGAACCCCTAAGACAGGCATGGAGGCCAGCCTATTGCTCACAACAAGGCAAGACAAAAATAGTGCATGCAAGAAAGGAACAACACAATCAGACTCAAAATCAGAAATATTCAAGCACACTCATCACAGACTGCCTGCTATTCTGCCCATGGGATGAAGGTCAAAAGCTAATGACTCTGAAAAACAAGCTTATGAGACTCCTGGGCCAAAGAGAACTGCTTTGGAGCTCAGCCAAGGAGTTTGGAAAAGGAAAAAGTTCCCATGCTCCTGCAGTAAATCAGAAGCTGTGGTTACTGCGATCGCTGCCTCACACATCTTTTCTTCTTATAGTTCCCCCTTCTCTCTCCAAGTCCTTCTGTGTTTCCCTCAAGAATTCCTCTCAAATTTGTGACCTCTTTTTTTAATTTACTACTTTTATTAACTAAATAGTTGAATTTCTGCACACTAATGAAAAACTATAACCCAGTCATGCTATCTTTTTTTCAATTTTTATTAGATATTTTCTTCATATACATTTCAAATGTTATTCCGAAAGTCCCCTAAACCCTCCCCTACCTCTCGCCCTGCTCCCCTACCCACACACTCCCACATCTTGACCCTGGCATTCCCCTGTACTGGGGCATATAAAGTTTGCATGACCAAGGGGCCTCTCTTCCCAATGATGGCCAACTAGGCCATCTTCTGCTACATATGCAGCTAGAGACATGAGCTCTGGGGGTACTAGTTAGTTCATATTGTTCTTTCACCTATAGGGTTGGAGACTCCTTCATCTCCTTGGGTACTTTCTCTAGCTCCTCCCTTGGAAACCCTGTGCTCCATCTAATAGCTGACTGTGAGCATCCACTTCTGTGTTTTCCAGGCACTGGTATAGCCTCCCACAAGACAGCTATATCAGGGCCCTTTCAGCAATATCTTGCTGGCGTATGCAATAGTGTCTGTGTTTGGTGGCTGATTATGGGATGGATCCCCAGCTGCAGCAGTCACTGGTTGGTCCATCCTTTTGTTTCAGCTCCACACTTGATCTCTGTAATTCCTTCAATGTGTGCTTTGTTCTTAATTCTAGGAAGGGGCGAAGTGTCCACACTTTGATCTTCATATAACTACTATATTTACAAACATACACACATATAAAAGAGGGGTGTATGTATACCTATGGTGTGTGTGTGTGTGTGTGTGTGTGTGTGTGTGTGTGTGTGTGTGTGTGAATCTATAGCTGACTGAGTCCAATTAGTGTTGTTCATATGTACATATGTTTAGGATTTCCCATGTAGGGTTAGAAAACTTGCCAGGGGTTTAATCCTGAAGAAAATGAATTCTCTCTACCTTGTCAGCCATTGACTTCCTATAGCTCTTTGTCTATGAATGGGACCTTGTAGATTTCCCCACACATCCAAATTAGCATGTTTTAATTGGTATGCTCATGAAATATGTCATATGCAAGCAATAATACAATTGAAATAATAAAATTGAAATTTTTTTGGACAAGCATTCTGTCTTGTCCAAAAGACATTAGGTTCCAATAGTCTTCCTGCTTTTGCAGTCTTTCTATCCCTGATGTTTTCTGAACCATAAGTGTACAGGTTGTTTCATAGATGTACTAGTTAGAACTGTTATTCATTTATTCTCTGTATTCTGATCAGTTGTGGGTATTTGTGGTAGTTCCCATCTGTTGAAAAAGAAATTTCTTTAATGAGGGGCAAGAGCTACACTTTGCTATTTGTATTTACAATATAACTGATATAATTAATAATAATCATTAATTATGAAATGACAGTAGTAGGTTCTTCCTTAGCATCCATAATCCCTCCAACCCCAGGTTCTTGGCTATGGTAGGTTAAAGTAGTCTTAGGCATGATTTTCTGCCTATTGAGCAGGACTGAAGATCAATTAGACAGCTGTTGGTTACCCACCAGACAAAGTGTCATTGTTGTCCCTCTAAGAATACAATGGACTGGTCCTTATTGTGGTTCAGAGGCTTTTCCACTATTCATGGCTATTTATTCTATTTTTCCCTTTAGCATCTTGCTTAAAACCTTCCACTGCTACAATAGTCCCCAGGAGAATGGCATCTAGGTCAGTACTAGTTTGGTTCCTCCAAGTCCTGGGTCGGAGGCATGTGGTATCTTCAACAACACAATTTTACTTTCAAGTTTGCGAGGCAACACAGGGCAACAGCAACATGCTGTGTGGCTTTCGAAGTCTCTTGGAACCCCTCTGACCACTCATCCTAAAGAAGAAGTCCCCCACCTGACAGTCTTCCTGCTTTATTTTAGGCAGTCGATGGCGATGGTGGTGAATATTATGACCCCATGTGGGAAAGTTCCATTTAAATTACACACACACGATGCATTTTTAAAATTTTTATGTATACAGATGTATGTATGCATGCCTCCATGTATGTCTGAGTATCACTATGAACCTGGTGTCTTCAGAAATAACAGAGAAGCAAGATAACATGTGTTCCGATATCTTGTAACTGAAGTTATAGATAGTTAAATCACCATGGGGGTGCTGAGAATAGAACCTGGGTCCTCTGGCAAAGCAGCCAGTGCTTTTAACTGCTAGCTTTCCAGCCATATTTTATATATATATATATATATATATTCAAGTAAGCCTATAAAATGTTACCCAGTGGCTTTTTCAAACATTCTTAGTGTTATTTATTCGTCCACCTTCTTCTTCAATGTTATCCTCCCTCCTCCTGGTCCTCGGCTGTCTCCTCTGTCCCCACTTTCCCTCTTCACAACACCTGTATCCTTCTGTGCCCCATTCAAGAGCCCTTTCTCACCTCATCTAGCCCACAGTCCCTTACTTACTCCTGTGTTTACTCCAAGTTACACATTTAAATCTCAAGATTCAGAGTTAGGATCTACAAACAAGAAAGAGGGTGTGATCTTTGTCTTTCTGGGTCTGAGTCACCTCAGTCAGTGTATATTTTCCTTAACTGAACACTTCATGATTTCATTTTTTCCTTTCAGCTGACTAGAACTCGACAGAATGTGTACCACATTTTCTTCATCTGCACACCAGCTGACTGACATCGATAGTTCTTTCATTTTGTGTCTATTTTGAGTAGACTGGCAATTTGCCTGGCCAAACAATTATCTCAGTATTAGGGTACTTTAATATTTTAACTTTTTCTTTTTAGTTTGATGTTATCCATCTACCACTACCTCCTTCCCATTTCTTCTAGTGTCCTTCATGCAACTCTCTTGCAACTTCATGTCTCCTTGCTTGTTGTTGCTATAAATAATAATGCAACGATTCCAGTTAGTGATGCCCATATGTGTGTAAGGACAGGTGATCTAATAAGATGTGAGCAATCTAAGAGCAGCCATATCTCTAGAGGAGACTGACTCTTCCTCCTTTGGCAGCCATCAGCTGCCAAGCCAGCCAAGGATGGAACCTTGAAAGCTCCCATCCCACACTGGAATTCTGACTGACTGGATCTTGTGCAGATTTTGTTCAGGTAACAATAGTTGTTGTGAGTCAATGTATATCGTAGTTGTGTCATGTCCAGAATAAGTCAATATTTCACAGGTCCTCTCCATGGCCATAGTTCTTACATTTTTCTTTCCCCTACTTTTGAGGTGTTCCGTGAGCCTTGGATAGAGGAATGTTGGTAAAAATGCCCTGATCCACAGCTGAGCACTCACAGCTACTTATATACAACAAGTTGACAAGTTTTAAGTTTGCACTATCTGCTGCAAAAAGAAACTTCTTTCATCAAAATCTATGAATATAAACAAAAACTAGAAGGCAACTTGACAGTATGATCTTTTATCAAGTCTCAATTCCTCTAGAACCTGTGATTTCTATAGTCACTGGCTTCTTTACCAGTACAGTACCAGATGTTAAATCCTCTGTGGAGCCAGGCTCATAGACACGCATGAGAATACCTGGAAGTGCTTTCCCATATTTCCTTCAGTGATGGAATGTGATGTGTCAGGGTAAGCCAAATAGACCCTTGCCTCTCCTAGTTGTTTTTGTCAATGTTCTATACACTTTACTAGAACTAAGTAGGATATAAAGAGTGAACGTTATCATAGTAAACTTATAGAGCCTTTGCGATGTGTTGGCCACTGCTTTTTGTACCATGTATAAGCATGCCATTTTTATCTCAGTTATCTGACATATGTATTCTGCACAGTGTTGGGGGAGGGGACAGTAAGTACCCCCCCCCAATGTCTATAGAGTAAGTTTTTTGAGCTTATATTTAGATGATCTCTAGATGATTGCACCAATGTTTTACATATTGAGCATGAGCTGTCTTTGAGACTGAAACATGGTGTGACGGTTTGTAGATGCTTGACCCAGGGAGTGGCACTATTAGGAGATGTGGCCTTGTAGGAGTAGGTGTGCTACTGTGGCATAGGCTTTAAGACCCTCATTCTAGCTGCCTGGAAGTCAGTATTCTGTTAGCAGCCTTCAGATGAAGATGTAGAACTCTCAGCTCCTCCTGCACCATGCCTTCCTGGAAGCTGCCATGTTCTCATCTTGATGATAATGGACTGAACCTCTGAACCTGTGTCCTAGCTCCAGTGAAACGTTGTCTTTATAAAGTTGCCTTGGTCACAGTGTCTGTTCACAGCAGTAAAATCCTAAATAAGACACATGGCTACTGAGTCAGGTTATGCTATATGAATTAAACATATAGACTTTGAAGTCTTTAGTATAAATGAATAAAAGATTATAAAGTAGCTCATGGATAATCTTATATTGATTATCTAGCTTTTCACTCATTCACTAATTCATCCATCTATCTATCCATCCATCTATCTATCCATCCATTCACTCATTCATTTTTTAAAGTATAACAAAATAAAATACAGTAAAAGTATTTTTATCAAGTGAATTAATAAAATTTTATGTCTTCATTTTTGAATACTATTTATGATTATACCTCTTCATTATTTAAAACAATTTTCAAATTTGAATTATTTTGATCATGTTCCTCCCCTTTCCCAAGTACTTTAGGATTGTTTCCCCCATTCCTACCCTCCCAACTTTAAGTTCTTTCTCAAAATAACACACAAAATCCCAATATTACAATACCCACCCCCACCACCAAGAAAACAAAATGAAACCACATTCAAAAAGAAAAACACACAAACATACAAAACCCAGAAAGCTGTAACCAAATGCACACACACACAAAAATTCTGTAGTCCAATTATATGTTGGTCACCTAGTCATGTGTGAAGCCTGTCCTGGAGTGGTTGATATACTCAGTATCACCCTATTGGAGAAAACTGATCTTACCTCTTCCAGCAGGTATAAGTGAAAATTCAATTGTTAACCTTTGCCCTAGTATCTAGGTTTTCACTCATTCACTAATTCATCCATCCATCCATCCATCCATCCATCCATTCATGCACTCATTCATTTTTTAAAGTATAACAAAATAAAATACAGTAAGATGAAACAAAAAGTATTAGGTCATAGTTGGACAAGACAAACCAACAGAAGGAAAAGAGGCCAAGAGAAGACCCACTTGTTTTCACACTCCAGAGTCCTATAAAAATGCTAAATTCAAACTCATAATATAGACACAGGGGGGCCTGGTGCTGATCAATGCAGTCCCTATGCATGCTACCTCAGTCTCTGTGAGTTGATATGAGCTTTTCTCTTGTTGACTAAGTGGCATGGTTTTGGGGGTCCCCATTTGGTCCTTAAGCTACTTTTTTTCTTCTTCCACAGGGTTTCCCAAGCTCTGAGGGGAGGGATTTGATGGAGACATTCCATTTAGGGCCGAGTATTCCAAGATCTCTCATTCTCTACATAAGGTCTGACTATGAGTCTCTATATTTGTTCCCATATACTGCAGAAGGAAGCTTCTCTGACAGCTGAACAAGGCAATGGTCTATGAGTATAACAGAATATCATTAGGAGTTATTTTACAACTATATATTTTAGACTTGTAATATTTAGTTTGACTGTAGGTCTCTGAGCTACAGAACTTCTCAGGTATCTCTGAATTTCTCAGGTTCGAAGTCACCGAAGCTGTGTTGAATCTGGGTTCCATCTGATGAAGTAGGTCTTAAGTCAAATCAGTTATTGGTCATTTTCACAGGCTTTGTCCCACCATTGTCCTGGCATATTTACAGGTTATACACCAGTTTAAATAAAGGGTTTATATCCAGCTTGGTGTTTATGTTTCTCTTTTTAGACTGTGAAGTGTCCTATACTAAAGGCACTAAAAAATAGGGCTGAGGGCTCTATGGAGGCACCAACAAGATATTCATTTTAAAGAAGTTGTGTAAATATTATCTTCAACAATGAAGCCTTGCTGTCAGTTTGTGGAGAGTAACCTAAAAGTTTTGGCAACAGGCTGTGTTGTTTGGGGATTCCCATGAGGCCCCATTTGGCTAACAACTCAATTAGATGCGTGGCATCAAAAATTTAAGTTATGTATGCGGTAATTATAAGTTGCTATATAGCAAATTATTCAAGAATCAAATGTTTTATTGTCTCTCACAATTATATTTATTTTGTAAGTTTTCCAGTCAGTGGTATTCTGTTATAGTAACACAAGACAGACTTAAACAGAAGCAACAGATAGTATAACTGATAGTGATTCAGAAACCATATATGAAGATCTAATAGTTCATACTTAGCATGACTAACCATTTTTATCCAATCTACAATTGTTCCCTTTGCAGTATTTCCAAACTTCCATGGCCTGTTTTCATGTACTGTCATATGTTTACACCTCTGTAACTCATGTTTCTGATGCAGTAACAGGTATACTTCTTATTCTCTAGGAGACTAGACAAAGATGTGTTTGTTATTATTAGAGACTGGTAAAGACGAGACTAGCAAGTGGGTTAGAAAACTCAGAGTACCATACTAGAATAACAGTGGCTTAACTGAGTTGTTCCTTCTCAGCATCTCTCATGAAGCCACAGTGAATGGGCAAGCTCAATAGGCAGTTATTTCATGGTTTAATGGGAAAGGATTCACAAGCAGGCTTACTCACAGGACTTCTGAGAAGTCTCAGTTCTCTGTCATATGGACTTTTCCATAGGCCTGTATCATGACAAGGATTTCTTCAGAAAAAAAAAATCAATCCAAATGAGAAAGAGAAAGATGGAAACCATAGTCTCTTCATGAACAATCATGGGAAGTGACATCTCTTTGCAATGTCTACTTTATTTGCAACTCAATAGAGGAAGAGGAAGAGCTTGTGTAATGATATGACTATTTGCAGACAGCAGTCATTAGCAATCCTCTTAGAGGCTCTGTATCAGATTCACAACAGCCATGAAATTAACACACTATCAATCAATCTTGTTTTGTAACAAAATTATAAAACATTTGGGCTATAGTACTTTGAAGTATAATTGATAAGTATAGTCTTAATAATGTCAAGTTTTGTGGAGAAAATAAGTACTTATTTAAATTGTGATTTAATAGGAAAGCATGAAATAAACATTGAGCAATATGATTTCAAGTCTCTAAAGTATATTTCTACATGAATTAGCATTCTGTGGGATTTTAGCTCTTGTATTAATACTATTTTTGCAACAATGTGACCAATACCCAAAAAATACGGGAGGAAATGTTTATTTTGTCTCAAGTTCAAATAATTCTCCATGGTCTCTTGGCCCAATGTACTTGGGACGAACACTTGGGGGCAGTCGTATACAGGGAGGATGTCCTTTTTTCTTGGTAAACAAAAAGACAAAATTGGGGTGGGAGGCAGAGGGGAGAAAGAGGCTCTGCATCCTTAAGAAACTGAACCCAGAAACTTCTCTAGATTGATCTGACTGCCCCAGGTTTCCAGAATTTCACTAAGCAGAGACTAAGACTTCAGTACATAAGCTCCTGAGGGGAACACTTCATATCTAAACCATGTTTTCCTGCCACTCAAAAGTCATTTGCACTGTGCCAGTTAGATTTTGCTCATCTTCAAGAGCTGATGAGATGGCTGGGTGATTAAAGGCACTTGATGCCAGGCCTGACAACCTGAGTTAGATCTCTGGAACCAAAAGAGTGTAAGGAGGGCAATGATTTCTACATATGACATACGTACACACACACACACACACACACACACACACACACACATTAATTAATCAATTAACACAATCTTTAAAAATCCTAAGTTAAATATCTAACATTTCTTCTGAGACTTAAACTTCTAGCTGTGAGCTTCTGTCAATTTTTTTGTTATATGCTTGAAGGTACATTGGCATAGAGTAAATAATTCACTCCAAAATAAAGAAAGGGGATGATATCAAGGATAGGCCCCAAGTAAAACTAAATCCCAGCAGAACAAGCACTAAATTCTATATTCCATTCCAAGCACCTAGGACACATGGTAGCATGATCTAACCTCCAAAGGCTTGAGCAGTCCTCTGCCCATGGCCTTATTAGAGAAACCCACATACACTGTTATGATTTTCTCACTTAGTTTCTAGTTTTCTGGGGTGTGTGTGTGTGTGTGTGTGTGTGTGTGTGTGTGTATCTGCTAAGTTATCTTTTCAGTCCTTTTAAAGTTATAGCCAGACTAGTCTGGCCTTGCATTTATGATCCTGTTGCCTCTGGACTTTTCAACATATCCTCCTAGAATGTAGCATTACATCTAACCACATACCATCACCCTTGTCTTATTCTTTGTCTAGTTTTTCTGGACACACATTTAAATTTCCTGGGCTATCCAATATCCCGAGGTCTTCATAGAAACTTAGACTTGATCTTGAATCATTTTGAGTTAGCTTCTTGTAGGAAATCTGACCTGTTACAAATTGACCAGACTCCCAGAACCTCTTTTGGACACTTGGTAGAAGTCTCATTGCCCCATAGATTTCTTTTATGGAGGCTTGAAAAATATTCATTATAAAGTGGCTAAAAAGCATCTGGAAAAAAACATGCCATTGCATGAATGCTATACTTTCTGACATTTCATTCCCCAAATTTACTAGTCGATCATATTTAAACAGTCTGACATATAATTTCCAGATATAGACAAGATGTAGGCTTTGTCATAACTAGCATATATGACATTAGGTACAATTCCCAGGGAGTTTCTCATCTCAACCTAAGCTTCATAAGCCTGTTCATAAAAGTCAATATCTCTATCAATATTTGGTCTTCTGAGCTCCCACTAGAACATTCACTAAACACTGCATTTTAGAACCTTTCTAGCCTATTTTTCCTAATTCTTCCAAATTCTACTCATAAACCAGTTTCAAAGCTTCAAGAAAGAGTGAGTCATTTTTATTAATCATTTTATAATATTATAACCAAATTACTAACAGAAGAGGTTAAAAGAGAGTTTCTTTTATATCACAGTTTGATTTATGCATTTGAGTAAAATATCAGTGTAGAAGGGGTGTAGCAAAGAGCTGCCTTTATCAATGGGAAACAAGAAGCAGAAAATGAGAGAGGAAGAACCATTGACCTACGTCCTCTTGGGTATGTCTTGCTTCCTAAAATTTCTAGAACATCAACATGAGGACCAAACTTTCAATATCTTGTTAGGGTACACTCCATTCCAAACCATGACAACACTGTCTTAAAATTGTATTGTATAAGACGTCCCTGAATTGTGGGAGCAAAGAACTAACTCTCAGTCTTACATGTTTAGTACTCTTTCACAGGACCCATGGAGAGGATTGCAAATATTTGACCCAAAGTTCAATGATTATTAAATACAGTTAGTTCTCCACCTTCTCTTGCTAGATCTCCACATGACTCCAAATTTCATTTGTATTAACAAGGCTACTAATGACCAGAGAATTGTCTGATTGTTGAATTAATTAGATACATTCTTCGAGGATGCACTATTATAAGCAACGAATAAGTACATGTCCATTTCTATATGATATAAACAGAATCCAAGTTAGTTATCTTGATTACTTTTGTTGAGTGTGGCAGACCTGGGTACTCCTTTTAATTACATGATGGTTCTTGAAAGCATAAGGTGTCCTGAAAAACTATAAAAGGAGCTATATGGCCTCCAGGTTTGTGGCCAAATAGTCAGTTGGCAAGCTCAGCCCAGGCCCAGTAGTAGTAGTTGTTGTTGTTGTTGTTTTTGTTGTTTTTGATGGTGGTGACAGGGTGGGGGGTTGGTTCGGTTTGGTCTTATTTTTTGTCATTGCCAATGTCTTTTACTGCTTTGTACTGAAGGTAGATTAGGAGGTAACCTCTGGCTTTCAAATCCCTTCTGTGCCTTCATCAGGATGGAGCACATAGATGCCCAGTCTCTTGGAAGAGTTTCTTCTAACTCTCTTGACCCCTCTGCTCAAGGTAATATTCTACTCCCAATGCCACTACTGGCAGGAAATAATTTTAATAGCTGAAGGCTATTTTAGAGCCCCACTTATAACTATAGGTTATCTAAATTTGGTGGACAGTAATAGGGGGAGCAAACACATTCAGAGGAAAACATGGTTGGCTAGAAGTCTCAGGAGTATGGGGAGAACTCACAGGTGTGCTTGGTTGAAGTGAATACTGAATGAAATGGAAAGAGGAAGGAACCGTGTGTTTGGTACAGCTAAGAAACCCAACATATTCTGGGATACATTTGGGGCCTATAAGTATTCTCAAAGGAAAAGTAGATGACTAGGGTTGATTAAGTTTGTGTAAGAAAACTATTGTGGCTAAGAGAAATAAAAAAGTCTGATGTTCAGGAGCAGAACTTGAAATTTTTAATTATGATAACAGCACTCGATCCATTCAACTGAAGTATTTTTTATCATGGTGCCCTATAAACCAATCACAGAAAGAGCATGAGAAGGTCTAATGGATGACACCACCTACGAAACATAACATATCCAGGCAGCAGAAAGCTGTTAAAGCAACACAGATTTCATTGTACAGTATTAACTTAGAATTTTCTTCCTCTGGAAAATTTTGAATAAAATATACTCTGAATGCGTGGTGGGGTATAAAGCATACAACTATGACCAGCAGGAAGAAAAAACTCTTGATTTGAGCTCTGTACTCTTGATGGGCCCACATATCAGGCCAATAGGTTTTTATCAAATGAATGATGACAGCCAGCTGTATTAGAAAGAGGAGCAGAACTGTTGTCATCATAATAACAATTATAGAATAGTTTATGATGATGATGTCCCTGGAGTTGAGAGATTTATGAAACTCAAAGCACCGTTGTTGCTCTGTATAACTTGGATCTGTGCCATACTGTAAAAAAAATATTGGCAAAAAGATGAAGCTTCCCATCATCCATATAATAATACTTAGAGCCACAGCATGGAACTTCTGTAACTGTTGCATTTGGAGTTTCTTAAAATAGATGAGCAACCGAAGTGCAACAATGGCCACATAAAAAATGAAGGTAAGGTACATATGACCATATATGACACCACTAACCATTCAGCAGGTAAAAGACCCAAGCTTCCAGACTGCTGAGAGATAGTAGCTGAGGCGGAATGGCAGACTAATCAGGAGAAGGGAGTGCAGCACAATGATATTAATGATGATCGTGGCAATCATTGATTGGCAATTCCTCTTGAACATCATGTGTGACATCATAACTGTTCCAATGGTGCCTCCAAATAAGACCACACTATAGGCTGTTGTCAGAATTGCTCTGCAGTGAACATCACAGACTTGCTCTGCCATAGGCATCACCACGCTTGAGCCATTTGACACAAGGGCTACATTCATCACATCCATGGTTGATCGTGGAGAAATTAGACCACAAACTGTCAAATCAAAAGTTTTACAAAATTACGATTGACACACTGAAAACAATGCACTCATGTACAAATATTGAACTTTTCAATCCTTGAGGACTCTTTCAAAACCTTGAAATCACACAAAAGAAGTACTGTTGTAAATTCTGCCCAGTAATTCAAACATACTGGAGACAAAGAGTGGAGTTAAATAAGGAAGTTGGGTGGGTGTACTGGCTAGTTTTGTGTGTCAACTTGACACAGGCTGGAGTTATCACAGAGAAAGGAGCTTCAGTTGGGGAAGTGCCTCCATGAGATGCAGCTGGAGCATTTTCTCAATTAGTGATCAAGGGGGAGAGGCCCCTTGTAGGTGGGACCCTCTCTGGGCTGGTAGTCTTGGGTTCTATAAGAGAGCAGGCTGAGCAAGCCAGGGGAAGCAAGCCAGTAAAGAACATCCCTCCATGGCCTCTGCATCAGCTCCTCCTCCCTGACCTGCTTGAGTTCCAGTCCTGACTTCCTTTGGTGATGAACAGCTGTATGGAAGTGTAAGCTGAATAAACCCTTTCCTCCCCAACTTGCTTCTTGGTCATGATGTTTGTCTAGGAATAGAAACCCTCACTAAGACAGTGGGTTTGAATGTAAAGTGCAGAGCTGTGCTCTTATATTTTCTATAGACAGATATGCTCATGTATACGTATTAGGAAAAGTGGGATATCATGAGAGAGAATGTGTAGATTTGCAATCAGATGCAAAACAGTGCCCAACTTTCAATCAGTGGAATAAATCATGTTCACACTGTGTGCGTGTACACTCATCCACGTGCCCGCCTATGCTCAGTTAGCAACAGGTTATCTTCCTCAGTGGCTCTACATTTTGATTTTTGAGACAGAGTTTCTCATGGCTCCTGGAATCTGCAGACCCATCTCCCATCTCTCAGTGTTGGGATTATTGACAAATAATCCTTATTTGGGACCTAGGGGACCCAGACTCAACGTCCTTCTGCTTACACTAAGCCTCTACCAGCCAATAAATAGTATGTAAAGGCAACATATTTATGACAGAGAAATTAACCAAATTTAAGTGAAGCTGGGATTAGTAGAACCCAGTGCCCGTTCAGATCAGATTTATAAATATGACCCCTCAAGTTTCAGGCAAATGGACTTATAACAATGCAGAGAAAACCCAGACAAATCATGTCACTATCACATGAAAGTATGTCAGGTGACCTTGAATTTTTTTCTTTTTTTCTGGGAGCAGTTTTTGAGCAAGGAGTTCCCTAGCACAAGCTTATCCCCAGACCTCTTTCTGCTTAAACCTGGGTACTTTCACACACTGACGTGCTCAATTTTGATAAAATGGTCTTGGAGGACAGTTTGCTTCGTTGTTATTTAAGATTTCCAAGTGTGAGTTTGAGGGGCAGATCATGAGCAGTAAGAATGAAGTGGCTTGCAGCTATCCAGCAAATGCAGGCAGTGCAGTTCTCTATTTAGAGGAGAGACATGAGCCACTGCAGTTTCAAGAACCTCCTCTGAGAAGTAGGAAGGCTGTGCTGGCAGCACTGAATGCTTATTTAAACATTCAGTGAGCTAGTTTGCTTCAGATGATTTAAAAAAATACCATGATTTTAATATTAAAACATAAGAGGCAGCTTTAGCTCTTGACCTTCAAGTGTGATGATAGATGATTAGGATATTTAAAATTGTTATTACACAAATATATATTTAATAAATATCTATTTTAAACAATAACAATTTCTCAAGACCTCTTTACTAACATTATGAGACTCGGGCCCTGACAGCTCCAGCTTCTTGAGTGAGTCTGCAGCTTGTCCTCATGTGCCACTTGCCTACCTGCCAAGAGGCACAGTAGAATTATTTGTCTCTCAGTGAGAAGCCATATGCATGGCAAGTCTAAAGATTCTGAAGTTTTTCTGCAAATACAACCCTTTTCTTGAAAAGAATCGCTGTTTTCTTGTAAAAAAATTCAGTTGATTGTGGCATGGTTACTTCCCTCAGTAAGATTTTATGTTAACTTAAAGACATTATGACTTTGATAACAATCTAAATGTTTATAGTCAAAACAAACATTTTAATGAAGTGCATACATTCAACATATATATATGCCTGTTTTTAATGTGACACTATATTTTTATACAATATTAACATCCACAAGTTTAACACAATTTATAGAGTTTAGATTTTGGTCTTTTTCAAATTTAAGTATATGACTTAAGATTGAAACAAATTTAAAGTAGTTTTTGAAATTTATATGAATTTTGAATTTTATTTGAAACTAACTGGGCCTAGATTATGGCACATATCCACGGCTTAACTGGGCACCTCCTGAAGCAGAGGAGAATATTTGAAGAAAGACAAGCAGTGCCACTGTTAAGCAACTACTGTAACAGTTGAACAGGTAATTAAACGTCCCTTTAGCTATAAAAAAAATTGAATAATGCCTCTCTTCAAGAATTAACTTGGATTACATCTATATAGAAAATTGAAATCATGACATTTGCAGAAAAAGACTCAGAAAGACGTCATGACCAGCAAGTTGAACCTAGACACAAAATAATCTATGTACATACATACACCTATGTGTTGGCATATAGATCTGTGTGTATGCTAAGTCCGGAAATTAGGAAAAGAGAGCATGACAGTAGAGAAAGAGATCTTAAAAGAAAGGAAAAATGGTATTACATTTTAAAAGGTGCAAGATGTGAAGCACGGTAGATAGCCAGACAGGTGAGCAGAAGAGATGGTGTAGGACAGCGGAGGAGGGGATGGCTAAGAACAATATAATGGTGTACATGTATGAACACGTAGCAAAGCAGAACTTTGTGTCCTTGCTTTAAAAACTAGTAAACTGGTAAATAAAAGAACCTAACAGATTTTTCTGACTTCTCAGACAGACCTACCCTGCTTTTTGTTATTTCTCAGGAACTTCCTGCATTTTCTCTCAAAACTTTACCTAGTGACTACAACCCCATTTCTAAACTTACCCTTCAAAAGCCTATTATGAATTCTGGGTATTTCTTCCCTCATTAAAACCAAGCACCAAAATTTCTAGAGACTCTGCTCTCCAAGACCCAAACGCGGCCATCCAAAGTACTTGCCTGCTTCTTCTAGTTGTGATTGATCCTGGTGGAAAACTCAAGGCACCGTGGTCATCTGTTGTTCTACATCAAAGCAGGCAGTAAACGCAGTTGCTGGAACCAAAACTATCCTAGTCCAACCGTCAACACAGCCATGAGTGGGGTCATGAGAGGAGGGACAAGTTCAAGCCTTGCACTGAAGGCTCAGCAAGCCCAACAGCCAAGATGCAGAGTCCTGATAAGTTAAGCCTCTGAGCTCAAACGGACATTGTCTCCACAGTGGGGCAGATTCAAAACAGAGATTTTTGTTTTCACTCCCAACGACTTATTAGCAAAGTTAAAATGGAAACCGCAGAGGGATTTTCCAGCGCTGTTTCTCATCCTGCTTTTAGGTACCTCCCCAAATGTTGTGTACTCAGAATAAGAACGGTATAGGGAAATAGGGAAATACTTTCTGGACAGCTTTCTCTCTGTTGGAGTCTCCTCGCGTTCCATGGTTCATGGGCAACCTTCTCCCAATCAGGCTGCTGTTTGGAAATGTGATTCTTTTGGAGTTCCACCCTCTGCTGATGTAGCTTCTACAGAGGGCTGGCTTCTCCCAAAGGCCCCATCTTCTTTCACGAGCGGTCTTGCCCCCCATCCTGGCCTTAGCTGTCCTAAGACATTGAAACATACTGTAAAAGAAGTGTAAACTTAGCACCACAAAAAGATAAAAGGGACCAATTCACCTTCAATGGTTGTAGACACACACCGTGAATCATACCAAGATTCAGCTACAGAAACGAAAATAATAGAAATGTTATTGTCTAGCAACCTCATTATGGCCTACATTTGAGCATCGGTGAGACGATTTTCAAATTACTTTTGAAAAGATAAATATCACCTGTACCTGTGCTATCTGATAATTGTCCAACAGTGCTTATCACTTTGAAGATGTAAATGAACCGAATCTACTTGTAACAGACCCAACTGCTTAATCATTTGAATAAAACTTAAACAAAAGACAAAACTTTGGCTCTTACTAAGAAATTGAAATTTTTTTTTATCAGTTCAACTCGGCTAGAGAAAAGAAAATAACTATACACAGAAACAGTGTTCAACCAATTGTAAGCATCTCGATTTTTAAGCCAAATTAATTCACAAAACACAAAATCTGGGTCACAGCTTAGATTTAGATGTATTAATCTGACAATCCTTATTTTATTTTATTTTTACAAATAAAGTGTGTTCCTGGAATCTGCATGCAAAAGTATGTTCCCATAGAAACGGTGTTATGTTTAGAGGTTGCTCGTATGAGGAAGGAAAACTGGGAAATAGGTTAGTTGCAACCAACAGCAGAGAATAAAAATAAAGCAACTGTAATGAAAACTGTGCACTGTGCGCTGTAGAGCTATTGTTCACACCAATGGCATGGACGACTGCTAAAGGTGTGAATGCTCTGTCAGGGCAGGAGGAACGCAGCGGTCCCCACATCGTCTCCACTCACAGTCAGATGCAGCCTCTTCTCCAGGCAGACATGACAATCCTTTAATGAGAAACAACCAATCCCTAGCAGAACAGCCTAAAACAGTGATTTATTTCAGGATAATACAATCTTTTCCTTTTAACCAGAACTCAGAGCTGAGGACATTATCACTGCAGGACCAACTAGGGTCAGAAACCATGTCATCCCTACTCCACCAGGAAGCACGTGGAGGGTTTTCTATTAGAGGAACAGTTTATTTTCTACTGTATTTTTAAAATTGAATTAGCCTACATTCACTACACAAAAGGGATGCTTTTTTGACATCTAAATACATGTATATTATACATTTTTCTTGGCTTTCTTACAAGATTCACTCTTCTGGTGTTTTTTTTCTTTTCTTTTGATGTCTCCTCCCTCTCCTCAAACAGTCCCTGCTGTTACTACACATGTGTGTGTGTGTGTGTGTGTGTGTGTGTGTGTGTCTGTGCACGCACGCACGCACACGCATGCACACAGGCTATGTGCCAGAGAAGACAACAATACACAATATTTGCTTTTCCAAATACATTTTATTTCTCTCAACATGATGATTTCGAATCCCATTTATTTCCTGAAACTGACATGACTATTACCAAGACACTACTGTGGATATGCTGCATTTTCTTTATCATTCATCTGTTGGTGGGCATGCAGGCTGGTTCAACCTCCTGCAGTGGTGAACACTGCCGCTAGAAACAAGGCTGTGCACATGTCTCTGTAGCGTGATGCCTCAGATTCCTTACAGTGTGTGCTCTGAGTGGTACTTTAAGAATTAAAATAATTAAATTTAATAATTTAATTTTTAAATCTCAGAGAATCAAAAGGCTTCTTTTTAAAAAATGTATTTATTTTTATCCACATGATAAAAATATATGCTCATGTGGGTACAAGTACATGTGGCAGTCAAAAGAGAATGTTGAATCCCCTGAAGCTGGATTTTCAGGTAATTATAAGCCATATGATATAGGTGCTAGGAAGTACATTCTCTTAATTACTGGGCCACCTTTCCAACCCTCAAAAGTGGTCCATATAGTCTATCCACACCTTATAAGCTGAAGTTTGACAAGAACCTTAATCGTTAGCCTGTCATTTTTCAGAAGACAATATGTCTTCATCAGGTATATACAAGAAGCAAATGTTTCTAAGGAGCTACTTTGTACCCTTCTAAGGAAGATGTCTTTTGACATGGCTCTTAAGGGCTTGTCTCTGCTCCTGAAAGAATGGAATGAAGATTGCTCACCATCATTAGAGTTGCTAAAGTGCTGTTGGGAAACGTCCTTGGAAAACTGGTAAGAAAACCAGAAACTGCTCACTCTTCAAACATATTTACATCCTTCTGTTGTGGGATCCTAGGAAACACCATCTGATCATAACTGCCCAGAGACTAGGTTACCCCGAATACTGGATGTGGTGTAGGGGACTTCAAGTGCTCTCCATGCTGGCCTCTATGCTCTTGGTTTCTCTTCCTTTCTTTCTTTCTAAGGGTGTGTGCATGCCTAATCCACCTCATGTGCCCATAGGCAGAACACATTTCCTACTATAAAAAGTTGAGATTTGGAATGAGAAAAATAAATACAAGTTGTTCCTCTTCTCTCTGTCGGAGGCCCACTGTCCTTCCCACACCTTCTCCTGGGAAACATGCTCAGATCAGAGCTCTTTGGTATCCTTAGAGTCAACCAAAGTAATTTTTTTGAAAAGATTGTTCTCTGGCTGATTTTCTAGCATACAAAGCTTCAAGTAATAAAACTACAGCTGGCACACAGAAGTTTTTGGTAGCTGAGAGTTACAGATATTCATCTTTAAGTATGTGCTCATGCCCAGTCTGTTCTCCCTTCTTCAGAGCATCTCATGGGCAGATTTCAGGTCCAGGTGGAAACTCTTTGAGAAAAGTTTTCTGTACCAAACACGCATACATTGTGTTGAAATTATTCTCTAAAAACATAACTCTTTAGGTAGCACTTATATTGTATTACATATTGAATAGGTGGAAATGAGATGGTGATATGTTAATGCTACCCTATTTTATATAACAGGCAAGAGACAAGAGAACCATACATTTTGACATCATAGAATTCTATCAGGAACAAATCTCCCATGAATTCTGCAGGATAGCTGGTTATCTTTTTCTGGCTGAGTGTTCTTTACAACTGAAAAGAAAACAAATACATCTTTACATTTTTATTTCTGTGCATGTATATGTGTATATGTGTGGTCTATGTATGTATGATATGAAGACATATACATGTGTGAGCACAGGTACCACGGAAGTCAAAAGGCCACCTCTGGTGTTGGTCCTCAATTTCCACCTTGTTTGAGACAGGGTCTTTGTTACTCTTGTTAGCCACTGTGCCTGGCATGCACAGTGGCTAACAAAAAGACTTCAGTGCATCCTCATGTCTCCACCTTCCATCTCAGTTGACATACATTCTGGTGATTCAGACTCAGTTCTTCACATTTGTGTGGCAAGTGCTCTACCCACTGAACCATCATCTCAGGGTAAGAGAAGAATTCAAGTAGGGTGAGAGGGAGATTTGAGATTAGACCTGAAGAACAACTCTGTTGAAAGAAAGAAATTAGACCTCAATTCACAGGGCACTGTGCCATCCCTGATTTCTCTGCCCCCCAGAGTATACTCAGGCCTTCTGGATTGAGCCCTTGGCACCTGTCTCTCTGCTTGGAGTGGTGTTGGGCTGTCCTTTGCCATTCTGGTTTCATTAAGGTTACTTCCACAGGATCCTGGACTGCATGTTGGGAGGGTGCTTGCCTCTGTCACACTTCCCTGTTCAATTTCTTCATGCATGTTTTATGAGTTTCCAGCTGCAGTTTTATGATCTATTCACAGTAGTTTACTGCCTATCTTCTCTCCTGCTGAACACTCTGCACCCCACTCTCATCTCTCCAGGGGCTCAGCCTCTGGCATTCTTAAGTGGGACTCAGTGTCAAAGCTTTGAGAACTAGAAATGGCTGGTTTATCTACAGCTCTCTTAAAGACACATTTCCCAGGAGCTCCAGCATCTGCTCACTGTTGCTTCTCAGTGCTTAGATGAGCGGCTAGCATAGAGTTCCTACGTTAATTTGATAATTTAAATGAATGCATAACTATATGGGACCTTCTGAGAGTAGATATGGCCTAATCTCTTTTGTTGGTGAGTTAAAAATTCCCCACTAAATCCTTATAGCTTTTCTGGGGCTAGAACTGAAAGTGAGAGCTGGCATTGGTCTAGAAGAGGCTCTATCATAACAAGGTTCCTCGCTTTTTCTTATATTATTATTATGTGAATGTTTTATCAGACAATATAGTTTGATCATGATAGCCCCTCCCCTAACTTTTCTTTGATTTTTTTTTCCTCACATTCCTACCCACCCAGCTTTATGTTTTTAAGTTCCTCACTTTCCAGGAAAGAGCTGAGACATAGAGGCAGCTGGAGTCTGGGCTGTACAGAGGACCTGACTCAGGGGCTTGAAAGTCCATCTTTCTTTCTTAACTCACTCACAATGCTACCCAAGATAACAATCTCAAAGCCACCATAGCAGATGGTCACTCCATAGTCCAAAAGATCTTTTCTGTCTTGTCTTTTAACATTTGGGAAGCAGTCCAGAACATGGACATTTTCAGTGAATAATGAGGAAGCATTGTGTTCAACAGAGACTTTTATTATTTTTTTTTTAATTTCAGATCCTTAAATGCTATGTGAGAATCATCTCTGTGCCTTAGAGTGCCAGTTTGAGAAAAAGCAAATCACCTCTTAAAGTTACCGTATGCTGTGTTTACTCTGTGTTGATTCTACTTCTTTATGAAAGGAAGGTATTATTTCCTCAGAGAAGAGCATGGGAGAGGAATGGACAGTTTAGCTAACACATGAGATGTAGCTCTGATCAAAAGATTAAACCCAACACTTGCCTGAGATGCTAACGATCTTGAAATCTTACTATCTAGAGGGAGTTCAGTTGAGATATGATTCGCAATGTTTCTTATTAATGTGGCAAAGGAGACTTGGGGGAAAGTCTCAAAGCCTTTTTCAGGGTACACTAATATTCAGACATGTCTAGGGTATAAATGTGTGTCACTGTAGTGCTTTCAAAAAAATCAACCTCCAAAAATCACCATTTCTCAGCATTTATTTTACTTATGAATCAACTGGGATCTTATTAACATGAAAAACTCAGCAGTTCTGAGCCCTAAGTTCCTGCATCTCTAACTCATACCCAAGAAATATACAAAGTACTTACTGCTCCATGATGTACACCTTATGCAGTAAGAGAGTACATACAATAGTCGTTGGCACATATATCTATTTTAAACAAACAAGTAAAATATAATAATTCACTTATTTTGTCACTCCTGCCACATTTGAAGTGTTCTCTCAAGAAAAGATTTATTGAATACATTTACCTAAGAATGCACAATTTATTGTTTTAAGATGTATTTATTTTTATTTTCTGCATATCAGTGTTTTCCCTGAGTATGTGCACCATGTTCATACTGGTGCCTATGACAGCCAGAAGACAACATTGGATCTACTGTAACTAAAGTCATAGATGGTGGTGAATAGCTTTGTGGGTGCTAGGAATCAAACCAAGGTCTTCTGCAAGAGCAGAGAGGGTTCTTAAGTACTGAGCCATCTCTTCAGCTTCCAAAGCACAGCTTACTAAATAATTCCTAGTCTTGGTGACTTCCTGCCACATACTTTGTAGCAATGAGGATGTTAAGAGAATCGACAAAGCATCCAGAGAATGAGGAGTCCCAAGATGGATGCAGTCAACATAGAGCATTGTTGATAACATAACACAAAGGTTAGCTCAAAATTGTTCACTCATGATAGGGATGTGCTCAGGCCAAAAACATCTTTGTAGCTATAAAATATATGGGCTTACACAGGGGATTTTAAGATGGAAGCTTTTGCTTATTCATATGATAAAATTCAAAAATGTTTGTCTTATGCTGTCTTATATAACCCATAGAGACTAGGGTGGACTATCCAATCACAATGGGCCCTATTATGGTGACCTAATTTTTACATTGATAGTTCAAAGAACTCAAAGAAATACTCTTATCCACTAAGAATTCCATCTCCAATCCTGCACGTCCTGAGCTTTCAGAGAAATCTCACAGTTCCTTCTGTCTAAGTAGAAAAATAATTACTGTGTCTTGATTACAAGGAAGACCACAGAACTCTGTTCTGTTTCTCAGGCTTCAATTAGAATGAAGAACAATTTCACTAATCACATTTAACTCAAAATGTCACAAGTCTCTTTAAAAATAAACCTCCTTTTCAAGGAAAGCCCAACCCTATGGGATTCTGCCAGTCCAAAGTGGATACCTTGTTCAGAGTGTTAAAAGCTATTTTTAATTAAGTGCACAAGCCAGTCTCCTTCAAAGGAAATGAAACTTCTCGAAAAATCACCTTATCTGTCCTCTTATTAGTAAATGTAAAGGCACTGAAAAGCTTACAGACCATGGTGATGAGCAGGGTGGATCACATTGTCCACGGGCTGGAGTGTGAAAGGCCACTCAGGGAAGCTGGCATCATCGCAGGGAGACAGGATTTAATTTCCCCTGGGGCAATGCGCTGCCTCCCATCCTCTTAGAACATTGCCTCGTATATAAGCTCCAGATTCCTTCCAGACCATTACAGCCCTGTGTTATGCAATGGACAGCTTGACATGCGGCTTGAATTGTACTCCTGAGGAAAAGGGACAGCTGACATTTGGGCTCAGATAGGTATTGTGTGACTTTGAACAAAACACAGGATCTTCGGACCCTCTTATTTTAAAGGCGGTAGTATATAATCTTCTTTTCTGTGCTAAGAAGATTTTTTTCAGAAGAGGAAACATGCAACTGACAGGAGCAACAAACTTGTATTGGCTTCCTAAGATGATAATGTGCTATCACCCTAGCTCATCCTCTGAGCCTTCCTTCACTTTACAGCTAGTGGCTTTTTGGGGTTTATTTTTTGCTTGTTTGTTTGTTTGCTTGTTTGTTTGTTTGTTTTTGAATTAAGAAATGTCCACATGCCCCATGACAAAAAAATAGTTCCATAAGGTCCTTTTGGGGTACCATGGCTTAGTTTGGCTCAGAAGTAGGCCAGAGAGAGATTGGGGGGTGGGGTGGGGGAGCAGAGCCTAAGGAAATAGACTCCACAACGGAGATGCCTCAGGAGCTGCTCCCTGGGGTGCCATATAGGTACAAAGTAAGCAGGTTTTCAGAGTGACAGGACCAGGGAGGCTGGATGTGGGAGGAGGATGGAAGAAGGTGGAAATGAGAGGGTGGGTGTAGGGAGGCAAACAGAGGCAATGATATCTTCATTCTCACACCAGGGAGGTAAAGACAGGCAGAGGGTTAAGCAACACTTCAGAGCTTTGACCCAAGTTAGTCACTTGCATGATGCCCAGCTTGACACTTCCTTATCACCCCTGAGGACTACTTTTGATTAGATCATGTTACTATAATACTAGAAGATCTCTTCTTCAGAGGCCTCATCCTTCCAGGCTTCAGGGTACCACACAAAAGGGACACCAACAAGAAGAAGCTGAAATTCTATACTCCAGAACAAAGTAGAAAAGGAGTGACAGGTTGGTAAACAAAAACCATTTAATTGGAAGCTAGCAGGATGTGTTTATATCACACATGCCCTACCATAGATCCACTCTGATTATAACCTGGGAATTATGGTACAAGGTGCAGACCTAAGTGACAGAAACAACCACGGAAATGTCTAGGCTATGGGAATGTACTGTGGAGACCTATCTCAGCTAGTGTTTATAATCAAGAGCTGTCTTCATGTAATAAGACAACTACAAATACAAATAAGATCTTTATGTTCTTTATAACCAGATGGGATAGCTTCAGGTAGGTCACCCAGAGCCCACAAGGATGGCAGAACTCAGGGCTGCTTTCCCTGGGATCCTTTTTCACTTGTGTTTTTAAGACTGAGAAGTAAGAGGAAGAGGAGGAGCAGATGAAGAGGAGAAAATGGAGCTAGAGAGCTGGCTCGGTCGGTAGCTGAGAGTGTTCACTATTCTCTCAGAGGACTCATGGTCCGTCCGTTTCCAGCACCAACCTGACAGCTCACCACTGTCTGTAGCTGCAGTTCTAGGGAAATCAGATCCCCTCTTCTAGCCCCTGTAGGTACTAAACACTTACATTGTGCTCAAACAACATGAAGGCACATGTTCATACATGAAAAAAATGAATAAATAACCCTTTAAGAAACAAGACAAAGGAAGAGGAGGTATTGGTTATGCTAATTTCTTGACTTGCAATAATTTTTCCCCTTCCCTCCTCTGCCTTTCCTCCCCTCTCTCCCTTCCTCCCTCCCTCTTTCTCTCTCTCTCTCTCTCTCTCTCTCTCTCTCTCTCTCTCTCTGTGAATGTGTGTGTGTATGTGCATTTGTTATGCACACACATACACACACACACACACACACACACACACAAACACATACAAAAAAAAAAAAAACCAAACAAGCAAGAGCCACACATTGATTGCAATATAGCCTGGCATGTCAGAGCTACCTCAGAAAAATCTAGTAAGAACCCTGGATTCTAGAATGAAAATATATGCATGTGAAGCATATCTAAAATTTAACAAATAATTTCAGGAGACCCAAGTGGTTTGGGGGTTAAGAACAGGGAACTATTCTACAAGAGAGTGAATGTACTTGTCTGGGTTCCTGTGATGATCTCCACTGGCTATGTATATGAGTATCTTTCCTTTCCTTTTCAGAAGACCTTGACACCAAGGCTTCGAGCATGGGACTGGAACACCAACTCAGACACAAAACCTTTCACTTAAAACCTGTCCTGCTGCAAGATATGCTAGAGCAATGGGTCTAACTTGAGGCCCACACAAGTAGAGGGAGCTCATGCCTGATGCTCCCTCCATAACCAGGAAAGGGAAGGTAGATGACCCAGAGACCTAGGATAGAACCAAACATGGCTGACTGGAGGAAAAAAAGTCCAACAAAATGATTCCTAAAGATATCCTGATATTCTGTTATACCTATAGTTTGATACCTAGCCCAATCATCATAAGAGTCCTCTGGCTGCTGAAGTAAAGATGCAAAGAGGCACAGACAAACATTAAGTGGCACCTAGGGAACCCTGCAGAAGAGAAGAAAGAAAGATTGCAGGAGCCAGAGGGGTGTAAGATACCAGGATAACAGGGTCCACAGAATCACCTAAGGGCCCCTAGGGGTTTAAACACTCAAGCAATCATGACACCTAAATGTTTGTGCTAGATCCTCTGCATACATACTGTGGTTCTTTAGCTTGGGGTATTTGTGGGATTTCTAATAGTGAGAATAGGGGTGCCTTTGCCTCATCGAGCCTTGACAGGATGGGAGGTACCTAGTCTTATTGCATCCTGTTATGCTGAGTTCAGTTGAGATCACTGGGACACTTGCTCTTTTCTGAAGGGAAATGGAGGAGCAGTGGATATGGGGGAGGGGGGAGATGAGATGAGGGGAGGGAATGGGAAGAGTGGAGGGAGGGAAATTTTAGTTGAGATGTATTGTATGAGAGAAGAATAAATTTAAAAAAGAAAAAGAAAGAAAACCTTGCCATCTAAACAGGAAAAGTAATTATGACCCATGATCACCAATGTCCTTTTGAACCAAAGGTTTTTAATTTAAGACAGTTTTGCAAAATAAAAAGTAAATTTGAGTATGCTAGGAGACACTATATTCTCAAACCCATAACAGGCATATCAAACCTAACCCTGTGTTTTAATTCTACTGTGTGCCTTCTGAAAACGTTGTCTTCAGTCATCCCCTATGAATATCCAAGGATACAGAGCAGAACACTGCTCCAGATCCTGCTGATGAAATGAGAAAAGGGGTTTAGCTCCTCCTCAAAAGAGAAGCAGAAAGGAAGGCCTGTAGTGTTTTGAATCTGAACATTAGCCAGTCTTAGTGCATGTGAGATTTTCTCTCCATTAGTACCAAGTGATTTTCTCCTGAAATGATGCAGGGAGTGAGCTTTTAGTCTGATCAACTGGCTATATCCTTAGATTAGTACTCAACTACCCTGGCTTTTACTAGCCACACCCAGAATAGATGAATAGTAAACTGGACAAATAAGAAGAGAAAATTTATCTTAAGATCTATACATGAATAAACTTTATATAATATTTCTACATTCAGTATGCAAATTGCCACCTATACATCATTGTCTATATCACTGCTTCCATTCTCATCCAAACTTAGATAAGCATCATAACCCCCCAAAACAAGTCATCAAGGCAAATATCACCTTTCCAGTGTTCTCAAAATGAACTTTGAGTTATCAGCTATTGTCAGAACCAACATTAATTATTATCAATATTCTCATCACTCTGAATTATCTTGGTTTCCATCCTGTTCATTTCTATAAATATTAAACCTCATACTGAGCAATGGTTCTGGGTTATAAGAGACAAAGATGCGTATTTTTTGGTATCTTGGATAGCTGATGCAACCACTAAGTCTTGGAACAGTGTGAGAAGTATCACGTTGCCTGACATGCAGATTTAACTCGGGATATGTGGACCTCTCTGCTTTTCTACATTTAGATTTTGTGTACCTGGAGATGTTATTATTTTTGAATTTTAATCAAATTCACTGAGAGAGAAAGACTGTCTAATTAAAATGCCCTCAACGTTTCTGTTGAAATTATTAAAGCAAGATCATACTTTAGTAAGAGTCAGGGGACTCTTCAGATTAATGCTCTATTGAACTAACTCAAAAAGTCAAAATGAGTGATTACAATATCTTGAAAAAACACAGGAACTCTCCAGGAAAGTGGTTTACCCTCTGTGAAAGAATGAACTTAAGATCTTCCATAAGAGACAGAGAAATTTTTATTAGTGGAAACAGCTTCCCAAAGGAACCTAAACATCATAGTTTTATAAATGTTAGCTGAAGGATAATTCATAAATATATTCAGATATGAATGTTCATTGGTGATACTTACAGCTCACCCATCTAAATTCTTCTACCATCTCATCTTGCAAAAATAGGCATGTAGTACTTCTGCCTGTCCCATTCATTCTCCGTACACACAGACCTTCTCTAAACCTATCCATACTTTTAGAAATATGGAGACTGAGTACAAGTTTCCCCTTTGCAGATGCTATCCAAACTTGATCAAGCACTGACTTTCTTTGATAAACTAGCTTTTCTGACTTCTAGCAAATTTTCATAGTGATGCTAGGTGTTGGCTGCTATTGGTGACTATTATGAAAGAGAGGAGTTTAAAGCTCTGAGAACTTCATAAACTGGTTGCTAATTCACATTTTTGAGTAGCTGAGAGGATACAAACCAGAGTTATTCTTTCATCTGTCGATCATTCCTTCAATGTGTTTGTTGACTGCCACTAAGATGGATAAAATAAGAGAAATTGAAAACATGTTTAGAAAAAGAACTCAGACTTTATTTCATGACATTTTAATTGCAGTAAAGGAGGTAGGAAAAAAAAAAAAAACAGAAAGTAAGGAATAGATAATACAACTTGGAGGACTGACACGTTGAGGACTGTAAAGTAGCCGAAAGGGTAGGGAATGAGGCTCTGCAGTTTTAGAGAGAGAAATCAGACTGGACTTTGTGGACATGGTGCAGGAGCAATACGGATGGTATGAAGGAGCCACCCAGCTGAAACAATGCACAGCCTCAGAGCAGAAACAACTGCAAAGGAACCAAACAGAACCAAACAAACAGAAGAAGAAAAAGACCAGAAAGGGATTCAGCTAGAGTGGGGCAGAATGCGATGGAAAGTTAGTGACATTCTAGTGGATACTAAAAAGGTTTGATTTATATGTTTTAATGATAAATGACTCTTTTCAGAGGAATTTCAACAGTCAAAATGGGCAGAAGGAGGCTGGGCTGTCTACCCACATAGGCAGTAGCAGTGACCTTGGTAAGAAGTGATGACCTAAAGATCATGCTACAAAGACAGAGTCAAAACTGGGGAGTAGAACATGTGCAGGGGTAAAACAGAGGTAGTGATGGAGGGTGGTGTTGCCTTTTAGTTGCAAATCTACTCCTGACCTGTACTGAAGCTAGAACATCTGTCCCCTGCTGATAGGCATGGTGCTAAACTTGGCATCTCCATTGCAAGATGCTGAAGAGACACTGGGGAGGAACAGGCTACCTCCCTGGTCTTGTATCTGGTTCTTGGAGCAGGCTCCTGAAATCATAAGCTCCACATCTGTGGGCAGCTTCCCCTTTACCTCAGTGCATGGCTCCCTAGACTATCCCATGCCTTGGTCAGATTCCAGCATGGGCTCAGACCTACTTTGTCTCCTGAAATATATTGCAATGACACCTTTTGTTGTGGCTTTCTAGGTAGTTACACCAACATTTCACCACTGAGGTTTTCCCCTTATTCACTGGGTACTGCAGAGACCTCTGCTCCACTCTTTCAATCAAGTCTTAATTTTAACCCATGGGAGTAACAGGCATTAGATAGGTCTGTTTCCTCTTATGTTCTCTGGCATACACTTGAAAACAGCATCCGGGTGCTGGAGAGATGGCTCAGTGGGTAAGAGCACTGACTGCTCTTCCGAAGGTCCTGAGTTCAAATCCCAGCAACCACATGGTGGCTCACAACCACCCATAATGAGATCTGACGGCCTCCTCTGGTGTGTCTAAAGACAGCTACAGTGTACTTACATATAATAATAAATAAATCTTAAAAAAAAAGAAAACAGCATCCATATCTCCTATATTTTGTATTCTTTAGTATTTTACTTCTCAGTAGCTATATCTATATAATACATATAAATACATTTATTACTCTAGACTCCTATTATTCTGAATGACTCATTATATTAAATTTTCTTTGATGAAATACATGGGGTCTCCATTTCCTGACTGGACCTTGATGGATACAAAGAACATTAAGAATGGTTTCTTGGTATTTGGTCTCAGTAAATCAGTAAAGTGTGGTGCCAATATCTGAGATGAGCCAGGACCAGGAGGGAAGTATTCTGATCTGGTTTCTTTAGATTGATGCTTCTTATGATTATAAGTGGTGTTTTCAAGTTGACTGTTCTGTGTTTGTGGCTAAAATCCAAGATAGAGGACAAGGCAAGAGCTATTGCTTGGAGGAAACAATATATCGTTAACATTTATAGCCAGAGGATTGTGTGATTTCCCTTCTGGAAGTGTGTCCAAAGAGGCAGGAAGATCACTGAGGATTGAGTCCTATGGCACTCTAAACTTTAAAGGCACAATAGAGCTTGAAATTAAATAACTCAGATGATACAAGAAAAAAAGGACCTAGAAACAAGCACTTCTAATAACTAAAGCATGCATTTCAGTGAAAGAAACCATTTTACCATTGCTTTCTTTGAGGCTAAGATGAAGGCTCATCGTTAGTCACCAGATTTGTAAACTGATGTCATCAAAAACATTGACAAATCCTACAGTGGAGCTGGGTGTCTAAAAACCAATGGAACTGGGCCAAAGATCTGACGGGTGGTGAGACACTAAACAGACAGCACACAGTGTTTTGGAAACTTTTTTGTTTTGTTTTGTTTTTGTTTATTAGATATTTTCTTTATGTACATTTCAAATGCTATCCTGAAAGTTCCCTATACCCTCCCCCCTCCACTGCCCACTCCCACTTCCTGCCCTGGCATTCCCCTGTACTGGGGCATATAAAGTTTGTAAGACCAAAGGGGAAACTTTTGTAATGCAAAGCTTCTGGGGGAAGCCAGGCAGCGACCCAACACTGAGTGAGCAAGTAGTTGCAGGTCATGCCTTATGCCAGCATTCTTATACAGATGTTGAAATTCAAAACCGTGTGTGTATGTGTGTGTGTGTGTGTGTGTGTGTGTGTGTGTGTGTGTGTGTGTTTGTGTGTAAAACAGTGATCCAGGAATTTGTTAAAAAGCACTGGAAATTATGAACAAATGGAGGTGCTAGCACAACATTCATAATTTTGTGGTTTCATATTTGAAAGCATCATTTTTACTTTAGAAGGAGCCACGTGGATCCCTTGGAGCTGTGTTTTATGTTTAAGGATATAAGAAGTTTGGATTTCTTCAAGGCAGCACAGTAGAGCAATCCGTTTGCCTCATGAACTATAGCTGTTGGGTGATTCTCATTTAACTTAATTAATCTGAAACAAATGTGTGAAGATTGTATTTTCAGTAACTGCTACTTGCCAAACTAGATTCTATTCTGGACACGTCTTCCTTCTGTGAACTCCTAACCCCAAATCCAGCACATTCTTACCTTTGCAGGCCCTTTAAAGAGCATTCAAACATTCCATGCCAACTGGAACAAACCACATTCTGACAGGCAAGATATTTTTAATCTTTTAATATTGACAAGAAGCAGACTTTATTTCTAAAAATGAAATATATCACAAGTCAATTATTCCAACACAGATCAGCATATGTTCAGTCTTTGAATGTTTACAATGATATTCAATCTCAAATAAAAATCTTTCTTTCTTTTAACATCGGCAGATTTTCTGAAGCACGTGACTGCTGGGATAATGTTGCCAACAGCAACAGCAGCCACGGGCTCTTTTTATCTCCACCAAATTCTGAGATTGGGCACCAAGGGTATCAAGGTCAAAGTCTTCTTTTCTAACTGACTGACATTGTCAATGAAATTATCTACCTGTGGTTCTTGCCACAGTCACCATCTCACAGGTTATATAATTATAATTTCAAAATTAGTATTTATTTGTATTTCTCAGTCTCCTCAATAGATCAATGGAACTCTCACTATGGACAAGCACCTCTTGCTTGCAGATTCGTATTATACTTAGATGGTTACTGTCATTAGGGAGAGCAGGTTTGTATATAAAGAATAAACAGCTCCACTACCCTAGAGTCATTTAAGATACATGGAGCTGTCTACTCAACAGAGCACTATTAATAACCATAAACAAGTGGCCCGGAGCCTAGGAGAGTTTTCTATAGTTCCCCTGGCTGCTGACACTGATGGCTGGCCAACAGCTTCCTGCTTTGATAAGAAGTTGCTAAGAAGCCACTGAGAAGTATGCCAACAGGGACAAAAGGCAGCTGGTATTGAATCATGTGAACTCCTTGAATGATGAAGGAAAGCACTATGAAAAGAATTCTTTGGGACAGAACAAAATAGTGGGCAGGAGCGAATAGTTCTTAGTGACTCATAAAATTCAAAATATGTGCTTCTTGTAGAATAGGAAGTTAAACCCAAAATTATAAGTCAGTAGTTTATAATAAAATTCGAGATGGTGAAAGAAAGCAATGTTATAGCATGTCATTCAAACACATACAATGTAAGATTTTTATGATGGTTTGTAAATGAAGAGGAAGACAATTCAGAACATGTATCTGACTCTTTTCTGATTTGAACTGATAAAGCCAAGGAAGTAGAAGTGTGGTTAGGAGAGGGAGGGTCCAAAAGACAAGCACAGGAAGTGGGAAATGAGCAAGTCCACAGGAAGTGGGAAACGAGCAAGTCCACAGGAAGTGGGAAACGAGCAAGTCCACAGGAAGTGGGAAACGAGCAAGTCCACAGGAAGTGGGAAACGAGCAAGTCCACAGGAAGTGGGAAACGAGCAAGTCCACATGCCTGCTGTAGGAATTGCGAATGAACTACTCTCCCAGATGCATCATTTTTGACAAGAAATGTGGGTTTGCCAGCAATTTGCCTCCTAAACATTTCTAGTTGGAGGTAGAGTTCCTTATGTTGGGGAAGATCCTGGTGTTGAAGAAGCAATGTTTCTAGGGTGATTTCTTCTAAGATCAAGAGGAAAATGGTCCAAAAATATCTTCATTGGAATATAAATATACACAACAATTTACCTGCCTGCAGACCTTGTAACTATACTTTCCATCAAAATCCAACAGATATTAATCTCCCCACCTTCCATTCCAACGCTTCACTTTTCTTCTGTACACGATAAAAGAGCATTGCTAAATGTTTTTCTAGTTATTTTTATTTTACTGATGAATGTTCTACTTTCATGGATTTAATGGTACTTTTCTCTGTCTTTACAGTGTATAACATGTTCAGATATAAGACTGTTATTGTTTACTTGCCTTATTCTCAAGGAAACCTTGGTAATGAGACTGTTGTCTTTGAGCTGATGTACTCTGGGTACTTTTTGGTGATGTCTCAATTCTTGTGCTCAATTCTTGCATGTGAAAGTTCCTACTATGCATATCCAACTTCCTAATTACTAACAATTAACCTAGAAAACCATATAACATCTACTTGACCCATTGCCTGTTTCGGTTGTGAGGTCCATTGCTAAGAAGAATGCTCTTTGTGATTGTAGAAAGGAAATGGAGAAACCAAGGGGTATGGCAGACAATTGGGTTGCCATGAAACCCGTGTTTTGTGTACAGAACTGGACATCATGCAAGACTTCCTTGCCTTTCCTAAACTCGAGCCTCTATGAGCCTTCAAAAGATGGGCAGACATGAAGAAGCGCTGCTGGGAGATAGGTGCTTACTCTTCATACTTAAAGCAGTGTTTTAAAAAAAGGCAATCTTGACTTCTCTAGATTTTAAGTGACATTTTTCTTTATCCAGGAATAAGAGGAAAATTCTCAAATGACTGATCAAATGGGAAATGGTCATACTTTTGTACTAACATCATGCCTTCTGTAAGAGATATAGTTTAGATTGAAAAAAGGGGAGAGGAAGAAAGAAAGAAAGAAAGAAAGAAAGAAAGAAAGAAAGAAAGAAAGAGGGAAGGGGAAGGGGAAAAGAAGGAAGGAAAGAAGGAAGAAAGAAATAAGAGAGGAAGGAAGAAAGAAGAAGGAAAAGATTTGTCATTGCTAATACCATGAAATATTAAAATTTACCTAAAGCAAACAATATTCCCAAACATCTTTTACCTTTGTTCAACGCCTCTTTCTTGTGTGTTCCTCTTGCTGTCCTCACCATCTGCCTTTCTCATGCCTTCATGTTTGCCTATAACTGCTAAACAAGACTCCCCAAGACCTGAAGCCCTCAGATTGTTTTTCTCCAGAAGGGTCTTATTTTCCCAAATAGCTGTTGCTGCTGCTTCTTGGATCCCTCTGCTGTCATATATGCATAAACCCTTGCAGGGTGAGCTTTCTTAGTATCAACTATCAAAGCAGTGCAGTATTACTATTGCCTTTGGCCATTGAATTCTCCTCACTGGCTGCTTATATAATGTTCAGTGAGCTCCTTTGACAAGGAGGAGTTCTTTGTTCAACAGTGCCAATGGGCAGGATGGTCTTGTTCTAGGCCTTGTCCCTCATCTTATTAGAAGTAAGTAAAAATTATCCAGTCTAAGATGATAGCACCACAAATGTTTCTCTCCCTGACTTAGACCCCAAAGCTGATGACAGAGTAGAGTTCCTGACACTTATATCATGACTGGTATACAAATTTAATGGCAGATTCTTGGAAGAGAACCTTGGAAGGCATATGTATTTTCTATGCTTGATTCACCCAACACACAATTCATCCCACTACAATTGAACAGAGTAGCTTTCACTCCAAGTTAGTGGTCCTTATATAAAACAGCTGAGAACACCTATTAACTAAAACAACTCTTAAAGGCTGCCAGAGCACTCTTTCTATTTCCACCTACATCTCAACCACTGCCTCGTCTTTGGGTCTAGACTCAGTTGGACACTGTCTGTAAACCTTTTTGACAGTGATGATACTCAGAGAAATGTCTTTTAGTTATCAATGAAGAAAGCAGAGACAAAGATGTCTTTGTCATCTTCCTAGTAAATCATATTTAACAGACAGAAGGAATGGGGGAGTTTATTGATGTGCGGGGAGTATTCCTAAGGTATTAGCATATTTTTCCAGGTTCTTAACTTTAACACAGATAGACCTCACTTTACAGCTGGCTCTGTTCATGCTAGGTCAGTGGTTTTCAACTCCTAGACCCAAACAAGCCTAGATTTGTATCACAATATTACATAACACTTTCCCAGTCTGAAATGAAGTTTGATGATAATGACTTCCATCACTTTCCTGTGATAACATATCTAAGTATAAGAAAAATATGTATATTAGTGTGTACTAACTAGAGAGACAAAATGAGGTAATCTGATATTGGCATCTCTATATGATTCCTACCTGAACACAACAGCTAAAATTATCACTTGTGGTAATATTGTCTTGTATTTTAATATCATAAATGGTTTGCTTGTTAATCATATGATTTTTGTTTCAAAATATTAAACCACTCTTAGTAAAGTTCTAAGGGAATGAGAATAGTTTTCTCCTTATAATCCATGATAATTGTAGTCTCAAAAATATTATGTGTATTTGAAAGCTGAATAAAGCCCATTGAGTCCAATAATTGTCCACTTATATTCCACTTCTTACATGTCTGGAAGATTATTCAAATACATAGTAAAGCAAGATGATTCTTTTTAATGCAAGGTCAAATTTCTAGTCCATGATCTCACCAACAGATTCTACCAGTAGTCCTTATAATGATGACATCCAAAGTGCCTTTAAGGCTAATATCAACTCCCATTACCTTGGAGTATCCATTTTATATCAATTAAATCAAAAGATCAGACAACTTGAAGACTTTTCATTTATTCTGTAAAACCTGATTAATAATGTATTATAAATTGCAGAATTTTGCATGTCAGCGTTATAGATAACAGTTCTCTATATATGTAGGCCCATAGAAATAGATGGGCCTTTTATTATAGCATTGAGAAATAGATAACTGCTTTGCATAAGCATATATAAAATCTGAAAGATATAATCCAGTCTATAAAAGTAGGATACACAGTCCACAATTACAGTTGCCATAAGAAGAAACCCCTCAGAAAACCCTTATAACTAAAACTTATTTTAAACATTTCATTTTTCTTTTCATATTCATTTTATAGATGTTACAAATTTTCTTATGTTGTTTATGGGACTTGGTGTTGCTTTTGCAAACTTTATGAAACAAAGTGTGGAAAAAATTAGAAAATAAATAATAAATACAAAAGGGAAACTAGCAATAAATGAAAGAAAAAAATTTTAAAGAGATTTGAGAATTTAAAAAGGACAAGTTGGAAATGGTCATGTGTGCAGTGTGTTGCTACATATTATTCCTTTAGGATGAGTTGTTATGCCTTGGTAATTTCACTGAAACTAGAATCCCGTGGACCACTTCTTGTCCCTCACATGAAGTTGGGATCCATGGATCAGCAGTAACTGATGAAAAGTTTTTAAGATGTAAGCATGTCCCTTCCTGAAATAAGAGCTCTCTTGACCCATCTGTTCTTCTACTCATACCACTAATGACTTCAACTTTTCTGAAGCCTTAAGTCTGGACATGGCTCAGTTCCCTGAAAAGTTTCAAGATCATGAAACTGAGGGAGGCACAAGTATGAATAATAAAGAAAAAAAAACAACGTAATTTAGTATAAACCATAAACATGTGTATGAATTTAATCATGAATCATTCTTGAAATAAAAGTTTAATGCAATTTAATATGTCACATGTCACAAGTTATGAACCAAATTGCAAAATAGTACTAAGATTTTGGCAAGGTTATCTATATGGTTTAATATTTTTAAGGATGGAATGGTATTACTTTTCTGCATATTTATTCACTCATTTTCAAATGTTTTCTAAAACTCTCTTGATGCAACCTAAGTCTTATATATTCTAAATTTAGGGTGATCCCATATCTTTTTCAAATTTTTTTTTCTGTTCAAACGTATGACTTTAGAAATGGAGTAAAACTTAAAGACTCCTCTCTTCAAATGGATAAGAATACATTAACTGTGGCCCTAGACATTCAGAAGTCCATTTTAAACACAGAGAAGGAAAACAAAACAAAACAAAACAAAACAAAACAAAACAAAACAAAAAACATAGTTGTCCTGTATTGCATCACACTAGCCTTGGGCATGCTCGTTAGGCCTTCTCCATTACTTGGGTATCTTAGGAATTAATTTAATTTTTGGAGAAAGAGGGTGATGGATTACAGTGTGCTGCCAATCCTCAAGTCCTTAAACACAACCTTTAAAAGGACAAGGCTAGAAAAGCTTGTTAGAGCAGAGGTCCTGGTGTTTCCTCCAAAGTTAGAATGAGACGGAAGTTTCTTGCTCCTCCAACTTTCCTGGTTTCTTCTCAGGTGCGTTGACTATGCCAACTAGTCTGGTGAACCAAGCAGAGATTGTCTGTTTGGAGTCACGTGATTACCAGGATGAGCCTTCAGAAGGCAGAGTGGAGTGGAAATAACTCTTCAGCTAACTGCAGGTCGAAGCCTAGGAGGAAAACCGTGTTTCAAACCCCGGAAGTCACCATGCCCTAACAAAGTTCCAGCACCCAGTAGACTCGTGTTTTCCAGATAACCAAGCAGACACTGTCTGTTGGAAAATAACGCAATATGGCAATTCGGTATAGGTTCACTACAACTCATCTTTGCATGGACACCTTCACACACAACAGGGATATTATCAGGAGTGAGTAGAGCACTTGGACACTCTTCGTTCCTTTTGTTTGGTTGGGCCAAGGCAAGGTTTCGATGAAAGCAATGAAGAACAATTCTTAGCTCCTTGCTTATTCCCATTCCCAACAGGAAGAAATGAATATGGCAATCTTGGCTAATGGCATAAGAGGCAATTCCACACGTCGACAATCTTTTGCTTAACCCAATGGCTTCCTCCGAAGACAAAGAGCAGAGAATCACAGCAGCTGATGGCTGTTGTGCTCAAGAGGATTTCATTGTAAAATGCAACTTTGTTTTTACAGCTCTTGGAATGCGCCACAACGTACAAGTAGTAAATCCTGAAGAACTGGTAGGGAAGAAAACAAATAATAATGATACCTATAAAGAAAAGATTTTTCAGTTGTGCCCAGAACTCCTGGTGGGATAGTAAGGAGTGGCGAAACTTCCGCACCATGGACAATGTGATGAAGACTTGGAAACCCAAGAGAAGCATCGCAACGGCTATGACAACAATGACTATTATATAGTTGACAACTCGCACAGAATCATGGCCAAGTTCTTTATGGAATCTAAAGCACTGTTCCTCATTGTATTCTTCGCTGTTTCCATACTGAGAAACCACCAAGGGCACAACGATAACGATCACCAGAAGCCACATGGCAGAACTGGCTGCAACTGCATGCAATTTTCTATAGAATTCTACTTTGTCTCTACGCTTGAAGAAGATGAGGTATCTGATGACTAGTATTACCACATAGAACAGGAAGGTGAGGTACATGTGGATATGTAACATGGCACTCACAAATTTGCAGAAGGGTAATCCAAACGTCCAAGTCCCTTTGATAAGATATGCCAAGCGGAAAGGCACCGTCAGTAGGAAGACCCCATGAACCACCACCAGGTTAATGACAGCCATGGTGGTCACTGAACGCGAGTTCATTTTCACCAGCAGGAACAGGATGGAGATGAGGCCTACCAGTCCTCCAATGAACACTATGAAGTAAATCGATGTTAAATGGTGTGCCAGTATAGGATCACAAGAGGAATTCTCGGAGGTATTATATCCATCCATTCTTCAAACATTACCTACAAAAGCAAAAACACCAGTGCACCTAAACAAACTTCCAGACTGTTGATCACAGCTCCTCCAGTGCACTGACAAAGTGACTCGGTAGTTTATCTGTTTTCATGACATTTACTTTATCTGTCTTAAGAATGAAGATAGCAGTCTCTGTGTTTTTATAGTCTCTACACCTAGAACTCCTTTTCATCAGTCGGTTTGATATTGATAATAATGCAGTACTGCAGACTGAGTTTAAGAAGAGGTTCACAGTTTTAAGAGCTCAGGGTCAGGGGGGCTCACCTGATTTGTCCTTCCTTTGGACAGAGTTGCAGGAAGGTAACAGAACACAGGGACTCTGAATGTGAATATGTCTCTTCTAATCTCCAACTCTTTTCACAAAAGCATCAGGATTTAGTCATGAGGATTCTACCAGAAAAGCTGATGAAGTCATGCAAAACAGTCTAAGCATGGTTCTATTTCTCTAAGTTCTTCCAAGTAAAGAACAAATGACCTAAGGATATTCATGCATAACTTTCTAAGAATGCTGACTAACTTGACCAAAGCTCAGGCAAGTGAAGCTTCTTTTCTCATGATAGTTTTAACATCATCCTCTATGAGGCTTTAGGTAAGTTCTTTCACCTGAAATGTGGCATGACTCCCAATCTCTCATCTTGTATCTATCTTGCAAATTTTAAGAACAGCTACTCTCACTTCTTTGGACTCTTGATGAACACTCTTTATTGAGTGCTTACTCCCCTCTCTAATAAATTCTCCAAGTTTTTATCTTCATAATTTATTTTATTTCATGTGTATACGCATGTTACCTGCATCTATATGTGTGTACCACATGAGTGCTTGGTATTGAAAATGTCCAGAAGAGGATGTCAAATAACTCTGGAACTGGAGTCACAGATGGTTGTAAGCCAGTAAGTGGATGCTTTGAATTTAACCTGGGTCCTCTGGAAGGGCAGCAAGTGTTGTTTTCAACTGCTAAGACATTTCTCCAACCCTCCACAGTCTTCATTAATTATTAGTATTTTGAAATCTTTCAGTTTCACTACACAAGTCAAATCTAATTTTTCTTTTTTCTTTTTTCTTAGATATTTTCTTTATTTACATTTCAAATGTTATCCTCTTTTATGGTTTCCCTTCCAAAATCCCCCTACCTGACCCTGGCTCCCCCTGCTCACTAACCCACCCACTCCAACTTCCCTATCCTCATATTTTTCTACACTGGGGCATAGAGCCTTCACAGGACCAAAGGTCTCTCCTTCTATTGTTGTCCAATAAGGCCATCCTCTTCTACATATGCAGATGGAGCCATGGGTCCCCATAGGAGGAACAACAATATGAACCAACCAGTACCCTCAGAGCTCCCAGGAACTAAATCTAATTTCCTATTTTAATCTTTCAATCATTACTCATCCCAAAATACCAATAATATTATTTAAGTACAGTATGACCTTCTCAAGGAATTAATTAAAACATATTTTAAAAATTCCAGAATGTGCTGGATTACACTGCTCAAAGTTTGTAGGTTAAAAGAAAGAAAAGGAGCTTGGCCATGCCTAGCATTCTGACTTGAACAGTTGTGTAATAATGAAACATCTAAGGTATTTTTTCACTGACGTTAGAAAAATTGGAGCTGAGCAAGAACAGTAACTCACTGGGTACCTAACCTTTGTAACACATTTACAATCATTCTTAATGTTTTTATGAACATCTTTTCAAACATGTATTGTTACACAAATTATAAACCAATTATTAAACCAAATGATATTCACAATGTTGATGAATCTCAAAAGCTTTGTATAAATCATGTAAATTCTCAGCAAGGAAACAGTACTTCTAAAGGTATAAAAGAGGTTAATGAAGTGTAAAAATATTATTTTAGGTGTCAAGTAGAGATGTGTGTATAGTAACTAACCAGACACACAGACATCCTAAATTTTCTAAGAAACAGAAAAAACAATTAGAAAAAAATACAATTTCTAAGATCTTTTCTAGGAAAATAATAATTTCTAAAAAATTGAAAAATTCTATATAGTAATACAAAATGCCACAAAGTATGTGAATATATACATATACATATACATATACATATACATATACATATACATATACATATACATATATATCCTTGAAAATTCAAAACAAATATGAGAGAAAACAGATAAATGTAGCCAAACTAGAGGGGGAGATGTGGGCTTTAAATTGGTCTGTAGAACACCGGGATGATGGATGTCTGATGTCATCACTGAACTATACACTTAAAATGATGAGTGCTGATCTAATTTCTAATTTCATTAAAACGTGATGTATCCTAGCCCCAGAAAGCCTCAACTTCTGTGGCCACGGAACACACTTCAGAGAAGCTGTGGTCCACTTACCTGTATCTCCCTGGAAGCTCTGAAGTTGGTAGGGGTCTATTGGCTAGTCCTCTCTTCACCTTTACTTGTTCTCTGTAAAAGAGCAGTTTTCCGGAGAAGAAACAAACTGGTTTTCCTCTGAGTCAAGTATCAATGTGCCACCGACACTTCTGCTCACCATTTCCTTGCACTGTTAGTGTAGTAAGACTGAAAGAAAAGAGTAAGGTCAGTGCTTCTGCTACTTGAATCAATTTCTTGGTAAAATTCCATGATCACTGCCTTTTAAATATCAGAAGCCTGAGTTAAATGATTTCTGTTTGCCAGGACTACACTGTATTGGGCTATTTACTTTCACAGTAGGCTCCCAGCTGCATAACATGTTACATAGAATTTAATGTGGCAAAAGCCTTAATGCCTTCCTTTCTGTCTATAAGAAGTGGGGGAGACAAAGGGTTGGGGATTTACCTCAGTGGTAGAGCGCTTGACTAGCAAGTGCAAGGCCCTGGGTTCAGTCCTCCGTTCTGGAAAAAAGAAGAGGAAGAAGAAGAAGAAGAAGAAGAAGAAGAAGAAGAAGAAGAAGGNAAGAAGAAGAAGAAGAAGAAGAAGAAGAAGAAGAAGAAGAAGAAGAAGAAGAAGAAGAAGAAGAAGAAGAAGAAGAAGAAGAAGAAGTGGGGGAGACAAAAAGAAACTAAGAGTCTATAAAGTGATTCACTTTCTTGTTTTCTTCACTGTTACAGACATTCAGAATCTATAGTTCCAGAATGTGACTTTGTTTCTGTTGCTGGAGACAAGAGTTAGCCTGTGATGAATATCAATGTGTAAAAGCTTCAGTTCATCTAGTCAAAGTCTCTTCTTTCCCATGGACTTGATTGAGCCTGTGTTTCATTAAGAGAGGTTAAAGTTCTGCAAGTGAAGGGAACCCTGCTTGTGCCCTGCCTACAAGTCACAGAGCACCACCTCACAGTTGGCATATGTCTGTGTGTCTTAACCAACAGAAGTTAAAAGCATTAAGAGAGTGGATGACCCAGACTGCCATAGAGGTCAGGTCTGCAGTGCTGGAACACAGGCAGGTATTGGCACATCTGTTGTAGAAAATGGAGATCAATTTGAGCAAGGCAGAGGCCTGGTCCCTCGGAGCAGCGGGCCACCACTGTGCCCCAGGGTGTAACAGGGCCTTTGAATGATCCATTTGCTCTTGGGACAGCTGTGGCAGAATTCTGGTTTTCAGTACTATAAGTTCCGAATCACAGATATCAAGGTGACATTTTAAACGTCCATCATAAATGTTGTTGACTGTAAATGGGGTTAAGGCAACAAAAGTCAAATCAAAGACTGAGGATTTTAGGCTGAGTTAAAGAAGGAGTCTGTGTCACAGCATTTGCAACTCTAAATGTAAGAGTCACACATTGTGGTGTGCTTGTGTATTCACTATGAAAGTCTCTCTTCGGTTCTTTTTGTTGTTGTTGTTGTTTTTGGTGGGGGGGAACAGAGTCTGCCTAGGAGGAGCATGGGATTAGTTTTTATTGTTACCTTGCACACCTACAGTCACCTGAAATGGGAGAGCATCAGTTGAAAAATTGCTCAGCTCAGTTTGTCTGGGGCCACATCTGTAAGACTTGTCTTGATTGGTGTGGGAGGGCTCAAGCTACATTAGTAGCACTATTCCTACACAGGTGTGTTGGGCTGTGTAAGGAACCTTAGCTATAAGGTTTGATGCTCTCATATGGTTTAAGTGAATCAAGCTTTCCATTTACTACAACTAAACAAAATTAGATCATCTAGACAGTGTATTCTAAAGGAGCCGGTAGAAGATTTTAGCCATCACAACTACATGATAATACTAAATGTGGTAAATATGCTGATAATTTTAAATTAAGCTAAAAATAAAAAAAATGTATGATTTCTAATGATATATTGCTATACATGTCTTCTTGCAGTAGATGGTAATTAACACTGACACTCACAACCACCCAATGTTTCAAAAGTAAGAGACTTTGAAGCACTCAGGTCTAAATGGGATATCTATATCAAATTTCTCCCTTCAAGGGTCAGGTATCTACAAAGAGTGGGAGACAGAAAGATTATAAGAACCATAAGTAGTAGACGGTGCTTGGGAAACAACATTTTAGATATAGCAGGGCTTATAATATGTAAACTCACACAGATTGCAAAAGTATGTATAAGATCTGCACAAGAAACTTAGAATACCCAAGATACAATTTGCAAAACACATGAAACTCAAGAAGGAAGACCAAAGTATGGATACTTCATTCCTCCTTAGAAGGGGGAACAAAATACCCAAGGAGGGAGTTACAAAGTTTGGAGCTGAGATGGAAGAAAGGACCATCCAGAAACTGCCCCACCTGGGCATATATCCAGAAGATGCTCCACCATTTAATAAGGACACATGCTCCACTATGTTCATCTATGTTCATAGCAGCCTTATTTATAATATCCAGAAGCTGGAAAGAACCCAGATGTCCCTCAACAGAGGAATGGATACAGAAATGTGGTAATTTACACAATGGAGTATTACTCAGCAATTAAAAACAATGAATTTATGAAATTCTTAGGCAAATGGATGCATCTGGAGGATGTCATCCTGAGTGAGGTAACTCAATCACAAAAGAACACATACAATATGCACTCACTAATAAGTGGATAGTAACTCAGAAACTTAGAATACCCAAGATACAATTTACAATAAACATGAAACTCAAGAAGAAGGAAGACCAAAATGTGGATACTTCATTCCTTCTTAGAATGGGGAACAAATTACCTATGGAAGGAGTTTCAGAGACAAAGTTCAGAGCTGAGACAGTAGAAAGGACCACCCAGAGACTGCCCCACCTGGGGATCCTTCCCATATACAACCAGCAAACTCAGACACTATTGCATATGCCAGCAAGATTTTGCTGACAAGACCCTAATATAGCTTCCTTTTGTGAGGCTATGCCAGTGTCTGGCAAATACAGAAGTGGATGCTCACAGTCATCTATTGGATGGGACACAGGGCCCCTAAAGAAGGAGCTAGAGAAAGTAACCAAGGAGCGAAAAGTGTCGGCAACACTATAGGAGGATCAACAATATGAACTAACCAGTACCCCACAGAATTGTGTCTCTAGTTACATATGTAGCAGAGAATGGCTAAGTTGGCCATCAATGGGAGGAGAGGCCTTTGGTCTTGTGAAGATCATATGCCCAAATACAGGGGAATGCCAGGGCCAGGAAGCTGGTGTGGGTGGATTGGGGAGCAGGGAGGTGGGGAGGGTATAGGGGACTTTGAGAATAACATTTGAAATGTAAATGAAGAAAATATCTAATAAAACATTTCTATAGTAAAAAAAAAATTCAAGAAACACGGAATCTACATGGAAGGAGGTGCAGAGACAAAGTTTGGAGCTAAAATGAAAGGATGGACCATCCAGAGAGTGCCCCACCTGGGTGGTCCATCACATAATCAGCCACCAAATGCAGATACTACTGCATATGCCAGCAGGATATTGCTGAAAGGACCCTGATATAGCTGTCTCCTGTGAGGCTTTGACAGTCCCTGACAAATACAGAAGTGGATGCTCACAATCATCTATAGGGCAGAACACAGAATCTCCAATGTAGGAGCTAGAGAGAGTACCCAAGAGCTGTAGGGGTCTGCAACCCTGTAGATGGAACAACAATATGAACTAATCAGAACCCCCAGAGCTCATGTCTCTAGCTGCATATGTATTAGAAGATGGCCTAGTTGGCCATTATTGGGGAAGAAAGGCCCTTGGTCTAACAATGTTTATATGCCCCAGTACAGGGGAATGCCAGGGCCAAGTAATGGGAGTGGGTGGGTAGGGGAGCAGGGCGGGGGGAGGGTATAGGGGACTTATGGGATAACACTTGAAATGTAAATGAAGAAGTTATCTAATAATAAATACATAAATAAATAAATAAATAAATAAATAAATAAATAAATAAATACGGAATCTCGGCACGGAGAAGAGGAAATGTGTACAAAGTTCTACTCCTAACCAAGGAGCTATTTGTAATTGCTTTTTGCTGAAGCAATGGGAAATAAGTTTCCTCCAGTGGAGTAACACTGGGTATAATAAACACAATTCAGGGCAGGAAAGATTCTACTTTCTAACAGTCAGCATTGATCACAATGATACATCTAACCTCTGCTCACGCGTTCCAAATGGTCAAGACAGGACAGCAATCTGCCAATCTGCATTTAATCCCCAAAGACTTACGATGTCTGGATTTTATTCTGTTGTGTTTCTAAGATTGTGCGTATTGAATGCAAACAGTAAAAGGAAGCAATCATGACAGAACAGAAGTGGCATACATTTGATGATGTGGTCAGCTTATACAGCACTCCTGGATAGAGCCCAGTCCATGGAGTTCTGTGGTTTAGGAGACCTTGATCTCTCAGTGCTCTACCACGCTATTTGCTAATGAAGCATCTAGGTTAAAGAAATCAAATATCCTTCATTTTATATATATATATATATATATATATCACAGCCTAAAGACCTGCCATGGTGGAGAACTCCTAGCTTTCAAATATCTAAGCATCTTCTTCCCAGATTGCCCAAAATCGGTTGATAAATTTTGGTCCTGAAATGGCCTTCAGGCTCTAGGATGAGGCATTCCGGAAGACATAACTCAAGTTTAAAAGTTCCTCCTACAAAGATGGAATTCCAAGGGATATCAATAATCACATGAAAATAACAAGCTTTACTCTCTTCTGATTTGCTTTCGCGTCAGGAGCTAGATCGCCAAAGATAGTAAGGGAAAGGGGACCACAGTCAAAATCGCCCACGAGTGACAACTATTACAGGAAGATAGATCAGGAGCTTAAAGAGAAGGTCAGTGTTAAAACAGTGAGGTCAAGAAAACAGGGATGAGAGATAAAAGAGTTTGAAACTGGGTGTGAAACAACCACAAGGAGGAGATAAGAGGAGGGAGGGGGGTCTGGTACAGCGTCAGCAGACTGCCTGGTTCTCCAGAGTCCTCCTTCCTCAGAGAGCCTATGTAAGGTTCCTTTGCCCTTCTATGTACCATTGCCTGTGTTGCAGCTAAGTGGAACATACTCACTTGTAAGGATGGATTCAATAAAAGCCTCCATCTGTTTTAGGAAAAGAGATTCCCAAACTGCTCTATAGGCAAGGAGTTAAATATTAGGTAATCAACAACAACTCCAGCTCCATTGTGGTAGCTCCCATGGCAAAGCTACAAGTTGACTGTAGAAATGTGATATCAAACACAGCACAGGATAGTTTATAGCCAGCAAAACACTGGACAAGTCATAGATAGTTAGGATCACTAGTTAACTGACAGATGCTTAGAAATTAATAAAAGTGGGCTTTCATCCACCCCTAACTGGGTGAAAAACATGGATAGACCATGCTCACCTATCATACGTGTCAAGACTACATGCACAGAGCACATGTGCCCTCCTCTGGCTCAGCCCACAATAACCAGAATAACCTGTCTCAACAGAAAAGTCCATCTCATCTGTCTTTGTTCAATTTCAACCAGAAGGCCTCTGGAGATCCTCAGACAAACCAGCTCAGCAGCTTTCCCTCTCTTGGTCTCAGGACTATCTCTCCATCTTCCTTACCTTCTCATTTTCCCCCAACTTTCCTTAATAAAGTTCACTTCCACTTTGTTTACTCCCAATGGATGTCTACATTTTTCATCTCAGTTGGTATAAGACAAGAAGCCCATGTTGCAGTTGACAGCTGAGTGACTGTTGAGTTTCTGAAACCATGAGTGCCTGGGTCATATAATCCTCTGGAGAGAATTGTCAGTTCTTCTCAAAAGCTGCATCACGCTAATGCCAGGAAGTGGGTTTCTTTGATGGTCCTCTGGCCAGCTTTCATGTCAATTAGTTCTGGCTCTGGCTGCAGTCATCTTATATATAGGGAATCAAATTCCTCACATGCTATGCCTCATGCAATATTACTATAAATGTTTCAGCCATAATTTTATATTTATCTACCTAGTTTCTTTATCCATTATTTCTTATATCTTCATGTATCTCCTGGCTTCTATCCAGGATAAGTTTTCTTCTGCTGGAAAACTCCATTTAGTATTTTATTTAATGGGAGTCTGTGAATTCTTAGATTTTGTGAGTACCTCTGAAAAATGACTTCATTTTATCTTCATTTAAAGATACACTTTAATGGCATAGCAGCATAGGATAATGCTTTCTTCCAGCATGGTAAAGATGCTGTGCCATCATACTCTAGCCTTCAGCATTGGTACTTAGGCCGTTGATGCAGCTCCTGCATCTGCTAATGCTGTACTTCTTTTTTCTTAAGCTTTATGTCAAGTAGATGGTTTTCTTTGTGCTGAGCATAATCTTGTGTCTGTGGGTTTTTCTCTGATTATCCTGATTGAAATTCCTCTTGTTTCTTAAATGAACTAGTTGATGTCCTTTCTAACCTGAAGGAAGGCCTCACCTCTGACGCTAGAGAAACTGTTTTGTTCCAATTCATTCTTTCTCCTCACAGTTCAATTATACTTATGCTAGACATTTTCAGTGTTTCTCTTACATCTCTACTTTATCCACCTCTTCTCCTTTCTGGGTGTTTTCAGTTGTCCTTGGTCACTTCTTTTATAACCAGCTGTGTCTTCTCAATGAAAACCACTGTGTTCGTAGTGAAATCCTTTCTGTTCTAGACTGCTTGCTCTGATTAATAATTTTAAAATGCTTTTGACACTTTCTCATAAAGTATTTTAGATTTTATATTTCCTTCTAATTCTTAACTAATTTTTAAAATCTTGGTACTCGCACTTATATGTTACTTTTCTTCTGTTTACTATTACATGATCATAACATTTCTCATATCTAGCAATTTAATATGAACTTTGGAAGCTTAGTTTTTAATGTAAATCTTCCAGATGATGTTTTTTTTCTTACAAGTAGGAATTATCTTTTATTCCAGAATAAATTTTGAGTCATGGCTTGTACTGTATACCAATTTCCTCCGAAACCTAGAAGAACAAGCAAACATTTGTAAACCTCAAGAAGATCCTGAAACTTACAAAGTTACCAGGTTCCCTCCCAAGGTTATATGGGTAATAAAGATGAGATGAGGTTCTCCACTCCCCTTGGGTGGCCTGCAAGTCCTGGAGGGCACTCTAGGGCAGCAGCTTTTGTAAGTCATTTTCCATGCTGTTGACCTGCCAATGACACAGCTGTGTGTGTGTGTGTGACTTTCCTCAGTCCATAGCCCTCCAACCCCAGTTCTATAAGTAGTGTACTCATTATTTTACTAACATAGATGTAGCTACAGTCATATTTGATCATTCTTTGGCTCCTTCTCTAGGGTGAGTAAAAGTTTCTTTCCATCTCTCCAGGAGAAGTCACATAACAGTTCATTCAGTCCTGGTAAAGCATAGCTTACCGCTTTACTCTTCATGCATTTTCTGTTCACTTTACTTTTTAATATTTATTTATTTAATTTTATGTATGTGAATACACTGTTGCTTTCTTCAGACACACCAGAAGAGGGCATTAGATCCCATTACTAATGGTTGTGAGCCACCACCATGTGGGTGCTGGGAATTGAATTCAGGGCATTTGAAGCTCTTCAAGCATTTTCAACAATAGTCAAAATTATTTATGCTGGGAACCAGTAGAAAATGATATAGACTAGAAATTCTCAACCTGTGGGACATTAGATATCCTGCATATCAGATATTTACATTACAATAACAGTAGCAAAATGACAGTCATGAAGTGACAATGAGAATATTACATGGGGTCACCATGACACTGTTAAAGGGTCTCAGTGTCAGGAAGGTTGAGAACCCCTGATCTTGACTCTCTTCAAACCTTTTCTTGCAAATCCATTTATATATCTGCCATCCTTTACAAAAATTTTCTGTTTTAATACTGTGGTCTCTCTCTCACCCCTGATTCCATCACATTAGGGGAGAATTTGAACTTGTAACTCTGGGTCAGAAAATGCCAGTATGGAAAAGAAGTTTCTTAGGTTACTTCATTGAGTTGTTCAGGAGGCTTGCCTGTTTTAGTCATTACCTTGAATGCACATTCAGGCAAATCAATTTTGCATTTTATTTAACTTAGTTAAGTTTGGTTCTGGAGGTTAACCCCGAGGGCATGGTAGGTAAGTATTCTCCTTTGGTATCTATTTGACCTTTTAGGTTGTTCTTGCTGAAACCTCTGATCATCTGATAGGCATTTCAGCCCATGATGATTCAAATGCCAATGGCATATGGGGTGTTTTGGTAGCACAGTAAATAGTGCTTTGAAACTTTTGAATTTAACTCAAGAGAAAGGGAATTTTTCCTCTAAAAGTCAAAGATTAGTTTCCTAACTTTGTGACTGTTCCACTATGAATTGAATAATTCCATTATGAATGGTAAATTATGGATGCTGTCATGAATTGTAAATTTGGAGTGCATTATCCAATGCTTGCATAAGCAAGTACACTCCTCAGTGTTCTCCAGTTATCATCTATGCCCTGGCTATACTGGCCTTGCTCCAAGTGCTCCAGAGTTCAGACTCTTTCCATCCAGCATTCCCATCTCAACCTCATTCTCCAGCTATCCACTAATTCTTTAGAAATCAAGTCTGCTGTCAGGGCTTTAGGGAGGTTGCTTTATATCCTATAGTAGGTCAGATCTGCCTGGCCTTTTCTGTAAGAATGGTCTATGCTCTTCACTTGTGTGGCTAAACTATTACTTAGGCAAGCAGATTTCTCCTCACCCATACCCTCAGGCTACAAATTCTGAGAAGATGAAATCCTATACATTTTATTACCTTCAACACTACCTAGAAGAATAAGTACATGTCTCTCTAAGAGCACAGGATGTTATTTCATTCTTTGCTTCTGCTACTGTTTTCAAAGTTACTGTGGGAAAATTAATCAATGCCTACGAGGCTCAGTTTTCTCAGCTCAAATGTAATCTCCACCTCAAATAATCAAGACAAATGACATAGTGTGTGAAAATATGTGAAAAATATATAACTCAATAATTAATATCAAATACTCTAAGAGAGGGAAAAAGTCAAAAGTATGAAGTTGAGATGTTTTCCCAGAATGTCTTACGCATCCTCTGCTAGCCAAAAAACGTCCCACAACATTCTGGGTTCTGAAAGGAGCAGGAAAGCACTCTGAAGAAAGCTGAAGCAGCAACAATTGATGATACTAAACTAAGCTCTGCCTTTCCACAACTGTCCTCACCAACATTCTCAGTCCGTGTGTGTTCTGTGGACATGCAATTTGTTATCCCAAGCTATCCCAAGGACCGAAGACTTTCCCTGGCCTCAGAACTGGACCCCAAACTGTTTAAGGTGACATTCTTCACCAAGTAGCCTGTGGAAGAAACTAGTCTAATCACAGCTAGAAATTGTTCAGCTAGAGAAGAAAAGCAGGGAGGGCTACGTCTTCCCACACTGCACATGACATCCACACAACTACTCATTCTTGCCTTGCCACAAACATCGTTTGGATTCTCCATTTAACTGACACACTTTGGCTCACTCCTGGCCAGTCCCCTGACTCAGCTGCCACTCTTCTGACCTCATTTGGTTGTTTCTTAAAGAATTCCATGTGGCAATATCTTCCATCAGCCTGACTCTGAGGTTTGATTTTCCCTTATAGACTATCCCTTCTTTCAGCCCCAACCTTCACATCACTTATCATTCTTTCCAGTGATTTCAGTTCAACCTAAGTTTTGGGCTAGCCATCTGCCAGTCAGCAAGTGTTTGTTGACATGTCAGGGGGTTCTGTTAAACCACACTGTCCCACTCTGTCCTCAGGATCACTCCAGCAGTCCTTTTCAAGTCTTACTCTGGCCCTTTACCCAGCTCTCCTCCCAGGATGACCTGTGCTGAGCCATCAATTCTATAGCATATTGGTTGTCTCTGTTAGTGTTCTTGATAGTGAAACTTGCTCATTCCACCTGTCTAGAACACCTACCCAACTAGGAACCTGGCCCTGGGGGACTCTCCTGGAACTACCTCTATATGCCTCCATGAACCCAGTTTCTTGCCCATTTATAATTCCATTGCTACTGTGTTTTATTCACAGGGAATCAGAATATCGTTAGACTCCTAGATATTGGGTATGACCTGAAACAAGAGTGTGCCCTCAGCAGACACACACACACACACACACACACACACACACACAGAGAGAGAGAGAGAGAGAGAGAGAGAGAGAGAGAGAGAGAGAGAAAGAGAGAATGTATGTAAGAAAAGAAGCCTTCTTATACAGAGGGTATGCACTAACTATAGGAATGCCAAGTCTTTTAAATAAAATGATCTAAACTCTTTCTTTTCTTCTTCATTTTTTTCTTTTTTTTCCCTCATAAAGGTGATTCATTAGCCATGTGGATGAGTAGCTTACAGCCATTGCTTTGCATGTCCAGTGTCATACCAGCAGAGTTCAAGAGTGACAGAATCACCTGTGTAGGGAAAATGTCATGGTTACGCTCACAACAGGCCATTTTCTAAGCTATGAGAACTGATGACATGTTGGACCAAATGACTTTTATCAATATCACATCCAATTATTGTACATTACATCCAGATTGAAGCAGAAACATTGAAATCTGTGACAATTCTTATGTGGCATTTGATGTTAGAGAGGGTGAATATCCACCTTGCAGGCCTCATTTCCTTGCACATTGGTTTCTCAAGACATAACAGGAGCATTAGTTAGCTAGTCAAGGCGAACTCATTTGTTTGAATCCAGACTCACTAAATATTCCACTTCTACATTTGCCTGTTAGACTGAGGCCCACAAGGAATTAGGGGTGAGATCTAGTCCACAGACACTTTGAGCAGGCAACAAACAATGACAACAAACCCAGATGAACAAACAAACAAACAAACAATCAAAACAAAACAGACCTAGAAGGCACCCAGGAGAGAATGTTTGAGATATAGCAGTTAAAGTTAGTTAAAGACACCACCTCATACATGAATGTTATCAAGGAAAGGGAGTATAGTTACTCACTCTGTAATGATTCCAGAAGCCCATGAAAGAAAAACAATATGCCAAGAAAATGTGTAGCAGAAAGAGGAGGAAGAATATGAAAACAGAGAAAACAGAACAAAGAGACAGAATAGGGAGGAGGAAAGACTGAGGGGTCCCTGACAGGAAGGCTGCTGTCACCTGGAAGCTTGGAGTCACCTATGGCTGCTTTCTGCATCCAGAGAGGGCTACAAACTAATTTATGGACATAGTTGGCTGATGTTTAATAAAACATAAACTGTTTGCCAATAAGGCAGCTAAACCCTTTGGCCTCATGAAAAATAAGGGTAGAAGCAGCCATGCCAACTGCCCAACAGCATGAACAAGAATTCCTGGAGTTCTTCTGATGTCTCACCTATGCCTTTCCATCAGGCTCCCTCTTCTGCAGGAGTCCACCTCTCCCATGTGGACTCCTGTGCATCCTCTGGGTCATTTCTTCAGAAACCCTTGCTTGTCACCATACACATTCTAGGAGCTTCTCAGAATGACTTATGCATATCTGATAGCCATCCTTTCCTTGGTTTGTTAATCCTCAATTTCACTCTGTTTTTTTGGTTATTTGTGTACTTGTTTTTAACTTTGATTACTTTTCACATAGGTTTAATGCTCTAATAGTAGATGTAAATTGTTAGCTAAGCAGGTGAAATAAAGCTGAAGAATTCAGTGACATTATTAAACCTTGCCTTGACAGGCTCCTGATTTACTATAGACCGGTAACTGATGTCAGGAACACAGACACATTCTCTGGCCTCTGAGAAAACTCTCTCAGGGTGATTAGCCTCCTCTGTGTCTGTACAGCAATTACCTGGCCTGGCTTGGGACTCTTTCTCTGTCTCTGATTAGTCCTAAAGGACCAGCTAGAAGGTTTTTCTCAAACGCCAATCCCCTTACCTCTCTTATTTTCCTACTTGAAAACTCTTCTTTGATCTCTTTTGGTCAGACCCAGAGTGCCTACCCTGTCATTTATGTCCTTTTCAATCCAGTTCAATTTTTCCTTCATCCTACTCCTGGGTTTACCAATCCAAGAATATTCTCCTTAATACCTCCAGGTTGTCTTTTTTTTATCCTTATGCATTCCAAATGCACAGCTAACACAACCAGACTAAAGTCCTAATTGCATCATAAATTATTCTAATTCTTTTATTTAAAGCATCCCCCAGGCTTGTGTTGTGTATGGGAACTTTATACACTTATTACCATGATATACTAGACTAGAACCCACTGAATTTTGCAAGCCTAAGCCAGTATCCTCCCCCATGACATCTCCAGACAACTAGAGCATGAGAAGTCTGTTGGGCTGCTTACATTTCTTGAACTTCCATCTATGTAGGTTTGCCTGAAGCTCAGCTGGTGACAACTTCCTTGTATCTTGCCAGTTCCCTCCTGAAGCATTGCCACAACTCCCTTGGGCTGTGTGGTCATTACCCATTTCACCAGGAATATGTCAAAATCAGAAGTGAGATGTGGAAGTGGTTTCTACGACTCTCTCTCTCTCTCTCTCTCTCTCTCTCTCTCTCTCTCTCTCTGTTTTGTTTTGTTTTGTTTTGTTTTTCAAGACAGGGTTTCTCTGTGTAGCCCTGGCTGTCCTGGAACTAACTTTGTAGACCAGGCTGGCCTCGAACTCAGAAATCTGCCTGCCTCCGCCTACCGAGTGCTGGGATTAAAGGCGTGCACCACCACACCCGGCTCTACGACTGTTTCTTAAAGAATTGGTGATAGAACTAACACTAGTGAGTAGCCTACAAAATGAGACTCCTAGAAACGTTATAGAATTTTACAAAGTAATGTTATTCAATCCCTTATCATCATGGGTCTATAGTCTATTTTCAGGTCATCTTTCCATTACAGGAAGATTAGGAACAATGATCTACAGTGAGACCTCTCACCTTAACTGTTAAGTAGTATAATTTTAAATGTTTTTATGTATAGTAGGTAACATAGATTGTCTGTAATGGATAAAGCACATTCTCTATACTTAAATTTCCTTCTTCATGGTAGGAGACAAATGGAAAGATAAAGTACTTAACAGAATTCTCATGTGTATAAAGAAACAACACATAATTTTCAAAAAAGAGTTGTAAGTTAAAGATAAAGAGTGAAAGTGTCAAGTGGAAGAGAGGAGCAGAAAGATTGCAATAGCCAGAGGATAAAGGAGTTTAATATGAGATTGTGTCGCCTAGTAACTTCAGAAGCTACACGCATAAAGTCTCACTAACATGACTGCTTGAATATGAGCTGAATACAGACAATATAAATGGACATGCCAGTGGACAGGGAAAAGCCCACGAGGCCTCACCCTTACACAAAGAACTACAGGTAAAGGGAAACGTTGGGAGTGTAGAAGGTGGTTTTCCCCAGAGAAGAGTAGAAGAGTACACTAAATGGTTGTTCAGTGCTAAATGCCCATCCTTGAAAACTTGTGTACAAGGAGCATTATAAGCACTGAGCAGGTTATATTTAATTATACACATATATGTATATACATCTTGTATGCGCGCACACACAATAATGATCAATATATATATATATATATATATATATATATATATATATATATATATATATATATATATATATCTTGCACGCGTGTGCACACACAATAATGATCAATGGGAGGAAAGTCCAAGATTTCAAAGGCGATCAGGGATGGGTATATGGAAGGGCTTGAGGGAAGGGGAAGGGGGAAGTGATGTAATTACAATCTCAAGAAATAAAACTATATATATATATATATATATATATATATATATATATATATATATATATATATGTATATATATATATTTTAGAAGAATTAAAATTGTTTAACAGAGTTCTGTAATAAGTGCTGAACTTTGAAGGACATTTTGAAGTTCTGCTTTTGCAGAGGTGGAAATAAAGCACTCCAGAGAAAGAAGAGGCTCTGCACAAAGGCTTGGATGTATATGTTGGGTATCACCAGTTGCCGGTTATGACTGGGATATTGGACAGTTGAAGAGAGGGCCGGTGTCTGCTAAGGAGTCATACCGAATTCTCATTGTGGGGCTGTATGAGCATTTCCTATTTTAGCCTGAAATTCCAAGAGATGCAGAGAATTTCAGATTACCAGATGACATTTCTATGTCTTCACCTTTAAAGCCATTTTATTTTTGCAGTGGAATGAAAATTATAGAAAAGCTAAGCCGACAAGATTATATCATTGAATGGACATTCTGTTGGTCAAGTTTAAACAATATACGGTTTGACAAAGGTTAGCACCATGTGGGAGAATTTTTCCCTATACTGCGCACAAGTTAAAAATGGGTTGAAGAGAAAGGTTTGTGTTTTTAAGGTATGTCCATGCACAAATAATGACAATGCTGTGCCACATACAAACATGAAAACCAAGATCTAATTCTTGAACACTTTAGAACAATGAATTACATTAGAAAGACATCAATTTCCTCAGACAAAAGAACTAAGTTGCTACTTAGCTTCCTACCGGGGGAAAGGGTAATTTTGAACGTCCTTAGAGAGAAGCAAACGATGTGAGAAAGACCTCGGGGCTGGAGAGGTGGCTTAGTGGTTATCAGAATTTTTTTCAGAGTAGTTAACAGATCTTCCAGAGGTCCCAGGTTCATTTCCCAGCATCCACAGAGCAGCTCCAAACCTGGTGGGAATTGGTTCTAATGCTTTGTCTTAATTTTGCTCCCAAAAGCAGCACTTCCAACTGCTAAGGGCTCCTGAAGGCTGTTTTTGATTGATAATAAAGAATTGCTATACAGCCAATGGCTGAGGGAGACAGAGGCAGGATTTTAGATTGTACCTGCAAGGGACCCACCGAGGGTGAGAGGAAGAGGAAAATTGCCACAATGGGGGAGCAAAGAGAACAAAGAGAACTTAAAGGCCTGCCAACATGTAAGAATCTGGGAAAGTGACCCTAGGGACCCCTCTCCGGATTATGGCTGGGGTAGCAAAGACGAAATATAAAATTTAAAAGATGCTAACTAAGGAATACGGGGAGTGTGTGCTAGCTGCAGAGAGGTTTAGAAGTGCCCATCCATTGAGATAGCCAAGGCATATCAAAATTATCTGGCATGTATGTGACTTTCATTCCTGAATCCAAAGCTCTTGGGCAGGTGCAACTCGTGTGTGACCTGCTGAGATCCAAAACAGATTAACTATTTACTGAGACCAAAACCATCCATAACTCCAGTTTCAAAGCATACTATGCCCTCTTATCTTCAGCAGACACCAGCAACTCAAGTGGTACAAAGGCATACAGGCAGACATAACGGCCATACACAGACAAAAAATAATGTTTTAAACATTTATTCATTTTATTCTTTATATATGAGTGTAAGAACATATATGGCTTCAGGACTGGCCACCTGATATTGGATTTCCTTTAGTGGACTCTTTTCAGTGAAGATAATTTCTTACACCCAGCACTTTTTAGTTGTCTATAGTTCAAATTTTTCTTATTTTTCACTTTCCTGGTGGCTAAAGATGCTGAACCTTTTTCTTAGATTCTACTTCTTATGTTACTTCTTATTTTGAGAATTGTCTCTTCTGTGCAATGGCCTATTAATTCATTATACATCTTATTAATTGTTTCAACAGGTTTACTTTATTTATCTTTGTGGTTTTCAGCATACATTCTTTTTTTATTAGATATTTTCTTAATTTACCTTTCGAATGGTATCCCGAAAGTTTCCTATACCCCGACCCCCACCCTGCTCCCCTACCCACCCACTCCCACTTCTGGGCCCTGGCATTCCCCTGTTTTGGGGATTCAGCATACATTCTTAAAATGGTATTTTTTGCTAGCCATATAAAATGACCAAGGTTAGGAAACAACATTGGTGCAGTTGCATTACTTAATCTCAGGCTCTGTTAATAATTTATCAGCTACAACTATAATGTCATCTGATGCTGTGGATCCTGTGCAGACTGTTGAGTAGTGCAGGGGGTAGGATTTACTGAAGGAATGGAGATAAACTTGAGGGAGAAACAAGAATTCAACAGTGTCTGCCAGGTCTTGAATAAAAGCATTTGGAAATGGACTCAATGTTATCCCAGAGAGGATTATACATATAAGTAATGTTATACTGACTGTATGGGCTGTGTGTAGGTGCATGGGTATGTACATGTGTGTGTGTGTGTGTGTGTGTGTGTGTGTGTGTGTGTGTGCGTGCACGCACGCACATATGTCAGTATGTGTCCATGTGTGGGTGTGGTTGGGTGATTGCATGCATGAGTATGTGACAGCAACCAAATTAGGTCATGAATTTGAAAGAACAAAGGGTGTATATTTGAAGGGGCTAGAGAGTGGAAAGGGAAGGGGCAAATGATGTAATTATATTTTAATTTCAAAGAGTAGAAACATTTAAAACAGAAACAAGCATGCACATATACATAGAACACTGACATTCCACCTTACAGTGGTCAGAATGACTACTTAGATGTATTAAGTGCTAAAATGCAGAAGATGATGTAGAAAAATAAAGATGATTATACAGTCCTGGTAAGGATGCAAATTAGTGAAGTCACTATGGAATCAGTCAGGATTACAATTCCTCAAAAAACTAAAACTAAGCCAGGTGGCTGTGGTGTGTGACTTTAATCCTAGCACGCTGAAGCCAGAGGCAGGCTAATCTCTTTGAGTTTGAGGCCAGCCTGTTCTAAAGAGTGAGTTCCAGGACAGTTAAGGTCATGCAGAGAAACCCTGTCTTGTTTAAACTAAAAAAGAAAAAGCAAAAAACAAAACGAAACAAAAACCCCAAACCTAAAATTAAAATTTAAACAGCCATATATTCAACCTCACTGTTCCTGATTGTACAGCAGAAGTCAGAAAACTACACAAATACACTCATAGCCAAGGTTACTGCAGTATTCACAATAGCCAAGACAGCCTACAGCAAAAGAATGAAGACAATGTGGTATGAATACTTAGACAATTGTTTTCCTCAGCTATAAAGAAGAATGAATTTATGTCATTTGCAAGGGAATGAATGGAATTAGGATCATCAAGTTAGTTGAAGTAAACTAGACTTGAAAGACAAATTTAGTTTTCTTTCTTTCTTTCTTTCTTTCTTTCTTTCTTTCTTTCTTTCTTGCAAAATCTAGCTTTAAACACACACATGCACAGGCACACATGCTTATGCATGCATGTACACTCAAATACTTACATGTGCATGCATACACCATGAGAGTGAATGAGAACTCTTTGGACAAAGGAAAAGGACCAGCAGGAAACAGGAGGGATGAGGGAGGGTAAATTGGATGAATATTAGCAAGAATATAGCACATGTAAATAAATGTCGTAATGAAACCCATCATTTTTTTACAATTATACTAATAATTAAAAACATGCTAACAATAAGACTTTATTTGCCCCAATACAGGGGAACACCGGGGCCAGGGGGTGGGAGCGGGTGGGTAGGGTAGCAGGGCCGGGAGGGGGGAGGATATAGGGAACTTTCTGGATAACACTTGAAATGTAAATGAAGAAAATATCTAATAAAAGTAAAAAAAAAAAAAAAACATGCTAACAATAAAGAAGTAATCCTCCCAGCTAATCTTCAAGTTAATTCAAAAGTTGCAGCAGGCGTATATTTTAAAAATGTAAAAACCCAGTGTTGTAAAAGGCAATAGAGGAATCTGGGCTAAGCAAATACAGAGTTCTGTAAATGGACAGAAATAATTACTTATAAATAAATGTTATTTAAATTAAGCAAAATCGATCTGGGGTAGGTACATTTTCAGCTCTTACACTGCTTTGGCTGACAAGTTGAAAATTAATCTCTCAGCTGACTCTTTACAACGAACTCTTGCATTCTTTTTGTTTCGAGGCCCCTTTTATTGTCTGTCCTCAACTCAGCAAGCAGAGTTATCTGCTAACAGGAAGTGAGATCACTCCTCCCACACTTCTCCTTTGGTCTCTCACCTTCCTCAGAATCACACCGAAGCTTAGACGCGCTCTACGTCATCCTGCGGGAATCCTGAGTAACTATGCCTTTTAACTATGCCTTTTTTTTTTTTTTTGGTTTTTCGAGACAGGGTTTCTCTGTATAGTCCTGGCTGTCCTGGAACTCACTTTGTAGACCAGGCTGGCCTCGAACTCAGAAATCCGCCTGCCTCTGCCTCCCGAGTGCTGGGATTAAAGGCGTGTGCCACCACGCCCGTAACTATGCCTTTAATCGCACCTTCGATCTCTTCCCTCATTAATATACAACACCTGAACATGACCATGGACATGCCTCTGCCACAGGGCTCTTGGACATATATGTAAAGACCTCTTTTTTGGACTGTTCTCCAGACAGCTGATGAGCTTGCTAGCTTCTTTCATGCTCTGGCCACAGTCCTTACTAAGACACTCCCTCCTTACTTTTCTGTTTGAAATGATGATGTCATCCACACTGACTGGCCTTGTGGAGGTCATTAGTCTCCGCAGCATGTACACACATATTTGCTTGTTCGTGCCGCTGCTTGATGTTCCCGTGCAGTTAGGTATTTTGTTTGCTCGCCCATTTGCCCTACTGCTCACTATACTAGAATTTAAAACTTAAAGACAAAAAAAAAAATCTGCTTTGTTCCCATTTTAACCTCCAGGATTTGGATTCAGGCTTTGTGAGTATTATCTTCTTGATATATAAATGTTTAATGATAAAACTGGGCATCGTATAAATTCTGGTGAAGCACAAAGTCACCACATAATCAATAAAACATGCTGCTTACAAACCACAAGAAGAAAAAAAATCATCAAAGTCAGAAAGGACAATAGCAAACAAAACCAGCAAGCCAGCATCATATAATAATAATAATAATAATAATAATAATAATAATAATAATAATAATAATAGTAATAATAATAAAAGTTAACAATCCTACCAAGAATGGTGTCGTGTTATAATCCAAGCACTTGAGAAACTGACACAGCCAGGGTTTGGAGTCAGCCTGGGCTACACGGGACTGTCTCAAAATACAGCAAAAAAAGTTAACGAACTGAATATCCTAATTAATATAAATGATGTGTTATTCGTTTGCTTTGTGTTTTTTAAGAGAAATTATTCCTAGAATGGTGTAATATAGAAAAATAACTGAATTTTAATAAGATAAATCATATACTTGGTGAATCATCTCATAAAGCCATTAGTTTAAAAAAAGACAGAGGGGTTGAGGACACCAGGAGAACGTGGCCACAGAATGATCTAGCTAAACAGAGACTTCCGAAGCAATCACTAACCCTGCATGGGTATGTGCTAGGTCCTCTGAAAATATGTTAAGGTTAGGTAGCTTGATTTTCTTATGGGAGTCCGACTAGTGGGTGTCGGGGATATCTCTTTCTTTTACCTGCTCTTGGAACCCTTTTCCTCCTACTGGCTGGCTCCACCCAGCCCTGTGCACGGTGCCTAGTCTTATTGTATAACCTGTTACGCAGCGTTGGGTTAACATCCCTGGCAGGCCCTTGACCATTCCACTGCAGAGATTCAACCCTACTCAGATGTTTTCTGAGCAGGGCTTCTCAGTAGGCCTTCCCTCTCCCTTGCCTTTCTCCACTCGGCCTTACCCTACTGCATCTCCAGGGCACAAGGAACACATGGGCTACAGACGAGGGGACAAAGAACACAGAACTACAGTCTTTTGTGAAACTGAAGATCCTCGTGTTGTGAGACTAGATTAAATTGCTGAAGGCACTGAGACCTACACATGAACCTTCAGAAGAGAGCCAGCTGCTCACTGGCTAACCTCGGATCTCTGTTCTGTTCTAGAGGCAAAATCCCCGTGGTGGTGGCCGTGTCCTGTGTTAAGTCCGCGCAACCTCCAGCTTACTCGTTAGGAGCATGAGAGGTTCTGGAACCTACATAGCATGGAAATAGCTTCAGGGAAGTTGGGGGGTGGGTTGTCAATTCTCCATCTTTGTCCAGCTCAAGAAAATCACATCCAGATTCCAATATGAGTTGGAAAGGAATGAAAGCAGACACTTTAATCACTCTTGGAAAATGAACAACAGGCTATCCAAAGCATACCGAGGAGAACTCTGGGTGACAGAAGGCACGGTAAAGACTGCCTTAGCCTACCGAAAAACAAAAAAATGCCAAGATAAAAATACCAACAGTAGATGAACGGCAACAACAGATCAATCGAGAGAAACCCATTTGAGGAAATCACATAACGGAAGTAGCATTTATAGCCCCCCTCCTCCCACACAGTTTTTATATTTTCACTCTCTGGCGGTCATTTTTGTCTGTATCCTGGAAATAATCACCTGGCGCTTCAAAATCAATGGCTATAAAAAAGAAATCTCCTCTTGAACAGCTTCCAGTGAAATGAGACCTGGAGCCTCCATAACCAAAAACCACTCCAGGGCAAAAACTAAACAACAGAAACAACAGAAAAATGTGAAAGGGAGATGGAGATGTGGGACCGGGAGGACTGGACTGGGTATAAATAGTGGTAGGTGATGAATATAAGCAGAATGAATTACATACATGTATAAAATAGTTAAACAGTAAATTAATTTATTTTTTTTTTCAATGCAGGCAGACAAATTCTGTTTTAAACTCTCACTTCTGTCTCTTGGGAGGTTAAATGTCTTTCTTTCTTTCTCTCTCTCTCTTTCTTTTTTCTTTCTTTCTTTTGCTTTCTTTCTCTTTCTCTCTTTCTTTCTCTCTCTCTTTTTCTTTCTCTCTTTCTCTCTTCTCTCTCTCTCTCTCTCTCTCTCTCTCTCTCTCTCTCTCTCTCTCTCTCTCTTTCTCTTCTGGTTAGCAAGGAGGGAAGTGGCCCACGTCTCTGTGCAGAGTCCTCCTCGGGAAGGAGAAGACTGTCTGGCCGCTCTTCCTTACTAAGATGCCTTGAGCATTTTCATCATCCCCCCTCCACCCCACCCTGTCCTTTTGCTTCAAAGAAATCTATCCAGGGGTTGTGATTTGCTCTTAAAAATATAAGACTGTGAAGTGCTGTGCCTAAAATTCCCAAGGGATTCAAAGCTGTCTAGCCTTATTGTCACCCTTACTGCTGAGTTCTTCTTTTTTTATTAGATATTTTCTTCATATACATTTCAAATGCTATCCCAAAAGTCCCCTATACCCTCCCTGCCCTGCTCCAAAACCCACCCACTCCCCTTTCAATGCCCTGGCATTCCCATGTACTGAGGCATATAATCTTCACAAGACCAAGGCCCTCTCCTCCCAATAATGGCTAACTAGACCGTCTTCTGCTACATATGCAGCTAGAGCCATGAGCTCTGAGGGTACTGGTTAGTTCATATCGTTGTTCCTTCTATAGGGTTGCAAACCCCTTCAGCTCCTTGGGTACTTTCTCTAGCCCCTCCATTGGGTGCCCTGTGTTTTATCCAATAGATAACTGTGAGCATCCACTTCTGTATTTGCCAGGCACTGGCATAGCCTCACAAGAGAGAGCTATATCAGGGTCCTTTCAGCAAAATCTTGCTGGCATATGCAATAGTGTCTGGGTTTGGTGACTGTTTATGGAATGGATCCTTGGGTGGGGCAGTCTCTGGATGGTCCTTCCTTCCATCTCAGCTCCAAAATTTTTCTCTGTAACTCCCTCTATGGGAGGAAGTTTCCCATTTTGTTCCAAATTCTAAGGAACAAAGGATCCACACTTTGGTCTTCCTTCTTCTTTAGTTTCATGTGTTTTGCAATTTTTATCTTGGGTATTCTAAGTTTCTGAGCTAATATCCACTTATAAGTGAGTACATATCATGTATATCATGTGAGTTCTTTTGTGATTGGGTTACCTCACTCCAGATGATACCTTCCAGATCCATCCATTTGCCTAAGAATTTCATAAATTCATTGTTTTTAATAGCTACATAGTACTCCATTGTGAAAATGTACCACATTTTCTGTATCCATTCCTCTGTTGAGGGACATCTGGGTTCTTTCCAGCTTCTGGCTATTATAAATAAGGCTGCTATGAACATAGTGGAACATGTGTCCTTATTACATGTTGGAGCATCTTCTGGGTATATGCCCAGGAGAGGCATTGCAGGATCCTCCAGTAGTACTATGTCCAATTTTCTGAGGAACCGCCAAACTGACTTCCAGAGTGGTTGTACAGCTTGCATTCCCACCAGCAATGGAGAAGTGTTCCACTTTCTCCACATCCTCACCAGCATCTGCTGTCACCTGAATTTTTGATCTTAGCCATTCTGACTGGTGTGAGGTGGAATCTCAGTGTTGTTTTGATTTGCATTTCCTTGATGATTAAGGATGCTGAACATTTTTTCAGGTGCTTCTCAGCTATTTGGTATTCCTCAGTTGAGAACTCTTTGTTTAGCTCTGTACCCCATTTTTAATGGGGTTATTTGAATTTCTGGAGTCCAGCTTCTTGAGCTCTTTGTATTTATTGGATATTAGTCCCCTATCAGATTTAGGATTGGTAAAGATCCTTTCCCAATCTGTTGGCGACCTTTTTGTCATATTGACAGTGTCCTTTGCCTTACAGAAGTTTTGCGATTTCATGAGGTCCCATTTGTCACTTCTCGATTTTACAGCACAAGCCATTGGTGTTCTGTTCAGAAATTTTTCCCCTGTGCCCATATCTTTGAGGCTTCTCCTCACTTTCTCCTCTATAAGTTTTAGTGTCTCTGTTTTTATGTGGAGTTCTTTGATCCACTTAGATTTGAGCTTTGTACAACGAGATAAGAATGGATTAATTTGCATTCTTCTACATGATAACTGCCAGTTGAGCCAGCACCTTTTGTTGAAAATGCTGTCTTTTTTTCACTGGATGGTTTTAGCTCCTTTGTCAAAAGCCATGTGACCATGGGTGTGTGCGTTCATTTCTGGGTCTTCAATCCTATTCCATTGATCTACCTGTCTGTCGCTGTATCTGTACCATGCAGTTTTTTTATCACAATTGCTCTGTAGTACACTGCTGAGTTCTTCTAACTCCACAGAGGAGCAGAGTGCCAGGCAAGCACGCTTATGTGAACAGTTAGAGGAGAGGAGGTCAGACCTGCACAACATGACCCAGTCATTCCCTCATCTCCATGCTTCACTGTCCAAGGTTTAAACCTACTGCTTTAAAAAATCATGATTTTAATTGCCTGCATTTCTGTGCCATGAAATCTCTTGCCGTCTTCCCTCCTAGGACATGATTAGTTCATCTTTTGATTCAGTGTGTCCATGTCTTTGTTCAGTGTGTCCTTGCCATGATACGACAGTCCCTGTGCTCAGGAGAAGGCTCTAGTTATCAGAACTACTCTTCAAGTGTCATGGTGTATTTTTTTTTCCTCCTAACCCTCATTTTACTTAATAACGGAAACAAAGCACTAGCTACCAATCACAGAAAGCCAAACAGAAGCTGTAATGTATTTTCTTTGATTAACAAAATGACAATTATTGACCTAAAGATAGAAAAGGTATTATAGAAGACTGCTAAAAAGCAATGGTGAGAAAGAATTTTGTATCTATGACCTTGAAAAGGGAAGAAGTATGGTGATTTTGCTACCGTGTTCAACATGTAGAAGTTATGGCCACAGAGCATGGTAAGTGTGAGGCTTTGAAGGAGAAGCCATGAATCAAGAGCGTCTGGAACTGCCTGCAGATTCCGCTACCCAGTGGGGTCAGAGTGTATCTTCAAGGATAAGCTGAGCTGATATAGTCAGCAATGCTAGTGACCTGAAGCACCAAGACATCATAAAGCAAGAACCAGAAGAGAGTAGCGAAGGCTGCTAGCATGAGCTCATTCCACCCCACTCTAGGCCTGGTTCACCTATAGCACTGTAGTAGACTCTCTCTCATTCTTCACCACCACGTAACCTGTGTTACTATCCACCTGCTCATCTGCCCTGATGCCAGCTTTTCTTCCTCTTGACCACTGACAGGGTTTCTTGGCTGTTGTTGTTATTCTTTTACTTTGTTCTGCTCTGCTCTACCCTCCCATCCCCTCCCTTGCCCTTCCCTTGCCCTTCCCTTCCCTTCTCTTCCCTTCCCTTCCCTTCCCTTTTCTTTCCTCAGTGATTTTGTCTTTTAATCTTATTGTAAGAAGAGCAACTAAAAGAAACTATGGAAAGTTTCCTTCGGCAGATGTTTTAAACGCTTCCGTCTATTTCTCAGTGTCTTTTATGCATCTGGGTTATTTATGACCTATTGTACTTCAGTTTTCAACATCGATGTTTCAGGGACGCTGAGCCTTGAAGTGCCCACACCTTTAAATGATGGCATAGTGCTTCATAGAGTGGCTGCCCCCAGGGTTGCTCAGCCAAGCACTCACTGGTGCCATGTGTCTAAAGGTCACCGTAAAAAAAATCATGGCAAACATTTTGTGAATTAAGTTTCATTCATGTTTTACATCGTTTCTAGATGAAGTTTCATTGGCCATATGATGGGTAAATATTTATGAATATAGATTTATAGGACCAAACTGATTTACTTTGAAACATTCTCAATATGCCTGGAGATCAAAAATCTATGCCTATCTTTCTAATGTAAGCCTTTCCTAGGGAGTCAACTCAAAGCTTCATCTTTACTTGCTGTTCTTATGGTTGTGTTTCTGAAATACACAAGATGAAGCTTTGATAAATGCTGTCATCACGCCATGAGCCACATACTAGCTTGCAGCTCTCTGTGAGCCAATCTGCCTAGAAGGGAACTCTCCTGCAGTGGTTCTGCAGGCTCCTCTCTCTTGTTTTCATTCCCCTTCCTACCCAAGCAGAGGCCTGGAGAAATCACTGATGTCCATCTTGATAATGAACATAATCTGCCAAGCAGTTCAGCTACCACAGTGGCATCAAAGCCAGAGACTGTCAACAGCAGCAGGAGACAGCAGAAACTCGGCACCACGGAATATGTGGCTGGGTCAGTTTTCCTGGATGGTTTCATCAGATGAATATTGAATTTTAACTTTTGCTTTACAGCACTTAGTTTATGTTCTGCCAGTGAAGCTTGTATTTTAAAATATAATTTGAAAATATAATTTTAAAATATAATTTATGAAGGAATAGGTGTTTCTTTCGGAGAATGAGTTAAGATCTATGGTTGGAAAGTGCCATAATTCTAAAGTGATCTTGATCTGCCAGAGCTCCCCTCTAACCCTTGATCCACAATCCAGGGTGTCTATGAACTATTCTCATGTTCCATCTTCGGTTCCAGGTGTTTCTGGGGCCTTCTCTCTCACCTATACTGAGCATGTTTGCTCTGATTACAGTTACCTGGGGTTCCAAGTTGTGAGTCCCTCTCCCAATCCTGGCACTAAATAAAGATTATATATACATTACTTATAATGCTCCCAAGGATTCTAGAATAAGGGTACTTGTTATGCAGATGTTGAAAGAAGAGATGTAAGGCTGTGGAAATTAGCAGGTCTCTTTCATCCCCTCAGCTAACTAGCAACACTAATTAGGCTCTCAGCGCCTTATCATGGGGGACAGGATCACAGACCTCTACTGCACCATCATGCTCTTCCGGGCTGGGAATTCTATAGAACCAACTAGTCCCTGGCTTTCCTCAGCACTGCTTATATCTCTGTGACCAGTTGCTAGGATTCCAATTCATTTGCATATGAAACAGAAGACCTGGAGAAATCATTTAAATAGGCCTACTCAACATTCTCTAAGATTGATAAATGCTGGAAAAGAAGTTCATCCTGTTGTGATGCCAGGGAGGCAACACTGTATTATAAACTTATTTACCAAGTTTTAATTTGTCTCTGAAAAAAAAAAAAAAAAGCTCAAGCTCTTCTAAAATTTCTTTTTAACTCTTCTGAACCTTATATCTTTCACCTATAAAATGGAAAATCATGCTGAGAATTTCCTAGGGTGGGGACTGTTCACATTTTCTGCCCCAGATTTTATGCATGCAAGACATAGAACACCTAGCCATTAGAGGGCACCTGGTGTGGCATTTGTAAGTGCTTTCTGTCCTGTCTCGAGCAATGCCCGGGAGAATAGTCAGTTGTGGTCCTCTTCTCAAAGGTCTCCAAGTGCCAGACTTGAGTCATACTGTGACTTTCCTGACTGTTTTTTGCGTAGTAGCTCCAGGTTCTTCTCCCACCTCCTTCTGCAGCCCAAGCCCTCTTCCTGAAGGCCACCCAACTCTCCTCACCCCACACTTCCTTCTCATATGGCACAGCTGTAGTAACAGATGTGCCTCAATGAATACTGATCTCCACAAGAGCATCCTCCCCTCAGATTCTTGCTGTTACCAGGATCTGCCTTTCTTCTGGGATGCGGACGCATCTTCTGCACTTCATGCTGGTCTCCATCCTTCTTTGACTTAGACCTAAAGAGCTTCTGTAACATTTGAAATCTACCTTTTACTTTTATCCCTTCAACTCTTTTTTTAATGAAAATTTATTTTACAGCAATGTAAGTACTGAATTAATAATACTCAATTGCATACTTAACAATGGGTAGAATGACAATTTTTTTTAATTCTATATTTTATTTATATGAGTACACTGTAGCTGTCTTCAGACACACCACAAGAGGGAATCAGATCCCATTACAGATAGTTGTGAGCCACTATGTGATTGCTGGGAATTGAACTCGGGACCTTTAGAAGAGCAGTCAGTGCTTTTAACCCCTGAGCCATCTCTCCAGCCCTATCCCCTCAACTCTTAGTCCCAAAATTTTATTCACCATCTCAATCCTCATGTGGTAGAAAAATTTTTCTCACAAAAGTCCCCCTGGAAGGTGTGGTGCAAATTGCCTTGGTGTCCCAGCTAACATTCAGGAACTTTATCTGGCTTGCTTTCAGCTACCCCTGTGGTGCACACTCTCACTCAGCATGGCGGCAGTGACCTCTGACTTCTCTAGGATGGAACGGCTAGTCCCTTCCTGGGAAAACTGAGGCATGATTCACAGATGCCGAGAAAAGGATGACTATTGCCATTGTGAAGAAGGGAATGCGGCTGCTAGAAAATTTTAGGTCATCTCTGCAACAAGCTAAAACCTATTTTTCTATTGTGAAACAGGGTGAGATTTGTGTTAAAGTTAGGGTGAGTTTTAAAAAGTGCCAGTCCTGGAGGAAGGAAGAAGACAGCCTCTACACCTCAACTGAGATTTTCTTGGCAAATTTGTGCATGGAAAATGCACTGCTGAGTGAAAGACCTATATAACAAAGACTTCAAGGATTGGAAGAAATGAGTTGAAAAATATTAGAAGTCAGAAAGATCATATATATATATATATATATATATATATATATACAGGCTCATATATTGATAAGATTAACCTAGCAAAAATGGCCATCCTATCAGAAGCAATCTAGTGATTCAGTGCAATCTCCATCAAAACACAATTCTTTACAGACCTTGAAAGGACAATACTCCACTTCAAAACAAAAAGCCCAGGACAGCTAAAAGAATCCTGTCCAATAAAAGAACTTCTGGAGGTATCACCATCCCTGATTTCTGGCTTTACTACTGAATAATAATAATAATAATAATAATAATAATAATAATAATAATAATAATTAATGATATTAGCATAAAACAGACATGTTGAGGCGGGTGTGGTGGCGCAAGCCTTTAATTCCAGCACTCAGGAGGCAGAGGCAGGTGGATTTCTGAGTTCAAGGCCAGCCTGGTCTACAAAGTGAGTTCTAGGACAGCCAGGGCTATACAGAGAAACCCTGTCTCGAAAAACAAAAACAAAAAACAAAAAACAAACAAACAAAAAGACATAGGACAAAAGAGCAGCCACAGAATAGGAAAAGATTTTTCACTGATTTTTCATATCTGACAGAGGGCTAATTTTCAAAATACCTAATGAAATAAATAAATAAATAAATAAATAAGCCAAGTAATCCAACTAAAAATGGGGTACTGGTGTAAACAGAATTCTCAATAGAGGAATCTCAAATGGCTTAGAAATGTTCAACATCTTTAGCCATCAGGGAAATGCAAATCAAAAAGACACTGAGATCCCATCTCACACCTATCAGAATAGCTAAGATCAAAAATACAAGTGACAGTTAATTCTAGGAAGGTTATGGACCAAGAGGGAGTGCAAACTTGTATAGCATCCTAGAAATCACTATGAAAGTTCCTCAAAAAATTTGGGATACTTATAGCTCAACACCCAGCTATACTGCTCCTAGCCATATGCCTAAAGGAATATCCATCCTACCACAAGGATACTCATTCAACTCTGCTCATAATAGGATGTGGAAACAACCTCGAAGTCCTCTACTGAAGAAATGGGAAAGAAAATGTGGTACATTTACACAATGGATTATTACTCTGTATTTGAAAAGAAATATGACATCATGAAATTTGTAGGCAAATAGGTAGAACTAGAAAAATTTATCCTGAGGCAACCCCAACCCTGAAAAACAAACATTTTATGTACTCACTTATAAGTAGCTATTAGCTGTTAAGTAAATGATAATCATGCTACAATCCACAGACCAAGAGAGAAGCTAAGGAACAAGCAGACTTCTAATGGGAAGTAGAATAGAACAGGTGAACTGGGGCGAGTGGGAATGATAGGAATGGGATTAGGTACAGAGGAAGTAATAGTAATGAAGAAAAGAGTATGGGAAGAAACAAGTGGAATCAAAAGGCATTTGGGGGTCAATGTGGATACCAAGTACAGTCATAACTCCCTGGAATCTACAAGAGTGATCCTAGTCAGGACTCCTGGGAAGATGTGGAGCCTAAACAAGCTAGCTTCCGTAACCAGGCAAGGCTTTCAGCCATGGGACTAAGACACCAACCCAGCCATAAAACTTTCATCCTACAATCTGCCCTGCTGGTAATATGTGCTAGGTAGAATGGTGACTTAGAACTTGTGGGCATTAACCAGCAATGACTAATCTAATCTGTGACCCACACCACCAGAGGGAGTCCATGCCCAACACTCCCTGGATGACCAGGAACCAAAGACTAGATAGCCTAGAGACCTAGATGAGAACCAACATGATTGGCAAAAAGAAAAAGAAAAAAAAAATCAATGGAATGATTCCTAATGTTGTTCTGATATACTTATAGATCAGTCCCTGCTCTAATTGTCCAGGTGTCATCAAAGAAGCTGATGGAAGTGAAGACCCCCAGTCAAACATGAGATGGAGAGAGAACCCAGGTTGAAAGTTGCTATCAGGTCCCTCTCAGAGTTCAGGGAACCTAACCAGAGAGGGAGGAATTATGGGAGTCAGAGGGGTCGAGAACATGAGGAGAACATGGTGCTTTTCTTCCTACTGGGTTGCCTCACCCAGCCTTGATGTTAGGGTTTTGCCTGGCTTTATTGTATCTTCTTGTGCCATGTGCAGTCAATGTCCCCAGAGGCCTTCTCTTTTCTAAGCGTAAATGGGATAGTGTATCTGGAGAATAAGGGAGCAGGGGGATGGAACTGGGAGGAGCAGAGGTAAGGGAAGCTACGGTCGAGATATATTGAATAAGGGAATAACGCATACAGATTAAAAGGGAAAAAAAATGCATTGCTAGACTGGCAGGCAACAAGATGGTCAATCCTGAGTTCTATATGTTAACAGAGATCTGGGTTTTTACAGTTCTATTTTGGTCTATTTCTTAGTCCACACTGGGTGCCTCCTTAAACTCAAATAACATAACTATTCTGTGATTGCACCAGTTGCCAAGCAACCAACAACCTCCACCTCACTTCTGCTTCTGAAACAACCGAACAACCCAGATCTCTGTGGACATTTCAAAAAATAAATCAGCTATACTTTGCATTGTAGCTTTTTCAGATTACAGAAGAAAATCAAGATCTACCAATGAAAGATAAGATCTACCAATGAAGCATATGTAAACAAGGGAGCTATTCTTTAAGCCTCCAAATGGCCTCTTCCAATAAACTGATGACTGGCAGAGAGTTGGTGGTCCCTGGATTTGTTTTGAATAGGCTGCTTGGTCACCAGTGTTATCTCCAATCAATTAAACATATCTTGAATTGCTGTTTTACTGTCTTCCTATCACTGAATATAATGTTCAACTGTAAATGTTTTTTTTTATTTCTTCATATATTGATTGACCATTTACCTTAGTATATTAGTGTCTTAGTCAGGGTTTTTCCTGCACAAAAATCATGACCATGAAGCAAGTTGGGGAGGAAATGGTTTATTCTGCTTATACTTCCATACTGCTGTTCATCACCAAAGGAAGTCAGGACTGGAACTCAAGCAGGTCAGAAGGCAGGCGCTGATGCAGAAGCCATGGAGGGATGTTCTTTACTGGCTTACTTCCCCTGGCTTGCTCAGCCTGCGCTCTTATAGAACCAAGACTACCAGCTCAGAGATGGCACCACCAAGGAGCCTTTCCCACTTGATCACTAATTGAGAAAATGCCTTACAGCTGGATCTTGTGGAGGCATTTCCCCAACTGAAGTTCCTTTCTCTGTTATAAATCCATCCTGTGTCAAGTTGACCCAAAATTAGCCAGTACAATTAGAATCTCCATTTGTACAGCCACTATGATCATTTAGCTCATATGATGCTGGATACACAGAAAAAGCTGCATACTTTTGTGAGCTATTTGCTTAGTTTATGGTTTTATTCGAATCATTTTTATTATTTTTATGCTTTTGAATCATGCAAACTTTTCATATAACTTATTTACTTCAGCCTAGAGATGAAGGAATACTTTGCCAGATGTTCAGACCAGAGTATCAATTACCAGTTATCTTTATTATAAATTTTCTTTCTGAACATGAAAACTTGCATTTAATTTAAAATGCACCTGTTTACCCAAGAGGTGTGTAAAGATTGCTATGATAGTTAACATTGGCAAACTGACAATATCTAGAATCCTGTAAGAGACGGGTCCTCTAGGCATGCCTGGGAAGGAGTGTCTAGATTAGGTAACTGAGATGGAAAGACCACTTTCCTTTAGACAGCACCATCCTATGGTCTGGGGTTCCAGATGAGGTGACCTGTAAAGAGCAGGCTGAGCATCCATGTCCCTTGCTCTCTGTTTCCTGACTGTGAACAAAAATGTGATCAGCTGCCTCATGGTCTCTGTCAAGCCTTTCCTGTCATGACAGAAACCCCTCCAAACTGTGAATCAAAACCTATCTTTCCTTCTTAAGGCTACATCTTCTCTCTTTCTTACCTTTGTTGAGTATTTTATCCTCGTCCCAGTTAAAGTAATTAATTGCATGGAAATAAACTAAGGATCCAAGGTAAAAAAAAAATGCAGTCAAATTTCTCAAGAAATTCCACAAAGAAAACAGACTGTGTGAGGGGAAATGGAGATAAAAGACTGTGCCATGAAAGCATAGATGGGAAACTAAGCCCAATGGAGGAAAACAATACAGGGGAACTGTGCTTAAATAGAATAGAGGGGCAGAAAGGATCAGACAATCAGAGAGAGAGTGAAAAAAAGAATGTGGACAAGTGTCAGGACACAAAGACAAACACCAGCCCTGGAACGCTTGCTAATGGTCAGATGCTCTTCTCTGGACGGATCTGAAAAGCAGCAGGCAGCAAACTCACAATCTCTGTAGATTTCGGTAACCTGGCTACAGTTTTTCAGAGATATCCTTACCAGCCCTAACTGCCAGTAAGATGTATGATCAGTTCTCTTTTTAGTTCAGTGTTGGGCTCCGTAGCTTGGAGTAAAGGAAAACAGATTTCTCTTCCCTGCATTTGACACTAGTTATTTTTTTTCTTATGATGACTCATCTATATCTACTAGTCTTCAGCCCTTCTAGAACATGCATAAGAAATTACATACATTTAAAACTTAATTCAAATATTCATAGTGAATAGGGCTATCTGACATCAGATGTGTCCTTGGTTTTGGACACAACCTCTATTAGTATCTATGATGGAAAATTAAAACACACTGGCTATAGAGCTTCTCATGCAGCTTACATCAAGCTGGTCCCTACTCAGTACTCATAGGACCCTTGGGTTCCCACATCAGGCACTTTCTCTCTAGGATATAAAATAAAAGGTCTTTCCTCAGACACTGAAAATAAAGAATTTGGGTTGGAAACGTAATTGAACACTCAGCCAGCGTCTGTCCTCTATGAAAACAAAACAGAAGTAAGTGTCTACATTGAAGCTTCACTTTGAAAGAGGAACTTCTGAGGGGAAACCAGACACACTGAGGATTCTTTGCCATGTACTGGCTTCCTGAACAAACAAGGCTAATGCACCCAAGGATACAGAAGTTACCACTTTCAGACAATGAGAAATGATACTGTTATCTACACATTCCTGATTTTCTCTCCCTCTTCTCTCTGTCTCTGTCTCTGTCTCTGTCTCTGTCTTTCTCCCTCCCTCCCTCCCTCCCTCCCTCCCTCCCTCCCTCTATGGAGAAATGAACCTTAATAAAAATAGTGAAATGGGGTGATTTTTCGTTTTTACCTTCAGAGCACTCTCTTCTACCAAAGACTTGAACATTACTTAGTCATCTAATCTCTCTGTTCCTCTTGTTGCCTAACAAGTTTTGTCCTTTTCTGTGTCCCATTTCCCTAAACAACTTATCACACAGGGCTGAACACATTCCTAGCCAGCTTCTCTGTGCGCCTTGTCTTTGGCTCTCCTCCATCATTCCTCCCAGAAAGCAGTCACCCCTAGCTAACAACAAAACTACATTGACTCTATGACATCACTTCACGTTTGGACTAGAGCTAGAACTCCCACCTCTCTCCACAATAAAGTATGGATACCCGTGTAGGGCAGGAATTGTAATTCCTTTCTGTGTGCCTCACACTTCTTAGCAGGTCTGCTGTCTAGTTGTTTCACTGGGGAAGGACGTGTCAACAGTTCTCTTGTGTCTTTCTCCCCAAACTCCAGCTCTGCCTCCTCCAATCCTGTTTCCAATCCAAGATCCGTGCCACTGGAAGAAAATTGCTTCATATCTCAGCTCCTAAAGTAGGTTCTCAACTTGTTCTATAAACTGAACAGTGGGCCTTCATTCCCACCTCATCCTTAACATCAGATCATCATGAACATGTGACCTAAGAGGACCAATCAGAATGGGTTTCATGACTCCTCGGGTTGCTGGACAATGGCAAACTCCTGTTTTAGTGGGATGTGTTTCTCCAAGGACCAATGATGCTACAGATATAGCATTGCCTTAGCAAGGGTCAGCATGTGAAGCTACCCTTCATCCCAGGGCGCTAATGCTTACTGCTATCTGCTATAACAACTGTGTTTTAATGTGAAATAAAACAGGATGGAAAAATCCCCTACTAAGATTTGAATCTGTCAAGGTCTGACTAGCATAAAAGAAAGTGAAATCAGCCTTCTGCCATGATAACATCAGCGAAATTGCTGCGATGTCTTCATCTGTAATGTGGTACATAGCATAAAAGACCAGCACAGCTGGGCGGTCACTCCACAAACCAACACATGTCCTTTCAGATTTCCCACATCTAGAGGCCTTTGTCTTTAAAAGAAAAATCTTATAGCAACGCATTTTAAATTCAGAATAAATATCTCCCAGCTTTAATGAGGATTAAACTAACACAAATGAGGGCTCCCCAGGTACTCTGTAATGCCTAATGCTTGAGATACAGATTAATGAGAAGCCATTGCGAAAATCATAAGAGCTTACATCCAGTTTCTGCGCCCTGAAGCAACACAGCATGGTGTAATGGGACTTGCAACACAAGGGCAGATCAAAACAGCACATAGCAAAAAAAAAAAAGGTTTCATTTCTTGGATCATGTCTTTAAAACAAAAAGTGCTCCTTGAAAACTGAGCATAATATAAACTTTCTTCTAGGTTACTTTAATAATCATAAGTTAAATTGAGTGCCGTTAAAGTTACTCTTTAACTTTTTTTCAAGTTGTGCAAGGTCTGGGAAGATGGATCAGCCATTAATGTATTTGTCACACCAGCCTGAGGGTCCAAGTTGAAATCCTCAGAAATCTGCGTAGATGTCAGGTAGGCATCACCAAGCACTGAGTTTGAGGACCCTGCCTCAGCGAGTAAGATGGATTGCAGATGATTCCTAATGTCAACCTTTGGCCTCCACATGTACATGCACCCTACAAACATGCAGAAACATGTATATACTCACAGGCATATGATACACAAACATGAAAATGGGAGAAAAAACAAAATTTTTTGTGTAACTGGCAACTAATTACCAAGAGAAGTACATTATTTAAAATTCCTGTTCTACACTACCACTCTGGGACCTGTAGGTGTAATTTGAGTAGGTATGGCCCTCATACCTATTTTGAGTGTTTGACCCATAGGGAGGGGCACTATTTAGAAGATGTGGCTTTGTTTGAGGAAGTATGTCACTGTGGGAGCCAGCTAAGAAGTCTGTCACATGCTAAGGCTACACCCATTGTGGAACTCAATCTCCTTTTGCTGCCTGTGGCTCAAGATGTAAAAGTTTCAGGTCCTCCAGCACCATATCTGCCTGCATGCTTCCATGCTTCCTGACATAATGATAATGGACTAAAGCCTTGGAAACCATAAGCCAGTCCCAATTAAATGTTTTCCTTTGAAAGAGTTTGCCTTGGTCACGGTGTCTCTTCACAACAATGAAACCCAAACTAAGACAATGGGCTACATTGTAATTCTCCTCTCCTGGTTTCTTTTTATGGTGTCAGACTGTGAAAATATCCACACTTATAATTTTTTTAAAAATCTGAAATTTAGGGGGAAACTCAGTTTTTGGAGTCCACATTAATTGACTAGTTCCACGAGTAAAATTGTGGAGTGCCACACTACCAATTACCATGATTATATTGTTCAGCTGTATGTCTGGGTGCTAATTATCATCTACTACAAAAAAGAAGCTTTTCTTATGAGGGCTGAACAATGTACTGTTCTATATGTATAACAGTATGCCATTAGCGTTATTGTAGTGCTATGTTAATTTAGCAGAATAATAGTAGTAAGTTTTTCTCTTAGGGCCCATGGTTTATCTAGTCTCAGGATCTTGGTTTTATTAACAGTATCAGGTATGGGTGCTATCTAAAAGAGAGGGTCTTAAATCTTACTAAAAAATAAGTGGTTAGTTAGTTCTCTAATATCTGTGTCATTGTGTATCAATGGCCATGATGAGACACAATAATTTAAATGATACAGTAAGAAATATGAGTCTATGTGCCAGCCTTGCAATTTAATTTAATTTGTAAAAGTCTCTCCGCTTCAAACTATTAGACCTTTTAACTTTCTAGAGAATAATAATACAAGCCTTGCCATGCCCACACTTTCTCAAGACTGGGAAACAGGATTCCCCTCACATTTGTCCCTAAACTATCAGCATAAAATCCATTCTATTCTGTATCTTAGAAAATCTAAAGGCCAAAGTGTATATGTGGAAGGAGGGGGAGTCATTGAAACAGAAGACAGGAGGAGAAGGAAGAGGAGGAGGAGGAAGAGAGAGGGAGGGGAGGGAGAGGGAAGGAGAAGAAGGAGGAGGAGAGGGAGGAGGAGAAGGAGGAGGAGGAGGAGAAGAAGGAAGAGGGAGAGGAGGAAGCAGAAGGAGGAGAAGGAGGAGAAGGAGAAGGAGAAGGAGAAGGGGGAGGAGAAGGAGAAGGAGAAGGAGAAGGAGGAGGAGGAGGAGGAGGAGGAGGAGGAGAAGGAGAAGGAGAAGGGGGAGGAGGAGGAGAAGGAGGAGGAGAAGGAGAAGAAGGAAGAGGGAGAGGAGGAAGCAGAAGGAGGAGAAGGAGGAGAAGGAGAAGGAGAAGGAGGAGGAGGAGGAGGAGGAGAAGGAGAAGGAGAAGGAGGAGGAGGAGGAGGAGGAGAAGGAGAAGGAGAAGGAGGAGGAGAATTAACTTTGCAAAACAAGCATTTCGCCCATATTTAAATTTTGATGCTATTAGTTGCTCTAGCAATACAATTTAATATAAAGGATCATTCCATCAATTTTGTGATTGATGGTTGTGAATTATATAGGTGACAACCCAGAGATGTAGACATTCTGTTTAGTTCCTTGCATAGAGAGATTCTTTATTTTAATTTATTTAATATTTTTCTATACTCCAGATTTTATCCCCCTCCAGTTCCACCCTCTAATTGTTCCATATCCCATACCTCCTCCCCTGTTTCCATGAGGATCTCCCCAACCTCTTACCTCCCACCCCACCAGAACTCTCCAGTCCAGTCTCTTGAGGGATAGGTGCATCCTCTCTGACTGATACCAGATTCAGCAGTCCTCTGCTGTATATGTATTGGGAGCCTCATATCAGCTTGGTTATGCTGCCTGGTTGGTGGTCCAGTGTCTGAGACAACTCGGGGGTTCAGGTTAGTTGAGACTTCTGGAACTCCTACAGGGTTTCCCTCCTCCTGAGTGTCTTCCAACTTTTCCCTAATTCGACCACTCCACAGTCGTCGATGACAGGTAACCAACCCATATCATAGACGTAGACTGAGAAAGTCGTCGAACAACCCAGAAAGTCTCCTGTCAGTTCTATCTGGGGAAAAACACTTGTGTGATATCGGAGTCATTATCTCAGTCCGGAATCCTGGAGGGGAACTCGACCTAGGGTTAAACCCGGACAGTGACCTGGAAGAAAAAGATCAGCTCCTCTCCATTTTTGTCCTACAGTTCTTTCAGACAGGAACGATTAGGTGTCAGAGTTTTTGTCTGTGGGATGGCAACCCCTTCCCTCACTTGATACTCTGTCTTTCTGCTGGAGGTGTGCTCTGCAAGTTCCCTCTCCCCAATGTAGGACATTCATCTAAGGTTCTTTGTGTCCTGAGAGTCTCTTACCTTCCAGATCTCTGGTACACTCTGAAGGATGCCCACACCTCCTACCTCCCAAGGTTACCTGTTACCATTCTTCCTGCTGGTCCACAGAGCTTCGGTCACGCCCCCCAACCCCACCCCCGCTAATACCTGATAATGTTCCTCTCTTCCCCTCCCTGTCCCCTTTCCCACCCAGATCCCTCCCTCCACCTTCTGTGATTGCTTTCTTCTCCCTCCCAAGTGGGATTGAGGCATCCTCACTTGGGTCCTTAAGCTTGTTAAACTTTTTGAGTTCTGTAGATTTTATCCTGGGTATTCTGTATTTTCTTTTGGCTAATATCCACTGATTAGTAAGTACATACCATGCACATCATTTGGATCTGAGCTACCTCACTCAAGATGATATTTTCTAGTTTCATCCATTTGCCTGCAAAACTCAGGATATCCTCGTTCTTAATAGCTGAGTAGTATTCCACTGTGTAAATGAACCACATTTTCTGTATCCTTTCTTCTGTTGTGGAACATCTGGGTTGTTTCCAGCTTCTGGCTATTATAAACAAGGCCACTATTTACATAGCAGAACATGTGCCCCTGTGGCATGGTGGGGCATCTTTTGGGTATATACCCAAGAGTGGTATAGCTGAATCTTCAGGTATTTCTATTTTCAATTTTCTGAGGAACCTCCAGATTGATTTCCAATGTGGTTGTACCAATTTGCAATCCCACCAGTAATGGAGGAGTGTTCTACTTTCTCCATATCCTCACCAATATGTGCTGTCACCTGAGTGTTTGATCTTAGCTATTCTGATTGGTGTAAAGTAGAATCTCAAGGTCATTTTGATTTGCATTTCCCAGATGACTAAGGACTTTGAACATTTCTTTAAGTACTTCTCAACCATTTGAGATCCCTCTGTTATGAATTCTCTGTTTAGTTCTAAACCCTACTTTTTAATTGGGTTGTTTGGTTTATATATATTTGGTTTATATATTTTGGATGTTAGTCCTCTATCAGGTGTGGGATTAGTGAATACTTTTTCCCAATCTGTAGGTTGCCGGTTTGTTCTATTGACTATGTCCTTTGCCTTACAGAAGCTATACAGATTCATGAGGTCCAATTTATCAATTCTTGATCTTAGAGCATGAGCCATTGGGGTTCTTTTTAGGAAATTTCCCCCTATGCCAATGATTTCAAGGCTCTTTCCCAATTTCTCTTCTATTGGATTCAGTGTATCTGGTTTTATGTTGAGGTCTTTGATTTTCTTGGACTTGAGCTTTGTGCAAGGTGACAAATATGGGTCTAGTTTCATTTTTCTATGTACAGACTGTCAGAATAGCGCCATTTATTGAAGATGCTTTTTTTTTTTGGCTTCTTTGTCAAAGACCAAGTGTCCATAAGGTATAGTTTTATTTCTGGGTCTTCAATTCTATTCCATGTATCAAAATGTCTGTCACTGTATCAATAACATGCAGTTTTTAATCACTATTGCTCTGTAGTATAGCTTGAGGTCAGGGATCCCGATTCCCACAGAAGTTCTTTTATTGGTAAGAGTTGTTTACCCTATTCTGGATCTTTTGCTTTTCCAGATGAATTTGAGAATTTTTTCCCATATCTTTGAAGAATTGTGCTGAGATTTTGATGGGGATTGTGTTGACTCTGTAGATCGCCTTGGGCAGTATGCCCATTTTTACTATGTTAATTGCGCAAATCCATGAGCATGGGAGATCTCTCCATTTTCTGAGATTTTCTTCGATTACTTTTTTGAGAAACTTGAAGTTCTTGTCATACAGAACTTTCACTTGTTTGGTTAGAGTTACTTCAAGATATTTTATGTTATTAGTGGCTACTGTGAAGGGCATTGTTTCCATAATTTCCTTCTCAGCTTCTTTATCATTTGTATAAAGATGGCTACTGACTCCTTTGAGTTAATTTTATATCCGTCCACTTTGCTAAAGTTGCTTATCAGCTGTAGAAGTTCTCTGGTAGAATTTTTGTGGTCACGTCTATATATCATATCATTTGCAAATAGTTATACCTTTACTTCTTCTTTACCAATTTGCATCCCCTTGATCTCCTTTTGTTGTCTTATTGTTCTAGCTAACACAACGAGTACTATACTGAATAGATATGGGGAGAATGGGCATCCTTACCTTTCCCCAATTTCAGTGGGATTGCTTCAAGTATGCCTCAATTTAATTTGATATTGGCTGTTGGTTCGTTGTATATTGCTTTTATTATGTTTAGGTATGAGCCTTGAATTCCTGATCTCTCCAATACTTTTAACATAAAGGGCTATTGTATTTTGTCAAATGTTTTTTCTGCATCTAAGGAGATGCTCGTGTAATTTTTTTTCTTTGAGTCTATTTATATAGTGGATTACGTTAGTGGATTTTCATATATTGAACCAACCTTGCATCCCTGGGATGACGTCTACTTGATCATGGTGAATGATGGTTTTGATGTGTTCTTGAATTCGTATTGCAAGGACTTTATTGAGTATGTTTGCATTGATATTCATAAGCAAAATTGATCTGAAGTTCTTTTTATTTTGCTGTTGTTGTATCCTTGTGTGGCTTAGGTATCAAAGTAATTGTAGCTTCATAGAATGAATTAGGCAGTATTCCTTCTGTTTCTGTGTTATGGAATCGTTTGAGGAGTACTGGTATTAGGTCTTCTTTGAAGGTCTAGTAGAATTCTGCACTAAAGTTATCTGACCCTGGGTTCTTTTTGGTAGGGAGAGTTTTAATGACTTTTGCTATTTCCATAGGAGATATGGGGCTGTTTAGATAGTTTACCTGCTCTTGATTTAACTTTGGTATGTGGTATCTGTCTAGAAAGTCATCCATTTTATCATTGAAAGTTCTTAATAACTACTAGCTAAAATTTGAATATTCTAAAGGATGGCTTCACTCATGTGATACGTAACTGACCAGCATTCTAAAAAGTGAAATGGAGGTTCCTTAGTAACCATGTGGAAGACATCATGTAGTTCAGGTCATCACACAACTGGCTAATAAAGTTTAATGTAGAGAAGTATATCATTATAGCCAAGAGAAACCCAGGGAATTAAAAGAATGTTGATAGGAAAGAAAAAAAAAATCTAAATAAGACCAAATAAATATGAACACATTGACTACAATTCGTTTCAGTGTTATTCAGACAAAACTTTTCCAAGTTATCCCAATGGTATTTTATCTACATTTTCTGATATGTAACATCATTGAACTTAATTTATATATATTAGAGTTTCTACATGGAATATAATATAATCTCCCTCGTGTGTGTGTGTGTGTGTGTGTGTGTGTGTGTGTGTGTGTATTTGTGTGAAGGACATCATTGGCCCAGTTCTTTATGCTGCCTTATATACATGAGCCCATCACTGGTGCATGTCACCATGTAGCCTTTCCACTGCAGGATCAGGGTATATTAGTGGCTTCTTGACTTTGTGTTAGTCTGGTTGACTTCTTTTATTGAATAAATGAAAGTAGAAGAAAGGATGTCAATTCCAAAGTTTGCCTCAAAAGTGCATTTTTATGTACTTCCCCACCCTAACCCCCTACCCTATGTCTACATCATTACCAGGAGAAAAGGATGCTACCCTAACTCTTAGTCATGAGAAAAAGAAAGACAACGTCTAGTATATCTAAACCTTCTCAGAGAGCACAGAGTCCACACTTATCAGTCATGGGAGCAAGCTCCACTGAGGTCTGGAGAGCCACCCTATGGTGTCAGACCTAGTGGCTAAAACCTAGCCATTGCATGGGTCTCTGAAAACATATCACCACTCCTTAAGATGCTGAGTCTTTGGTATATTTTCCCCTGAGACCTCTATATCCGGGCCCTTTCAGCACCATCTTGCTGGCATATGCTATAGTGTCTATGTTTGGTGACTGATTGTGGGATGGATCGGCAAACATGGAGGTGGAAGCTCACGGTCAGCTACTAGATGGAACACAGGGTTCCCAAGGAAGAAGGAGCTAGAGAAAGTACCCAAGGAGCTGAAGGGGTCTTCAACCCTATAGGTGGAAGAATAACCATGAACTAACTAGTACCCCCTGGGCTCACGTCTCTAGCTGCATATATAGAAGAGGATGGCCTAGTTGGCCNAGTGGGAAGAGAGGCCCCTTGGTTATGCAGACTTTATATGCCCCAATACAGGGGAACGCAGGGGCCAAGGGGTGGGAGTGGGTGGGTAGGGGAGCAGGGCCGGGAGGGGGGAGGATATAGGGAACTAGCTGGATAACACTTGAAATGTAAATGAAGAAAATATCTAATAAAAGTAGTAAAAAAAAAATAAAAATAAAAACCTAAAAAAAAAAAAAAAAGATGCTGAGTCTTCTAATGACATACTATACTGCATTCTTTGTCAATGGAATACAATGTTGTGAACTGTTTTTTAAATCATTGTTTCCATCTGCATGTATAAAAGGAAGGGAAAACACTGCTATCTTTTAGACATCAGGATTACTTAAGATCACTGAGAGTGGTAACCTGATACATTAATAATATCACTTGGAGACATGGACACAAGTGATGTGGATAGTAAATTTCAGTCTACTTTCAGTGGTCAATGCTAAAAGCAATATTAAATATGCACAGATAGTCTTCATATTTTTCCATGCTTTGTAGTTTCCATCGAACCTATTCCCCAGTCATAAACCTCCAGAGTCCCTTAACCACAGACTCTTAATTTTTAAGTATTTTTCTTTCTGTAAAGCATATATAATCCAGAAAGGCAAGTCCAGGGCATCAAGAGGGAAGGCACTGTACTCAGAAGGATCAGAGCAAAGAAACAATCCCTCTTTACTTATGCATCTTTAAGAGTCCACTGATGTCTTAGTCCCTGATTCATGCTCCATTCTCTCTTTCCCTTGGTACTTGCCATGGCCAGATTTTTAACCTATTCACTTGGATTATGGGTTTTACTGCTAAACAAATAACAGGGAAGATATGAAAAAGATAGTTCTCTGGGGAAAGTTACAAAACTTCTAGAAACTTCAAAGTCTAAACATGGCTCTTATACTGAAGTTTCTGTGTTGCTTCCAATGTGCTTCCACAATACAGAAAGGTCTGGCTGTCCCACTCCTTGGGCACTTCTGGTTTTGACAAATCAAACTTCAGGTCTGTTAATCCAAAAATGTGTAGTTTTTTTCTCTACAGCTAAAAATCTGTGGCCTGTTAATCCAAAAATGTGTAGTTTTTTTCTCTACAGCTAAAAATCTGTGGCCCTGAGATCAACAGTTTGTTATAGACCTTCCTGTTTGAAAATGTCTGATAGGATATATTTATGGGCAGTAAAGCAGAAGACCCAGCCAGACACATAAGATTTCACAGAGAGTTTGGCTAAGCTAGGAGACTCATGAAGCTGACTGAAGTCAAGAATAACAGTTTAAAATTTGCATGGGACAAGTAGAACTCCCCTTTTTTGATTTGACTTTCTGAGAGGAGCTACCCAAAGAAAGACTGAATCCATGATAAAAAAGCAAATGAAAACTACCAAATAGATTTATAAAGCATTTACATCCTTCCTTATGTTGCTTTAGGTAGGGGAGCCCTGACTCAAACTACAGATCCTGGCTTCCAAATTCTTGGGCTTCAGTGTCTGCTCTCAGGTTATTCAAAATGGCCAGCAGTACTTCAGAAAGAGTGAAGCCAAGACGTTCCTTACCATCCTGGTCATTAGGTAACACATAGACCACTGCTCTGAGTCAAGACATGGACACCAAAAGTGTTATTACAGCCCTACCTTAACCACAGTAACAATTCCTTCAGTTAATTCCAGGACATAGTAAAATCTGAGGCACACTTACCTAGGTGACCTGGAGCCACACTGTGTTTGCCTTGGTGTATCTGCCTATGACTACATTTTTTTTCCGTAAATTTGCACTAAATAATATAGTTTCTTCCCTTGCATGCTTTTCTCTAATTCATGGTATCTCAGTAATAAAGGAAGACCTATGGAACCAGAGGAAATGGTTGGAGCCAGATCAAATGGTAAGCCATCTCCACTATCACCCCCAAAAAGTCTAGAATGCAATATTATTTACAATAAGGTCACTGAGTATTTGACTAGGGCATATGGAGTTCTAACACCCATCTGGAGGGGAAAAACATTGTATCACTATGTAAATAAATGACAATTAAAATGGAATAAACTAAATGAAAACATCTTCTATTATTCATTTCTTAGTTCTGTACAGCAATAACATTCATCACATCAACCGGAAGCATCCTTAGCATCAAGTTGGTACATCTACTTCAATAGTATGCTACACTGAAAGAAAAAAACAGCTACCTATAGCAAGCTATGGAGATAGCTTAGAGAGCAAAGCCCTTGCCAAGAGTGAGAAGAGGAATTCAGATCCTCAGAAGCATGTAAAGGCCATGTGAGTAGGGCAGTCCTCCTGCAGTCCTAAGAGACAAACAAGATCAAGCTGCTAAGCAAACTAATAGACTAGGAGAGCTCCTGTCTCAATAGATGAGGTGGAGAGTAGTAGAAGAGGATGCATAGCATCACCATCAGCCTCGATTTTCAACAAGCACATGTGTGTGATATGTGGGAATGGGAACATGAGTGTGTGTGTGTGTGTGTGTGTGTGTGTCTGTGTACATGCATCTATATCTATATCTATATCTATATCTATATCTATATCTATATCTATATCTATATCTATATCTATTGATGATCTCTGGTTTTCTGGGGTTTCCTTCACAGTGATGTTATGAAGGCTAGAGAGGAGATGGGGTAAACCAAACCTGGAAATTCATCTCTGCAGTTGAGTAAAACTGGACAAGAGTTGCACAGTATTCCTCATCTGTGGTTCCAAAATGTCCAAAAATCATATTGTTTTAGAAAGAAACAAGTTTATTTAGCACACCCCAAAGAGAACACCGAGTTTGTCAGCGGCAGAATCCCCCAGTAACAGCACTTTGGGATTAGCCTTCTGAAAACATACAAGTAAGGGCAGAAAACATGCCAAAGCAAAACGCGGGAGTCCGAACTGATGAAATGAGGAAGACAGGTACACTTCTATTTTCCTTTCTGAAGCATAGAGAGTAAAATAGGACTTCCGTGCATACCTCCAAGAGAAGTATTTTGTGAGGGTTCCCACTACGTCACCAAGCACATAAGTTTCTCTGTTTGGAACCTTCTTGTGTTATCATCTGCAGAGCAAGCTTGGGGAAAGAGGCGGGTACGACACTTTGGTTCTACGAATCACAGACGTACCCCGTGGTTCTTCCACAAGTAACCGACAAGAGAACTAATTTTTATGAGTTTCACCCCCTTTCTCCCTTCGACTGTTCGTCGTCTATATAAATTCCGGGGTACTCAGAGGTCGAGAACATGAGTTACAGATCCTTGTGGAGTGACCATTTGTGAATCAAACCTACATTTAGAATAACATGGGATTGAATGGTCTTTGTACTCAGTGGAGTTCATCTAGTGTCGACTGCTTTTTCTGTTTTATATATTGTACTGACAAGCTTAATTCACATTGCCATTAGTGGTTTTCAAATGAGTGAAATTTTAAATGAATAAAAGTACTAAGTTTCTTTCACCTAAGCATCAGTGGATTAAGATATGATGATAATCTTTAGTGCTGGCAAGAATAAAAATATATAACTTGGGGGCTGGTGAGATGGCTCAGCGGTTAAGAGCACCCGACTGCTCTTGCGAAGGTGATAAGTTCAAATCCCAGCAACCACATGGTGGCTCACAACCATCCATAACGAGATCTGGCTCCCTCTTCTGGAGTGTCTGAGGACAGCTACAGTGTACTTACATATAATAAAAATAAAATAAATCTTAATATATATATATATATATATATATATATATATATATATAACTTGATAGAACTGAAATTGGTACTGTTTCTAGAAATCCACTAGGCAACATATGCCAAGTACATTAATGTTCATTCAGGATAAGATTACTGCCCCAGGAATAAGAAAAGGTTAAACCAGTATACAGGTAAAAAACAAAATGTGTACTCTATATCCAAGAACACATGTAAATACTCTGTAAATCATGCTTCCCCAGATGAGCTACTATTTCCATTAAACAGTGCTACAAAAAATTATAAGTAAAATTTAAGATGCCCTTGAAAAACAAGAAAGACAAGTGTGTTTAAGCTACTAATGCAATAGTTCCTGACCACACAAAAATGCCTTGAATTTCTCCATTAAAGGCAGTAACTTTAATATTGTTAACAACACAACATTCTTGTATATAGGATGGAATTTGTATCTATATGTATATTTTTTCTTGGCTTTACTTAAACATAGTTTAACAAACTCTCCATCAGTCTGTATTGCTGAAGGAACCATGTTCCACATGTGCATGGTGGAGTGAGATCAAGTTGGAAATGAGCTGGAAGCTTCCTCCCTCTGAGCTATTGTTTTTAGTCCTTGAATGAGTCATGCAGGCTGCTGGGGGAGAAAAGGCACCAATGGTCTTAAACAGCAGTGAATCCTACAATCCCCGAGACCAATCTGCCAGGAAAGATTCACCCACTTATGCAATATTAGCACTATTGCTGTAGGGGTAATTGACTCCTCTCTGAATTTGACCTCATCTCTACAGAAGGGAATCCATGGGTCGTACGGTAAACATGGACAAAACTCAACGGCAGAAGATATTCTAGGTCCTAGTGGGAACTGAATACTGTTGCTCGGCTAAGTTGACCTAATGCCAAGCTTCATTCTAAATATTTATGCTAATATTCATACACAAATACTACTTTCAGACGTAATCAAAGAAACCTCTCAAGTAAAAGGTGGTGACATAGTAAAAGACTAAGACACATAGGCATTAAAAAATGTTGAGAACAGCAATGGAGTGAGTGTTCAGCCCTAAACAAGACATTTCCTCTCTAAAGCTTACAGAGTCTTGCAGAAGATGGGGAGAAAAGAATGTAAGAGTCAGAAGATAAGGTGAAAGGCTGAGAAATGTCAACTTCTGGGTAAGACATAGCCATTACAACCACAAACTCACTGCAGTTGTAGATGTCACCACTGTGTCTGCACAAGAACGAGCCCATCAACTGGAAGGCGTGACTAAGGGGGCGGGGAGGTGTCTGGAGCTCCACTCATCACTGATGTACTATTTGATGCTAATAGATTTGGAGGATGGGGATTGCTTATTGTCTTCCACCGTATTTCCACTAATGACCACATCAGAAACCAGTGGATAATTCCAATCTAAATGTCACCCAGATGGCACTGGTTAAATCAAATGAGTCATAAAATAAAAACACTTTAATTCTAGGAAAGAGAAGGGGAGATGAGGAGAGGTTGATAGAAATAGGAGCAAGATAAAAGGACTTGGTGGAAGACTCATCTCGAGACATTATATGTAAGTGGAAATTCTCAATAACAAAATTAACCAATAGAATGCAAAGAACAATAAAAAGCATCCTATTGACGTATTTGAGTAAGTTTCTTAAGCAAGGCCTTTGAGTTTTACATCTTCTTGTTGAACTACCATTCCGGTCACTTCCAATACTTATGCCAGAGATGAACTCAGTATCTATGGAGTCAGTGCCCTACAGACGCCCCTGCTTCCTCTCCCCACACAGCACTTTGAATCAATCTGCTTTTACCCAGGAGCAACCCACGATGCTCTGCCTGCTATTAGATAGCATCTACCTCACACACAACACAATGTTCATTTTCCCAAGTGTTCCCAGTTGGTTTGGGTTTGGCTGCTCTCTGAAGATGGCATCTCACTCTGCTGGTCTCCTTGCTAGTACTTGCAAAAGCAAGGGCAAAGAAATGCCTATTTCAATCATAAAATCAAGTTCAAAACAACATCCTTCTTAGTTAGAACAAAGATTTCTCTGGTCCAGCTTTTTCTCCAAGAATATTTTCAGAGAACAGATTCTGGTTGTTTGTTTTGTCTTGTTTTTAATGCCTGTAGCACTAGAAACTAGATTTGGGACTCACGTCAGTGACTAAGTTCTTTACCTGGGTTCAACATCTGTCCTAATTATGCCTCAGCTCAAACTCTTATCAAATTAGACTTCTAAGTCTGCTGGACTGCTGTGGCAGTTCCAAGAGCTAATATCTGCAGCCGGAGCACCTTAGAGGCTACCTCTTAGCTCAGAGGTCATGCATACTCCAATGTTCTCTTCTGTTTGGAGGATTTTTTTTTAGTATCTAGAAGCTTCCAGGGCCCAAGAACTTGCTTTGATCTCAGAGGCAGTATGTGCCATTGTGAGACAAAAAGCAACTGATTTCTGTGCAGCAAGCTCACTGTGGTTCGTAGTCTCGGGAACTTTCTAATTACAGTATATTTTTCCTTCGTGAACACTATTTTCTCATGAACTGAGCTCTCCTTCCTTCTTTATTTGTTCCCAACCTTTGTCTTCCTTTGAATCCTGCCATCCTTTGTTACTGAGGAAAGGAAGGTTGTAGTGGTATGTGACTGGAGACTCGACTCTGAATGAAGCTTTGCTTTCTTTCATTTATCTGAGCTATATTAAGAATGTGACATAATGTGTCCACAACTAACATATCCTGCATTAATAAATTCAGATGATCATGATGCTTCCTTCATATAAAAATTGTTCTATTATGTGCTTTATAAATGCATGTAAGAATCTACCTAAAACATACTTTTGTACAGACTTCTGATAAGTGTTGGTTGCTGGTAACAGTGAAAAGGAAGGTATTAGACTCTGGATCTAGCTTATTTGAACACCTTAGCATGTCAATAAACTTCATAAATTATAACTTCAAAACTGGAGACATAGAAAAGCTATAGTTAGGAAAACCAGAATACAGTGGGATGTTTAGCAGTTGATCTGGATAGCTCTTCGTCCTTCAGATAAAAATATTTGCCTTGTGACATAGTAAATATACACAAATCCTAGCTCACAGTACCAAATTTACAAATATTTATGATTCCCTTGGCAAGCAATAAGCATTTAATGTTAATATGTGAGAGACTCTGGGAGGTTCAGGTGCACCCGGCAGTCCTGAAGTCAGTGTTTTTCCCATGGGCTCCTCTCTGAGGTTATTCTGTTCCCAAGAACTTCCATCCAGGGCTGAGCACAGTTCACCTGGATCTACCACTAGACTCTTTAACAGGAGACAGTAAAGCAAAGAGAATTGAGTTAGGGAGGCATGGGAGAGAAAGGGAATGGGGAGTGGGGAGCCGGCAGATGGGTGAGTGGTTGTTTTTGAAAGCAAAGAGCAGTTGGACAGTAACTCACATAGAAACCAGTGTCTCCTATTGCTTTTTCCATGCACAAACTCATAGTCGAGAGTCAGTCATTACCATATATGCGAAAAGAAAAACACACCATAAAAATCTACTTGTTCTTTGCTTTCAAGGGGCAACAGTGCGAAAGACAGGATTTGGCAACAAACGTCTTTTCCCTTTGGTTATGGTCACATTTTCCCCTCACCACTTGAATGCCACTTTGCCAGAGCCTCTGCCAACCATACCTAGCAAATCATAAGACCACGATCTTTGGGTTCTTATTTGCTACTAATATGCAATGCTTTGCACACCGTTAGCAGATAATAAATCTTCTAATAATAGATGGATTGAGTCTCTGGTCCTTTCCCAGGGCTCACAAACTCTATTACATACCCATGTATAATTTTAGTCATCTTTAAAAACTTGTGTAACTTTATATGCATGCTTTCGAAATAGGTGTGATCGTGTTTAGGGAGCAATGGCAAGAAGATCACCTTGTAAGCACATGCTCAGCACAAAGGGTGGTTCTTTTTCTTTCTGAATAACTTCAGTTTTCACTGGTTGGTTGGACTGAAGACTATAGAACCTGTAGATACTCATAGCTGGCTGTGTCTACGAACAAGTACTTTGGGACTTATCCTGTCCCTAGGCCCTGCTATGCTCCTATGTGACTGGAAGAGTCTTAAAGAGACAAGTAGTGATTATTCATTCTTTTCAGAGTTTTGACACTATGTTTCAACTTTAATATTTTTCAATTGTTTGTGTACAATACGAAAACAAAATTTCTCAGTCTCATTGGAGAAGGTAATAGCAAGGTTATGTTTAACTACACACATGAATTATTTGTTTGAAAAGCATTGACATCAAGCTTGTCACTGATAACCTAATGATGACCAGACAAGGATCATATAGAACAATGAAATAAGGGTAATCCTCTGTTAATAGTACAACGTGTCTTAAGCTGCCAACAAGCATTTTCAGAAAGCTCCCCCTGCACTGTTTTGGAAGTACATCGCTGATATTAAACCCAGTGCCTTGTACACACTAGGGAAGCTCTCTCACACTATCTACAGCCAAGATCGTTTAAAATGCTTTAAAAATCATGGATGAAATAAACAGAACACCTCCCTATGGGGTATGGGAGGAAAAAGGATCTAGCAATGTAGTTTGATAAAGTTAGCAGGCCAGTATACAGAGAACACAGAAAACAAAACCATGGTCCAAGTCAAGGTTAAAGTCAGACTGTTATTCTGTTACACAAAGCTGAGTTGAAAGGAAAGAAGCTTGGAGAACATTCCTCTCTGGTACAAGACACAGTACATCTTCTTGCTCAGGTTCATATTTTCAGGGGATGAGAAATAAATTCTCTTCAAACAATTCTACCTGGAGGTATCCAGGTGTCCTCCCAGCTACATACCCCATACACCCCGGGGGGGGGGGGCTTAAATCTTAGTCTGAGAAGCTCTGAGTATCTGTCTGAAGAAGCTTGGGGTGGAGGTGAGGCTTCTAAGTCTAATAAAATATGCAAAACAATAAAAGAATATATTGAAAGCAAATTTAAGAAGTCTTGCCTCTTGAAAGTCATTTGCTTAGGCTTCTTAAAAACCTACAAGTTACTTTTTAAAGGTTAACTTTTGAAAATAAAAAATATAGTCATAAAACTAGACTCTCAAGGGAAACATTAAACACAGAGTAAAACTTAGTGAATTATATGCAATAAAGAATAAACATTCTTCAAAAGGAAGAGTTGGAGTAAACACACTGTGTAGATGCTTCAGAAAGTTGTAGCCTTGTTTAAGTCATGAGGATGCCACAAAGCCCAGTGCAGCCTCTGTACTTTTAGAACTGAGGGCAGCAAGGCACAGAAAGACTGAGGAGCCCACCCAGATCCACACAGCTACTAAGAAAGAGATACAGCCAATTTCCAGCCCAAAGAACTGGGTTTCAGTTCTGTTTCCTAGCAACTGCCCTGTGATCCTGTGAGGAAAATGGAAATCACTAAAGAGGAGTCCCATGGAGGTTAAATTTGTCCCAGAATAAGCAACAGTGAGAGTGAAGCAAATAACTTTTTTAGAGAGATGATGGCTGAAAATTCTCCAGAATTGGAGAAAAGCATCAATCATTCTATTTGATAAAGGCCAAATTTCTTAAGTAGAATTTGACAAAAAAAAAATCATATCCAGACATAGATGAGTGAACCCCAGAATGGTAATGTGAAGGAGATGCTGACCAAAAAGACAGCCATTAAAGAAAAGAAACTGAGGCAGTGATAGAAGCCAGGTAATGTGCAGGATATTATCCTAGGAGGAAGGGAAGATGACCATCAGCTACAAGGTGTACCTACTGGGATTGCCATTGATGAATGTGAGCAAAAGAATGCCTTTCCATGCAAACAAAATATGAGAGCACATTCACTAAAGAAAAATGTAGAGGATATATCTAAGAAAGAAGGAAAATCATATAAGAAAGAAACTCTAAACTATAAAACAAAATGTTAAACTGTACATGCGTGAATAAATCTAAATCAGTTTTCTAGAAATAAATTCTAAAAATCAAAATGTTTAGAAGGAAAATAATTAAAATCTATAACTGACAAATAAGAACTAAGGAAATAGAGAGATTGAGATGTTCATATTCTCGTTATTACTGGAGAGACTAACGTGTGAAAACTGTTCGCTTGGGAAAGTTAAGGCATTTGGTGAGGGAAACTGATTTTTCCAGTCAGGTCAGAGGAGGTTTGACACAAACTCCAGAAAAAAATATCAAAAGGGAACATTGGTGAGCAGACACCTTCCTAGAAAGATGCTTGCATCCTCTGCTTTAGCCCCACGTCAATGCTACAGTAGATTATCAACTCCCTCAGCTACCAACGTACAGATACTACTGGTAAGACTGCTGGAGTCTGTGCATTTAGGAAACATGCAGGAGTGTGCATGCATCCTGAAGTAATGGATACAGTACAGGGCTGGGAGGGTGCTTAAGTTAATTCACATTGCTGTGAGGTACTCAACTGTAAATCACAATACACATATTCAGTGTGTATCCCATTCTTGCAGAGCAGGGCATTCAAACAGAAATTTCTCTAGACTGAGAATATAAGCATAGTATGAGCTCAGCAAAGCAGCGTGAACATCTCCCTGGACCGTGCAACATGTCTGACATCAACTTAAACTACAGGTGAGACTGAACTAATGTGGTAAGGTTGGGTAGTCTTGCTGCTGAAACACTGTAGTGCCTTCTACAAAGGACCTTTAAACAAGAAGCTGATGTGCTCAGGAGCTAGTAGTAAAGAGACTGGACATTTCTTGAGTGCTTACTGTGTCCCATATCAAGCCTTGCCTTAATCCTCCCCCAAATCTCACAGACTTTTATCTACATAAGGCAAAGTGCCAAGGCCCAGGTAACTTCCTACCAGAGCTGCCAGCTGGCAACTGCTGCATTGTTAAGCTCTGCTTTGGCCACTATTTGAGCTGCTAGTGAATTCATGTTCATTTACATGTTTTCCAAGCCTTGTGCTAGCTCAGATGAGAGACAGAGATATGACAAAAAGGCTATGTGAGTCAGTATGAAGGTGCCTCAAATAGCTGAAAACAGATCCATCTGCTCCATTTATACTACTCTTGAACACATACCTAAATGACCATATCCGACTATAGAGATACTTGCTCATCCATGGTCATTGCCGCTCTACTCACAATATCCAGAAAATGGAAACAGCCTAAGTGCCCATAAACTCATGGGCAGATAATGAAAATATGGTACGCTATCACATGGAATATTACTCAGCCATTAAGAAAACTGGAATTATAAAATTGGCAAGTAAATGGATGGAGACAAAAACCAGTCAGCCTGACTGAAGTAACTCAGACCCAGAAAGACAAATATCACATGGCTTTTCTTCTTTGTAGATGTTAGCTTTGAACTATCAATATATGAGTTTTATTTGGAATATCACAGAAGTCAGTAAATTACTAGGAGCCCATGGGATTGGAGGCACAGAGATCTTTTGTGCTCATATACATGCATTAGGGCAGTGGTTCTCACCCTTTCTAATGTTCTGATCCTGTAACTCAGTTCATGTTGTGATAACCTTCAGCCACAAAATTATTTTTGTTGCTACTTCTTAACCATAAATGTGCTACTATTATGAATTGTAATGAAAATGTCTGTGTATTCCAATGCTCTTACGTGAGCACTGTGACAAGGTCATTTTATCACCAAAAGTGTTCCATTCCACAGGTTAAGAACAACTGTACTGGGGAAGCCTGGAAGGCAAAGCACAGAGGGCTTATACCCTCAAGGGAAAGAGTACAAAACCCAATTTTCACCCAGAAGCCTGAAGCAGATGTGTTTTCTAACATGATGATGACCTCTGCACAATCTGCGTGGATGGTGTGGCTGAAGACAGCCCTTCAGACCCGTTCTAGTAAACTTTTCAGTCAGTCTATACTACCTATTTTTTAATGAAAGGTGTCATACTTTACAAAGACTTTCAATGAACTCACATCCGATCTATAATTAGCTTATTTTGATCCTCAAATGGATTTGGGCGTGCTCTATTGTACATGTGGGATTGAGTTAAATTATTACAAAAATGGTTTTCAGCAGATTGTGCTGAGCATAAATAAGCCTAAAATGGACAAAGAAGGGTCAGGTTTCCAAAGTTGGAAGGAACACTGGCTACCGAGTCATGTTGTGCCAAACTGCTTTCTTGCTTCCATGTGCTGTCTGTGCTGTCAATAAAGCTCACATAGATCCCTGCAGGGGGAGGCTCTTCCAAGGGAAAGAAAGCAGAATACACCGGTATAACGGGTGAAAATGTCATTATGAGGGGCTGAAGAGAGGGCTCAGTAGTTAAGAGCACTGGTTGCTCTTCCAGGGGATCTGGGTTTGATTCTCAGCAGCCACAAGACAGCTCACAACTGTCTGTAACGCCAGGTCCAAGAGATCTGGCACTCCCACACAGACATCTGTGCCGGCAAAAATACATCTGAAAAAGAAAAAGTAATTATGTAATAAGAGAGGATAAATTGGGGTGGGAGAAAGGATAGCATGGTAGAAGAGAAAAAATGACAAGGATAAATAACACTAAAGAATTTTCAGAAAAGTCATATGGAAACCTACTACTGTAGAAGTGTATATACTGCCCACTGGTGTAATAGTGTCACAAGCATGATGGGAGTAACCAAATATGCCATGATTGAATTTAAGTCCCATTTCACAAGATACAACCTATATCTAGTACAATCATCAGGCCAAGACTCTACAATTATGCAGAGGTCATAGTCCCTAGGGAAGAACTTACTACTATTATTCTTCTAAATGTATTAAACTACATAGTATTAAACTGACTGCTAATGACTTCTTCTTATACCCTTACATAAATGCATGTCTCAGCCCTCCTCGGAGAAGCTTCTATTTGTAGTAGATTATGATTAAAGTAGAAACACACAATTTGCCAATGTACAATGAATAAGAGAATAGCAAATGCTTAGCTCTGAATGAAGCGTAAAAATCTCATTCCTTCTTCCAGTGTTTGGGATCATCACAGAAGAGGGGACAGAAAGAGCAGAAGAGTCAGAGGCAGTGGATGACTACAAGGAAGGATTATCATCTGATACAATACTGTAGATGCACACAGGAATGCACTACAGTTGCAGCAGCATGCAAACACCCTGGACAAGCCTAAGCCAGACCAAATCCCAGCACGAAGAGAGGGGTTTAGAACAATTCCACCAAAAGCCAATAAGGTATTAATGATATTCAGAGAGAGGAAAGAAAAGGGGAAAAATAACTAGGAAAACCGATAAATTGACCATGCTGCTTTGGAAGTTATTTGAGCAACACAAATTGACCCCAAAAGACAAAGGGAGCACAGACTGGGTAGTAAGGGAAGAGTTAGTGGGCCTAGTATAGTTGAGTAATGGAGAGTGAGAATAATCAAAATACATTGCATGGAATATCAAATAACTAAAAATCAGAAGAAAAAACTTACTCTAGAAAATCAGCAAACTAGGCAGTCACCTAGGCACTTGGTTAGTGATTTTTCCATCCTCTTCATATTTATTCTAACCAATATAATACTAACAAGTATTAGTCTGGTAAGGATTATATAACCTCTTCATATTTCTATAAATGCCTCTGCCGAGGGCAAAGATTTTAATGACCCTGTTTCTGATCTCTGTCCACAAAGAAAATTTGACACTAAATTTTTAATTTCTCTTGATTGTAACATTCTGGAGAAGAGAAAATTCAGTGCATTCAGGGAAGCAGGCTGGAAAACCATGGTAGGTGATGTGCAAAATGTTCATGGTGGAATCCGTTCAGACTAAAGTTCTACCCATCCTAGCCATTGATGAAGGAAGCCTAGAATACATAGCTCAATTACTTTTTTCTGAGACTCTTGGAAACAAGATATTTTTATTATACAAAAGAAAAAATATTACATGGACATATTCCTACAAATGCCCTAATTCTATCAAGTTCTTAGAAAGTAACCATAGAATAGAAATTATGAAGGACTTGGAGAGAAAGAAAATCAGGAAAATTGCTTGAAACATACAGTTTAGCTTGGGGAAGATAAAAACAAGTACCAACTGAAAATGGATAATATGATTATTCTGTCTGTCCAACAAAATGAATATAATAAGCAACTGAACTATATTAACATACATAAATAGATCCATCACCATAATTGCAATTTTAACAGCAGAAGAAGAGGGATTTGTCTTCTACAAAGAACCTCCCCTGGATGAGGAAAGGGTGATCCAGCTGACCCCATCATACATGAAAAGTAGGAGCTACTTTCAACATTGGAGCTGACTCAGACCTAGAGAGGCCACATTCTGTTTAGTGTTTCTTCTTACCAGAGATGGCCTGGTTTTTAACATCTTCTACTTGTCACCACACACACTTAGAGGTTAGAAGGTCCAAATTTGTGGAAGTGAAAGCAAACAAGGGTTCCCAACCAGGAACAGTGAAGGTAGGGAAGTCCTATGGAGGAAACAAGCATTCAGGGATGTATCAGAGTGGATCTCTTTAGGGATTTTCAAAAATATTTCTTCTGTACAATTGCTAAACAGAAGAACAATGGATGATGTTTACCAAGGATGATGCTCACACAGTCTATCACAAAGTAAGTGGTACATTTCTGCTTTGTTCCCTGGGGTAAGGAAGCAGCAGCAGGAGATAGATGAGATGCCTCATTTCACAGGAGAAGGCATAAGAAATAACACCAGATACACAGCACAATGCTGCCTTTTGTTATTATTTTCTGAAATTGTTATGAGACAAAAATCTCACTGTGTCTCCAAATTTGTTTTCAACTTAAAACTTAAAGGAGCTTGTAACCTGAAATACCTTCTCTTTTTTTCCTCTTTAAAACTATATCAAATTATTTCTTATAGACAATAAATTATAGATTTGACATAAAGAAATGTAATTTCCTTCATAAAAATTGTTTATATATTTATTCTAAATTTAAAGGAGACTCTTCTTTTGTTTGATCGGTGATTAATAACTTAAAAAAAATTTTTCTATAATGAAAACTTCGTTTTTCCTTGTTTATGGGGTTCAGTGAGAGGATGAAGTAGGTCTACATTCCTCGCCCTGACCAGCATGTACCTTCAGGTAGGCAGAGGACGAGGCACAGAATGAGAATATTTGTTATGGAGCAGAGTGGTGCCCCATTCTCTCTTATCTGACTTTTGGAAAAGCCTGCTGTTTACACACAAGGTTCCACAGGTGTGTCTTCCTGTGCCTTCCCCCCAAAGGACAGAAAGTGATCAATAAAACCACTCCCCATGTCTTTTGATCAATTATGGTTGAAAGCCTATTTTTAATTAGATATTAGACTTTCTACTTCAGCTTGTCTTTTGGGTCTGTTTGCTTGGGAAACTTCTTTTCAGACTTTGACTCCAGGTAATGTCTATTTTTATTGCTGCGGTTTGTTTCTTGTATGCAGCAGAATGATGGATTCTGTTTACAGATCTATTCTGCTAGCCTGTGTCTTTTTATTGTGGAATTGAATCCATAGATGCTGAGAGGAATTAATGACCAAGGATTGTTAATTCCTGTTACTTTGATGATGGTGGTAGTGATACTCTGTGTGTGTGTGTGTGTGTGTGTGTGTGTGTGTGTGTGTGTATCTGTGTTTCCAAGCAGACACAAGAAAGAAGTTGGAGTAGCCATTCTAATATTCAATAAAATTCACTTCCAACCAAAATTAATCAAAAGAGATGGAGAAAGACACTTTACATTCATCAAAGGAAAAAAAAATCAATCGATCAAGACCAAGATGACATCTCAATTCTGAACAGCTATGGCCCAAATACAAGGGCAACCACATTTACAAATAAACATTATTAAAGCTTAAATAATACATCAAAACCCATACATGAATAGTGGGAGACTTTAATACCCTACTCTCATCAATTGATAGGTTATAGAGACAGAAACTAAACAGAGAAATAATGAAATTAACAGAGGTTATGAAGCAAATGGACCTAACAGATATCTAAAGAACATTTTACCCAAACACAGATGCCTTCTTCTCAGCAATCCATGGAAACTCTCCAAAGTACTGATCATACAGTCAGTCACAAAGCAAGCCTTAACCGATACAGCAAAATTGAAATGATCTTTTTTATATTATCAGCCCACCATGGATTTAAGCTAGACTTTAACAACAATAGGAACAACAGAAAGCCTACACTGAGTCAGGGAAGAAATTAAAGACTATCTAGAAGTCAGTGAAAATGAAGGCACAACATACCCAAACTTATGGAATACAATGAAAGCAGTGCTAAGGGGAACGTTCAAAGCACTAAGTACCTTCATAAAGAAATTGGAGAGATCTCATACTAGCAACTTAGCAGAGTACCTAAAATCTCTAGAACAAAAAGAACATACCCAAAAGAAGGAGATAACAGATAACAATCAAACTCAGGGTTAAAATAAACACTGTGTGTGTGTGTGTGTGTGTGTGTGTGTGTGTGTGTGTGTGTATTCAAAAAAATCAAGAGCTGGTTCTTTGAGAGCATTAGCAAGATAGACCAAGATAGTCAAACCCTTAGCCAAACTAACCAAAAGGCAGAAAGACAGTTAATAAATTTATTTACAAGTTAATAAAATCAGACACTAAGGAAATCCAAAGAATCATTAGGTCTTACTTCAAAAGCCTTTACACTACAAAACTGGAAATGAAATGGATGATTTTCTTGATTGGTAAAACTTTCCAAAGCTAAATCAATTAACAATTGATTTGTTAACAATTTAAATTGTCCTATAACCCCTAAGGAAATAGAAGCAGTCATTAAAAGATTCCCTACCAAAAAAGCTCAAGGCCAATGAGTTCTAACACAGAACTCTACAAGACTTAGAAGAAAACTCCTCAAACTATTCCACAAAATAGAAACAGAAGGAACACTGCCAAATTCATTCTATGAGTTCACAATCACCCTGACACCTAAGCCACACAAGCCTTTTATTGACCAGTTAAACTGGAGAGCAAGGTTCACATAGCATCACTTGATATATAAGAGGATATACTTCTCAGGGGCAACTGCTTCTTGAGAAGCCAGTCTTTAGCATTAGAATACAAGCAGCATCAGAACAAGCTACTTCAGAAGGAATATTGCTAAAGTCATTCTATGAAGCTAAAGTCACCTGATACCTAAAGCACACAAAGATTCAACACAGAAAGAGAATTTCAGACCAATTTCCCTTATGAACATTATGTAGAAATACTCAATAAAATAATCCTAAACCAAATCCAAGACTACATCAAAATTATCATTCACCATGATCAAATAGGCTTGATCCTAGGGGTGCAGGGATGGTTAAATATATGAAAATTCATCAATGAAATCTACCATATAAATAAACTGAAAAAAAAAAAACATGATCATTGCATTAGATGCTAAAAATGCCTTTGAAAAATCCATTTCCCCTTCATGTTAAAAGACTTGGAGAGATCAAGCATACATGATCCACACCTAAATATAATTAAGGCAGTATACAGCAAGCCAATAGCCAACATCAAATTAAAAGGAAAGAAACTTAAAGCAATTTCATTAAAATCAGGGATAAGACAAGGCTGTTCACTCTCTCCCTATTTTTTCAATATAGTACTTGAAATCCTATCCTAGTACTTGAAATCCTATCCTAGCTAGAGCAATAAAACAAGAACTTCACAACTCTGAAGAAAGAAATTGAGGAAGATATCTGAACATGGACAAATTTCCCAGGCTCATGAATCAGTAGAAATAACTATTTTAACCAAAGATATCTAAAAATCCAATACAACTCACATTAAAATTCCAAACCAATTCTTTGCAGACCTTGAAAGAGCAATTTTCAACCTCATATGGAAAAACAACCACAAAAAAACCAGGGTAGCCAAAGCAATCCTGTACAATAAAAGAATTTCTCGAGGTATCACTATCCCTGATTTCAGGCTGTAGTACAGAGCAATAGTAATAAAACCCAGATAGTATTGTCATAAAACACACAGGCTGATCAATGGAATAGAATCAAAGACCCAGAAACAAACCAACAGACCTAGGGACCCTTGATTTTTTGACAAAGAAGTCCAATCAATACAATGGAAAAAGGAAAGCATCTTTAACAAATGGTGCTGGTCTAACTGGTAACTGCATGTAGAAGAACGCAAATAGACCCATTTCTAACACCCTGCACAAAACTCAAGTGCAAGTGGATCAAAGACCTCAAGATAAAACTAAACACAGTAAATCTAACAGTGGGGAACTGCCTTGAACTCATAGGCATAGGAGATAACTTCCTGAACAGAACACCAGTAGCTCAGGCTCTATGATCAGCAATCAATAAATGGGACCTCATGAAATTGTAAGGCAAAATAACCATACACAAATTGTGAAAAACAATTTTCACCAACCCTACATTGGACAGAGATATAATATCTAAAATCTTTAAAGAACTCAAGAAGTTAGACACCAACAAACCACCTAACCCAATTAACAAATGGTATTCAGAGCTAAACAGAAAAATACCCATCAGAGGAATCTCTAATGGCTGAGAAGCACTTAAAGAAATGTTCAACCCCTTAGTCTTTAGGGAAAGGCAAATCAAAACAACTCTGTTTCCACCTTACACATATTTGAATGGCAAAAACCAAACAAACCTCAAGGCACAGCACATGCAGGGGAGGATGTGAAGAAGGGGAACACCCCTCCCCCTTTGCTGGTGGGAGTGCAAACTTGTATAACCACCCTGGAAATCAATTTGGATGTTTCTCAGAAAATTGGGAATAGTTCTACCTCAAGACCCAGCTATGACATTCTTGGACATATGCACAAATGATGCTCCACCATATTGCAAGGACACTTGCTCAATTATTTTCATAGCAGCTTTATTCATAATATCCAGAAACTAGAAACAATCTATATGTACTTCAACTGAAGAATGGATAACGAAAATGTGGTTCATTTATACAATGGAATACTACTCAGGTATTAAAAACAAAGACATCTTGAAATTTGCAGGCAAATTAATGGACCTAGAAAAGATTGTCCTGAATGAGGTAACCAAGACCCAGAAAGAATATGTTCTCACTTATACATTAGCCATAAAGTACAGAATAACCACTCTACAACCTACAGGGCCAAAAAGCTAAGTAACAAGGAGGGCCCATAGGAGGATAATTGACTCTCACTTAGAAGGGGAAAAAAAGAGACATCAGAAGTGAATGGAGGGAGGGAAAAGGGTGTAAGTAGGGGAGCAGAGGGGAGCAGAGGTGGAGATAAGGTATTCTGAGAGTAAAGCAGTCTGGGATAGGACTGGGAGAGGCATGGAAATCAAAGAAGAGCACCTCTTAGATAAGCCAGAAACCTGGGATTGGGAAGGGTCCAAAGAATCTATGGGGGTTACCCTAGCTGAGACTCTTTATAGCCAGGAATATGGAGATCGAAGTGACCACCTTCTGTAGTCAGTTGAGACTTCCAGTGAAGAGAGGGAGGACACCAAACCACCTACAATATCTTCAACCAAAAATTTTTCCTGGTTACAAGATGAGCAGGGATAAAGATGGAGCAGAGATTGAGGGAATGAACAACCAATGACTGGGCCAACTTGAGACCCATCCCATGGAAGAGAACCAACCCCTGTCACTGTTAATGACAGTGCTTATAGACAGGAACCTGGGATAACTGTCATCTGAGAGGCTTCATCCAGCAACTGATGGAAACAGATGCAGAGACCTATAGCCAAATATCAAGTGGAGCTCAGGGAGTTTTGTGGAAGAGTAGGAGGAAGTATTGAGGGAGGCAGAGGGGTCACGTACACTAGAAGAAGACCTAAGGAATCAACTAACCTGGAACTATGGGGGCTCACAGAAACTAAACCACCAACCAAAGAGCATGCATGGGCTGGACCTAGGTACTCTACACATTTGTAGCAAATACACAGCTTGGTCTTCATGTGAGTGCCCTAACAATGGGAGAATTGACTCTGACTCTGATGCCTGCCTTTGGATCTGCTTCCCCTCGCTGAGCTCTATTATCTTGTGCCCTTTCCCTAGCCTTGAGTAGGCTAACCAAACCCCCAGGGTTTTACAACCTGGCTGGAGTCTACGCCTGGCCTCTCTGCATTTCCTACCTGAGCTTTAAGGAGTTGATCACATGCTGAGATGCTTTGCAACTCAATCCAAGCTATGCTGTTGAAAAGCTGGGAGAAGAAGAGGAGGACATAGAACAAAGTTATAGCTGCCAGAATTAGAAAGAGTCTGAGTTAATTTTTAAAAATGTCAAATTCATGGTTATTCTTCCACCTATAGGGTTGAAGACCCCTTCAGCTCCTTGGGTACTTTCTCTAGCTCCTTCTTCCTTGGGAACCCTGTGTTCCATCTAATAGCTGACCGTGAGCTTCCACCTCCATGTTTGCCAGGTACCCCCTGGGCTCGTGTCTCTGGCTGCATATATAGAAGATGATGGCCTAGTTGGCCATCAGTGGGAAGAGAGGCCCCTTGGTTATGCAGACTTTATATGCCCCAATACAGGGGAACGCCGGGGCCAAGGGGTGGGAGCGGGTGGGTAGGGGAGCAGGGCCGGGAGGGGGGAGGATATAGGGAACTTTCTGGATAACACTTGAAATGTAAATGAAGAAAATANTTAGCAAGCAGGATCCCAAACACTATCTAGAAGAAAAGATGGATGCACTTATGACTTCAAATATTGTCCAGTGTTTTACAATTTCACACATTGTTTCATTTAAATAAAGCAACACAGAAAGCTTTTCCAAATACATTTGGCATATATTCCTCCATTATTCCTAAAGCTGAGAACCAAGGGGATTCTGAAGGTGTATTTGGTGATGTGTAGGACATGTGTTATCATTTCACCTCTGCTCTCAGTTACACAATTACTTCTGTTTCCTTAGGGTTTCGTGGATTCCAAAGTTGTGTAAGAATATGCCAAAGTGAACAATTTTTTCTAAGATCCCATGTACTATTTGGCAAAAGAGTAACACAAATATCTATTTTTGACTACAAAAGAAAGTACTTTTAGAATAAAAACTAAATTCTTGAGCAGTTTTGGAATTTGTCTCAAGTCTTGAAGGGCATCATTAATTCGAACAGAATGTAACATTTTTAACATATTTGGAGCTGTTATTGCAGTGACAGTATACAATGCTACTTATGGTGCTAACACAAAGGCTCCCACATAGTAAATACTAAAAACTTTGCAGGCCTTGCTGAGTCTCACATTGGAAGAGCATTTTCATGAATAAGTCTGATTTTCTTCACATGAGCTGGAATTTAGGCCACTGTGGTACTTGATGAGGTCTGTATACCTTGCCTTCCAATTAAAATACATTTTTGCATCCCCTCACTCTTTTGTAGACAAATTCAGGTGATTGGTAGATCACCCTATAGACAATCCAGTGCTAAAGTGAACAATTCTGCTAACCTCTTACTTATGAAAATACCTCTTAATTATGAAAATACCTCTTAATTATGAAAAATGACAGTAGAGAATGGGGATCCTGGGGCAAACAAGCTCCAGCCACCTTTCTTTTCTCTTTTGTATCTGCTGTGAACTAAGAACAGTTGTTGTGGTTTTAATGTTTCATTTTAAGTGGACACATGAATACTTACATGTTGCCTTCAAATTTACCACAGCCTTCACAGCATGAAATAATTACTATGCAGCCTTTATTTTAAAAAAAAAAAAGTTTGTCAAATTTCTGGCCTAGAAGGTTTAGATAATATTTCTCCAACCAAACAGGATTTTGACAAACAGACTTGCCATCCCGATTGATCACTAGCTGCTCCTCCTCTTCTGCCTATTGACTAAGGTACTAACTTATGAATTGATTTAGAAAACAGGATAAGGAGTTGTAAAACTGAAGAAGTAATTTCTCAATTATATTCTGCAGCTGTGAGGAAACTGAAGCACAGGGAATTTAGTGACTTGCAAGAATGCATTTAGAAAAAGGACCGAGCTGGCTTCGTAGAGCCAGAGAGTGACTTTTTTAAAAGTAGTATCTTATTTCATTCCACATATTGGAAGTATACCATTAGTTGTATATAATAGATGATGGCATAAAAGGACATTTTCAGAAAATAAAATCACTTGTACAGTACAGGTATTTATTTATGAGTTCAAAAATTAATTTTAGAGTATTTCTGTCACATAACTTAAAATCGGGATGACAGGGAGCGCAGTATGCTGAGGGTTCAATTCAGTGACCAAGTGCTTGCTTTGCCTAAGCAGGCCCTGGGCTTCACTCCCAGAAATTCAAAAGTAAAACAACACACAGATTATTTTGAGCCAATTTCTTTAGAAAATTCTCAGGATGTGATTGCTATGATAATTTTTTGTATTGATTAGGGCTATCAGAATGGTTCCAAATGAAATATCATGATATTGTCAATAAAAGCATTAAAGGGACTTTATACTAAAAACCACATCATTTTAAAGATAAGTCTCTAAATAACTGTCTATAAATCTAACACCAACTCCTCTATGATTCTGTAACTAGATCATTTCTGATTTTGGGGGGGGGGACAAATTCTGAAATAAGTGTGTCCACTTTAATACCTAATACAAACTTGACTTCATTTTCAGAAGCATGTGTCACACACATGAAGGAGAAGGCAATTCTTTTTAGAACGGAGCTTTGTGGTAAAAATCGAGGAGCTTTCTTTTCATAGCACTGGGTTCTGAAGATTCCAAATTAGACCCAGACAACAACAGGAGGCCTGTTTTTATCAAGGTCATTGCAGAAATCTTTACCCCATTGCTTCAAGACTTACCTTAAAAGCCAGATTTCCAGTATGAGTTGCTGAGTCGGGTTAGCCGTCTAAGTTCCAGAGAGGCTCTTCAGCAGCAGGGCTGTCTTGGGACATCCACACTTGGTGTTCGCAAAGTCTCTAAACTGACCACTGAGCAAAAGGAAGCTCAAGGGTTCTGTGTTCTTCAGGGTGTCATCAGACCACAAAACCTCAAAGCCATTTCAAGCACACTAGCACGAAAAATGCCAAACATTTAAGGATGAACAGTCCAACATGAAAAAAAAAAAAAATGACAGGAAGGCCTACTGTCAAGAAATGTTTATTAAGGTTTGTTGATTACGCTGAGTTAAGTATTTCTTATCAAACATTATAGAGAATATGAGATAAAGGTGTTATTGTCAAAAACAGAAACAGGAAATGAACCATGTATTATGGTAAGGCTGAAGTATGTTTCTCTGTCTCTGTCTGTCTGTCTGTCTCTGTTTCTATCTCTCTCTGTCTCTGTCTGTCTCTGTTTCTATCTCTCTCTGTCTCTCTGTCTCTGTCTCTGTCTCTCTCTCTCTCGCTCGCTCGCTCTCTCCCTCTCCGTGTGTGTGTGTGTGTGTGTGTGTGTGTGTGTGTGTGTGTATGTGTAATATTTTCTACACAGGTGACCCAGGGCACGTTCTCTTCTAACTTTGGTGATTAATTCATGTATTGATATTTTCACTAATATACAGCAGTGACCAAAATACTCTACTCATGTTACAGATTAAGAGAAAGCTTTAAATCTCTATATATTCAAGCAATGGATGAAGAATGCATTTGTGCACAGTTACTTTTTTATCTATTGATTTATTGTTGTTGTTGTTGATGATGATGATGATGATGAGTGTTTAAGACACAGGGAAAGAAGATAGGGAAAGTGTTAGAGAGAAAGAATGGGAGGGAATGTACCACGGTGCATGTGTGGAGGTCAGAGGACAGTTTGGCAGAGTTAATTTCTTCTTCCAAATTGGTTCCAAAGACTTAACTCATCACAGGCCTGTATCCTAAGCACGTTTACTCACTGAACCATTCAGTCCTATATTCACTCTTAAAATTTCAACAGAATCTTTAAATAAAACCAAAAATAAATAAATAAATAAATAAACAAACAAACAAACAATTTATACACACAGTCATAAAGATATTATACTGTTTTGAAAGTTCTTTGAGCCATATGTACTTTATGTCAATATCATTAACTACTATTTTAACTTTGAATTATTTTATTTTTTATTTAAATTATATAATTTTGGTTATTTTTTATTATTTAAAAATATTTTTAAATTTAAATATACTATGACCATATTCATTCCCTTCCTGCAAGTCCTTTCCAATCTTATCCTTCCTCCTTACCCATACAAATTTAAGTTCTTTCTTAAAAAAAATAAGCAAAAATCTAGTCAATAGCAAAACTCCCCCAAACCAAGAAAATAAAATAAAAATAAATCCAAAAATAAGAAAACAAGCAACAAAATGAAACATAAAACTATAGCCAAAGAAAAGCACACACAGGAAAAACAAAACCTGAAAAGTCCATTATATGTTGGTTAACTACTGAACATGAGGTCTGTTCTGGAGTGGTTGATAAACCCAGTGTCACTCTATCAGAGAGGTATAGGTGACAGTTTTCTCTCAGCAGGTATAGGTGACAGTTCAGTTTTTAACTTTTACCCTAGTGGCTAGGTGTTCATTCATTCATTCATTCATTCATTCACTTTTTAAAATTATAAAAAAATAAAAAATAATAACTTGTGTTTATGAAAAGATAAGGAGAGGAGGAACATGTTTGGTGGCTGTACAGTCAGGTGTGGGGGAAGGGAGATGCCTCCAAGGGCCCATGCTGAACCATCCTTTCCCACTAAGGGACCAGCCACATGATGGTATAGTATAGAAAAGAGTTTATTCAGGGCTTGGGGAGAGGAGTTAAGAGGATAGTAGAGACAGAGACAGGGGGGAGGGGAACCTGCCTGGAGCACATGGATAGCATGGGGGAGGGGAATAAGGAGAGAAGTGAAGGAGCTAAAGGACAGAAGGGAGCAAGAAGGCAAGAGCAGGAGAGAGCAGAGGGGCAAGCAGTCCCTTTTATAGTGAGTCAGGCATAACTGGCTGTTGCCAGGTAACTGTGGAGAGGAGCTTAGACAAAATGTTGACAATAAGATAAAACAAAACTATAATATCATAGTTGGGCAAGACAAACCAATAGAAGGAAAAGACCAAGAGATGTCACAAAAGTCAGTAACTCATTTGTTTGCACACTAAGGAATCCCATAAAAATACTAAACTGGAATCTATAATATAAGCACAGGGGATGTTGTGCAGACCCATGTTAGTCCTGTGCATGCTGCCTCTGTCTCTGAGTTTATATGAGCCTTGTTCATGTTGATTTAGAGGGACTTGTTTTCTTGGTGTTCTCCATGCTCTCTGGCTCTTATACTATTTCCACCTCTTCTTCCACATGGTTCCCTGAGCTCTGTGGTGGAGGGGGTAGGAGGCATCCCATTTAGGACTGAGGGTCCAAGGTTTCTCACTGTCTGCATGTGTGGCTGCAAGAGGAAGCTTCTCTGATGGTGGCAGAGCAAGGCACTGATTGATATGTATAGCAGAGTGTCATTAGGAATCCTTCTATCACCTTTGTTTTTCTTTTTATAGACCAGTAGTATTAGATTTTACCATAGGTCTCTGGGCTATCTAATCTCCATATCAGATATAGGGTCCATCTCCTGGAGTGGATCTTAAGGCAAATTTTAATATAATCATTACTTTGTAAATCGTGTAATAGTCTATAAGCCTATGAGTTATAAAATTTGTTTTTACCCAACATCTTAGACACATCTGCATTTTAAGCTATATTTAGAAGTATTTGTATTTTTTCTTTTTTTTCAATTTTTATTAGATATTTTCTTCATTTACATTTCATATTTGTATTTTAAAAGATGTTATGAGGCACCAACTTGATACTAACCTTGAGTTCTTGTTACTTTAATGGCCCTAGTTAGATGTAACTTGATCATTTCTGGTGGTTTCTGATCTCCTTTACAGTGTTAGGATGTTAATAGTTTGTGCCAGCTTCTGGCAATTCATTCTTATTTTAAGTGCTCTAACTTTGTAGTTTGAAGAGAAGGAACCTTACATCAGGAAAGTCTTGAATTTCAGCAGTCATGTACCATATCTGTACATGAGTAAATATGTTGGGCACTAAAAAGACCTGTGGTGGAGGTATTTCCATTTTTTTGATATCCATAGTACCCACAGATTAAGGAAGCTGGAGGGGTCTGGAGAGGGGCAGTCTTTTGGAAGTTATCGAGGCACTTAAGGAACAAAACCTGCAGCGTGAGACATAAACAAGTGCCTGATTTCCAAGCATGCTTCTCTCAAGGAAGTGTGAGTCCCAACTTAGCACTTATGACTAGAGCAAAAAGAGACCAGAGACTAGATAGAAAAGACACCAACTTAGGAACAGTATGAGAGCAGTGTGTCCCTTCTTACCATATGAAACTCTGAGAATGCTACACTTGAAGACACCAACTAGAAGTGTTGTATTAGCATAACTGTGAATCTCAAGTATACTGGACAAGTTAGATAATTATGTGATCACTTGAAAGATTAGGGACTTGCCCACAGCTACACTTGCCCACCAGGAAAAAAAATCTGTCCTCTGAATGATGATATCATGTAGGTTAGTTAATTCTGGTCTTCTGTAAAGTTAATCCAGACAGCTATCTGAGGAGCTGACAGGAGCTTTAGGGCAAGCACTATGCTTGTGCAGAAGTAGAGCTGCCACCTCTGATGACTGCTAACACACCTTCCAATCATCTCTTTGTTTTGGTTTAGTTTGTTTTGTTTCTTTATGTGTTTGTCTCAGATAGGACCCTTTAAAGAAAACCACAGTGAACATGTTTAAACCATGAAATACATCTGATGAGGGAGTATACATTCTTTCACTGAAATCTAATTCTAATAGTGACTCTGGCCTGGAGACATTCCTGACTAACTTTTTAAAACATGCAATGTATTACGAGACATGATTATGAACTGCCTGTACTACATGTGATGACCAGTCTCTCCAGTATTAATGTGCATATATCTTTCCAGCAAAATTCATTTTTTATTTGTTTAGAGAAATACTGGTTTAGGAGGCTAACTACTGCTATACTCTCTTCTTACTTGCTTACAACTAGTGTCGGTGTGTGTGTGTGTGTGTGTGAGAGAGAGAGAGAGAGAGAGAGAGAGACAGACAGACAGACAGAGACAGAGACAGAGAGACAGAGTATGCATGTTGGTGTATGCATATGTGTGAGTGTGTGTGTGCGTGCATGCATGCACGTGTACACAAGCGTGATCTTGCCCATGTGTGGTGTGTCTATGTTCTGAGGATTAACCACAGGAACTCTACCACTGAGTTACACCCCAACCCTCTTCTCTCTCCCACTTCCTTTTTGCTTTATTGACCAATGACATACCAAATGGGTGAGCCCATCTTGCTGTTACAAATGCATGAAGATAAATGGAAAATAGAAACAAATGTCCAAAGAGGTCTGGATGTGATTAGCTTGAAAGTAACTAAACTACTTTGAAGAACAGAAATGAAGTAAGAGGAGTTTCTACTGGACTCTATTCTTCAAATGAAATAGAAAACAACAACAACAAAAAATAATGCAACTAAAATTAAATACTCAATTTATGGGAAGTAGTATGGAAGAGAAGCCAGAATTCATGTCTGTAGAAACCAGCAGGCTGAAAGACAATTGTAGAAAAACATAAAATAATAAGTATGTAAAAATCACAAAAGAAGAACTGTTATGCCTGTAATCAGTACCTGAGAAAGAACTTGGTAAAAATGATGTTTTAAGAGGTAATAAATGAAGAGCTTCCATCTCGAAAAGAATCAGGGAAATCCCAAACAGCTTGGGAAGAACAACAATGACAAATAATATACAGATTAAAGTTACAGAAAGCCGAAATTTAAAAAAGAAAAATTTAAAATAAATTGGAAAACTATTTGTGTGTCTATAGAATGTGGGATTAAGTATCCAGTTTGAAAAGTGTACAGGTGCAGTGCTGTTTGTGTGTGTGTGTGTGTGTGTGTGTGTGTGTGTGTGTGTGTATGTGTGTTCCCGCATGCGTACACACACTCATGTGCTTGCACGCATATGCTCATGCATATATATAGACTAGAGGCCATTATTCAGTATTGATCTGAATGCCTCATCCACCTTGTTTTGCAGGAACTTAATTTCTTATAGAGATCTGGGGATTTCCATTTAGACCAACTTTAGAGCATCCAGGACCCACCTGTCTGCAACTTCCTAAGACTGGAATTGTGAACATATCTTAACATGCAGCTTTTCCCATGAGTGCTGGAAATCAAACTCAACTCATCCCGTTTGTAAGACAAACACTTTTCTGGCCAAATTATGTCTCTGTACTCCCCCACACCCCAAATACTTTTAAATGAATGGCAATTAACAATGAAAAGAGGTGTTTGTTTTTTGTTTTGTTTTGTTTTGACAAATAGCAATGAGATCCAGAGAAAATGAAATAGTTATTGCTCAAATTATAAGTGAGAATAGCTGCCAACGTAGGGTAATTTATCCACTGAACGTATTTACTATCTACTACACTATCATATGAATCCAAATGATAATAAGTTGAATCCTACTGACAGGCAATAGAGAAACAACAAACTAACAACAATACAAAAAAAAAAAAAAGCAGTTTGGGATGAACAAGGTGGATCTACAACTGAAGCAGGGACATGCAGAGCTGAAAGATGTAAACCTTAAAATATCGAAGACGCAAGGTTGTGATGAAAAATAATCACTAGCATGGTTTCAAAGCGGGAGGAATCAAAATACCTAGTTCTAAGGATAGGAAAATTGAACTAATTGTTCTCAAGTGCATACATCTTTACAGAGCAGGTAAGAAATACTAATTTATATTTAACCAGTTAAGAAAGTTCATAGTGCTCTTGCTCTCTTGCTTTCTTGCTCTTCCTCTATCTTCTTGCCCTTCCCCCCTCTCTTCATTCCCCTCCCCCCTCTCTCTCTCCAAGTGCTTATGGTCACCCTCTACCCCCTCCTCTCTCCCTCCCTCCCTCCCTCCCTCCCTCTCCCTCTCCCTTTCTCTGTCTCTCTTACCCTCTCAACTCCCCTCCCCATGCCCTGAATAAATTCTATTCTATACTAAAAGAAAGAAAGAAAGAAAGAAAGAAAGAAAGAAAGAAAGAAAGAAAGAAAGAAAGAAAGAAAGAAATATAAAAGAATGTTCACCGTATACATAAAGAACATCCTGGATGTAACTCTATGTAGATTGAAATGAGTAGGAATGTTCATGATAATCAAATAAGAGGAATGTGACTACAAACACAAACACTTGGGCAATTATATTGTGTAAAAGAAACCAGACACCAAAGAGCATCTTGTGTGGGGTCATTTCTATGCAGTTTCATTACAGGCAGCACTGAAGTATTGTACTGCAAGCCCAGCTGGTGAGGACCACTGGGGACTAGTGGGAAGACTAAGGGCAGAACCACATGATGGGGGACTCTATGCTGTGTCTGACCCAGCGAGGGGGACTCTGTACTGTGTCTGACTCGGTGGCTGCTTAACTTGGTCTCTAGTGGTTCACTTTCCTACTGGTACATCATACTGAAATAATGAAAGACTTTTTTTTAATGAGGCACAATGAAAATTCTGCAATTCAATAAATGATTATTTCACAGTCCATCAGTCCTACGTAGTACTTTGGCTAACATTCTCTTTTCTCCATGGGGGCTTGAGATCAACTGTCTTCCTTTCCCAAATCTCTTGCGTGCCAGGCTCATTTTCCGGAGCATAGTGTTGAAATATGCCCTTCCTCATTTTGAAATAGGTCGGGCTTATGCTTTATCTCCACTAAAACAAGTGCTAAAACATAATTGAGGTTTAGATATAAACCTCGGTTAAACTTTGTTTAAACGTATACCGTAGACATCCGGAGGTTGAGAGTGGGTAATTGAGTCACACGTTTTGTCTGAGACCGACTTGAAACGACGTCTAGAAGTTTTGGTAAAGTTAGTGCATTTTCCTTACCGAAGGTTATAACCCAGGTACGTCTTCACTCACACCACTATGTATCCCTGAATGTTTGATTAGCCAGGCAATGATCTGTGAATTACAAAAATCTTAGTGTTCCTTGATGCTCATACAGAATCACTTATCCCATTCTACTTGCACTTACCATAACCCTGGCACTTAAAAAAGTTTTAATTGACTACAAGATGAAATGCTACCTTAAACCACCTGCCCTAATCCCTAAGTGTAACATAACCACAGAGAAAAAGTTAGTTCTGCATGACAGGCCAAAAGTGACCATCACATTGGTCTTATCTGACTGGAATCGTCTTTTCTCCATGTGTGTGGCTGTATTGTTCCATTTCCTTTCCCATCTTAAAATATTTTTCATATAATATATTTTAATCATATTCTTTCCCCTCTCCAACTCCTTCCAGATCATCCCCACATCCCTATCCACAGACATTTGTTTTCTTTCCCTCTTTGTTTTTCTCTCTCTTGCTAAAAAAGGAAGGAAGGAAGGAAGGAAGGAAGGAAGGAAGGAAGGAAGGAAGGAAGGAAGGAAGGAAGGAAGGAAGGAAGGAAAGAAGGAAATCAAACCAATTAATCAAACAGAAAATAATGAAGAATGAAAAAAAATACTAAAACAAAGTGCCCATAAAACAAATGAAGTCTGTTTGTCTTAGTCACCTGTCTTGGGCATAAGGCCTACCCTATAGTGTGGGTCATACACTCAGTAACACTGCTTTAGGGAAAAGTGATATTCTCTTTCCCAACAGATAGCAATTGTAAACAGCTTCATGGCTAGGAGTGGCACTTCGCATACACTTCCTGTTCTCTATGTTGTGACTTTTTTTTCTTGCTGGAATCTATGCATGTCCTGTATATGCTGTCAGAGTCTCTGGATTGCATAGGAGAAGCAACCCTCAGAAAAACAAAAGCAGCTTCCTTGGAGTCACGCACCACCTCTGATTCTTCCATTCTCTTTGCTACTTCTTCCACGTAGATGTGTGAGCTTTTGTGGAGTACTTGTTCCCATTTAGGGCTGAGTGCTCCAAAGTTCCTTGGTCTCCACACAATGTCAGGTTGTGGGTCCCTGTGTTATCACCCACTTACTGTGAAAAGAAGCTTTATTTAGGAGGGCTGAGTGATGTATTAATCTATGAGCATAGCATTATGTCATTAGGAGTCATTAATTCCTATATCCTCTAACATAATAACAGTACTAAGTTTTTCGCTACTATCTATTTAGTCAGGTTCTTGACCAATTTTGCAGTGTCAAGCATGAGCTTCATAGAATGGGCCATAAATGTCCCTTTTAAAGTGGTTGGTTACTTCCATAACATTTGTACCACTATGCTATCAGAACGTCTTGCAGGCAGGTCACTATTGTAGGTCTCAAGGTTTGTAGCTGTGTGATATTGATGATTAATTTTTTCTTCTGGTAGCATAAGTAGAACCTTGTAGCACCAGTGAGGACTGAAGCTCCTATTTGGGAACAAGTTTGATTTCTCCATGTCTGATGTCATGGGTAAGTAGTGTCTTCAGCAACAGAGCTTTGCTATTGGGTTGTGCAGAGTATCTAGTAGCTTCGGCAGTAGCTTGTAGTTGGTATTTAAGGGATCTAAGGGGCATGTTTGGCCAGCAGATCATCAAAATTTAGCCTATTGCTGACACTGTTTTGCTTGATGACAAAAGATATCAAGTTGGAGTACTGTCTTTCTTATTATATGCTGACTACATTTTAATCCATTTAAAGTGTTTATATATTTAGGAATCTTCTACAATATTAGGTTTCTATGTGGCTGTTTCAGACAGCCTTTAGTGTTAATTGTTCATTCCTATAGTCCCCTTTTTCCCCTGCTCTTCATTCTTCTCTCTAGTTAATCCTGCTTTCCTAGTGTCCTCTTTATCTCCTTATAGAAATATATTATATTCCCCCAAGAAGTCTTTTTTTTTCAATGTTTTTATTAGATATTTTCTTTTTTTTCTTTCTTTTTTTATTTATTATTAGAGTTTCTTCATTTACATTTCAAGTGTTATCCAAAAGTCCCCTATATCCTCCCCCTGCCCTGCTCCCCTACCCTCCCTCTCCCATTACTTGGCCCTGGCATTCCCCTGTACTGGGGCCTATAAACATTGCTAGACCAAGGGCCTTTCTTCCCGAATAATGGCCAACTAGGCCATCTTCTAATACATATACAGCTAGAGACATGAGGTCTGGGGGTTATGATTAGTTCATATTGTTGTTCCATCTATAGGGTTGCAGACCCCTACAACTCTTGGGTACTCTAGCTCCTACATTGGGGACCCTGTGTACTGCCCTATAGATGATTGTGAGCATCCACTTCTGCATTTGTCAGGAACTGTCAAAGCTACCCAGGAGACAGCTATATCAGGGTCCTTTCAGCAATGTCCTGCTGGTGTATGTAGTAGTGTCTACGTTTGGTGGCTGATTATGTGATGGACCACCTGGGTGGGGCACTCTCTGGATGGCCCATCCTTTCATTTTAGCTCCAAGCTTTGTCTCTGCACATCCTTCCATGTATATCTTTAATCCCTATTCTAGGGAGGAGTGAAGTATCCACGCGTTGGTCTTTCTTGATTTTCTTATGTTTTGGAACTTGTATCTTGGGTATTCTAGATTTCTGGGCTAATATCCGCTTATCAGTGAGTGCATATTAAGTGACTTCTTTTGTGATTGGGTTACCTCACTCAGGATGATATCCTCCAGATACATCCATTTACTCANTGGCCCTGGTGTTCCCCTGTACTGGGGCATATAAAGTCTGCATGACCAAGGGGCCTCTCTTTCCAATGATGGCCAACTAGGCCATCCTCTTCTATATATGCAGCTAGAGACATGAGCTCAGGGGGTACTAGTTAGTTCATGTTATTCTTCCACCTATAGGGTTGAAGACCCCTTCAGCTCCTTGGGTACTTTCTCTAGCGATTTTGAACATTTTTTAAGGTGCTTCTCAGCCCTTTGGCATTCTTCAGTTGAGAATTCTTTGTTTAGCTCTGTATCCCATTTTTTAATGGGGTTATTTGAATTTCTGGTGTTCATCCCCCAAGAAGTCTTAATAGCATTGATCTTATCTGACCTAAATCTTCTCTTCTCCACATGACAAATTAAAGATATTTGAAAACAAAAGTAAATGGTAAAGTTTTGAGTGAGTTCCTCTATATTCCTGGCTTCTTCTTCTTCCTTTTCCTCTTCCTCCCCTCCTCTTCTTCCTCCCCCTTCTTCTTCATTATTTCTTCTTACAGGGATCCCCAAAGCCATATCAAACACTTCCAATGTTCTCTAACCTAACAAATGCTTTTGTTATATGGTACTTTTTGTTTGTTTGTTTTGTCAATGAATGGATTTTTAATTAGATATTTTCTTTATTTACATTTCAAAAGTTATCCCATTTCCTATTTTCTTCTCAAAAAATCCCCTATCCCCTCCTCCCTTGCCCTGCTCCCAACCCACCCACTCCTACTTCCTGGCCCTGGCATTCCCCTATACTGGAGCATAGTACCTTCACAAGACCAAGGGCTTCTCCTCCCGTTGATAACCAACTAGAACATCCTCTGCTACATATGCAGCTAGAGACATGAGTCCCCCCATGTGTTTTCTTTGATTGGTGGTTTGGTCCCAGGGAGCTCTGGGGTACTGGTTAGTTCTTAATGTTGTTCCTCCTATAGGGCTACAAACCCCTTCAGCTTCTTGGGTACTTTCACCAGCTCCTTCAGTGAGGACCCTGTGCTCTGTCCAATGGATGACTATAAGCATCCACTTCTGTAATTACCAGGCATTGGCAGAGCCTCTCAGGAGACAGCTATATCAGGCTCCTGTCAGCAAAATCTTGTTGGCAACTGCAATAGTCTCTGGGTTTGGTGGTTGTTTATGGGATGGATCCCTAGGTGGGGCAGTCTCTGGGTGGTCATTGCTTCAGTTGCTCCTCCGAACTTTGTCTCTGTAACTCCTGCCATGGGTATTTTGTTCCCCCTTCTAAGAAGGATCGAAGCATCCACACTTTAGACTTCCTTCTTGAGTTTTGAAAATTGTATCTTGGGTATTCTGACCTTCAGGGCTAATATCCACTTATCAGTGAGTGTATATCATGTGTGTTCTTTAGTGATTAGGTTACCTAACTCAAGATGATATACTCCAGATCTATCCATTTTTCTAGGAACTTCACAAATTTATTGGTTTTAATAGCTACATAGTACTCCATTGTGAAAATGTACCACATTTTCTGTATTCATTCCTCTGTTGAGGGTCATCTGGGTTCATTCCAGCTTCTGGCTATTATAAATAAGGCTGCTATGAACATAGTGGAGCATGTGTCCTTATTATTACACTTTGGAGCATTTTCTGGATATATGCCTAAGAGCGGTATGCTGGTTCTTCTGGTAGTCCTATGTCAGATTTTCTGAGGAACTGACAAACTGATTTCCAGAGTGGTTGTACCAGCTTGCAATCTCACCAGCAATTGAAGAGTGTTCCTCTTTTTCCACATCCTCACCAGCCTCTACTATCATGTGAGTTTTTGATCTTCACCATTCTGACTCGTGTGAGGTGAAATCTCAGGGTTGTTTTGATATGCATTTCCCTGATGATTAAGGATGTTGAACATTTTTTCATGTGTTTCTCAGTCTTTTGGTATTCCTCAGTTGAGAATTCTTTGTTTAGTTCTCTACCCCATTTTTAATAAGGTTATTTGGATTTTTGGAGTACAATTTCTTGAGTTCTTTATATATATTTAATAATAGTCCTCTATCAGATTTCAGACTGGTAAAGATCTTTACCCAATCTGTTGGTGGTCTTTCTGTCTTATTGACAGTGTCCTTTGCCTTACAGAAACGTTGCAGTTTTATGAGGTCCCATTTGTCAATTCTCAATCTTACAGCATAAGCCATTGGTGTTCTGTTTAGGAATTTTGTCCCCTGTGCCCATATCTTCAAGGGTTTTCCCCACTTTCTCCTCTATAAGTTTCAGTGTCTCTGGTTTTATGTGGAGTTGCTTGATCTACTTAGACTTGAGCTTTATACATGGAGATAAGAGTGGATCGATTCTTTATAGACTTTGAAAGGACAATACTCCACTTCAAATGAATAAACAAAAAGCCCAGGACAGCTAAAAGAATCCTGTCCAATAAAAGAACTTCTGGAGGTATCACACACCAATGGTCACTTGGTCTTTGACAAGGGAGCTAAAACCATCCAGTGGAAAAAAGACAGCATTTTCAACAAATGGTGCTGGATCAATTGGCAGTTATCATGTAGAAGAATACAAATAGGTTTTTGTCTTTAAGTTTGTTTATATTGTGCATTACATTGATGGATTTCCATATATTGAACAATCCCTACATCTCTCGGATGAAGCCTATTTAATCGTGATGGATGATCATTTTGATGAGTTCTTGGATTCAGTTTGCAAGAATTTTATTGAGTATTTTTGCACCAATATTAATAAGGGAAATTGGTCTGAAATTCTCTTTCTTTGTTGGGTCTTTGTGTGGTTTAGGTATCAATGTAATTGTGGCTTCATAGAACAAATTGGGTAGAGTACCTTCTGTTTCTGTTTTGTGGAATAGTTTGAGGAGAATTGGAATTTGGTCTTCTTTGATGGTCTGATAGAACTCTACACTAAATCCATCTGGTACTGGTCTTTTTTAAGTTGTGGCTGTCTTCTCTTAGGTTTGCTGAAGGATTACTTTCTTGCTTTTTCTAGGGTGTAGTTTCCCTCATTGTGTAGGAGTTTTCCCTTTATTATCCTTTAATAGACTGGATTTGTGGAAAGATATTGTGTAAATTTGGTTTTGTCATGGATTACTTTGGTTTCTCCATCCATGATAATTGAGAGTTTTGTTGGGCCTAGTAGCCTGAGTTGTCATTTGTGTTCTCTTAGGTTCTAGATAACATCTGTCCAGGATCTTCTGGCTTTTCATAGTCTCTGGTGAGAAGTCTGGTGCAATTCTCATAGGTCTGCCTTTATATGTTACTTGGCCTTTTTCCCTTACTGCTTTTAATATTCTATCTTTATTTAGTTCATTTCGTGTTTAGATTATCATATTTCAGGAGGAATTTTCTGGTCCAGTCTATTTGAAGTTCTGTAGGCTTCTTGTATGTTCATGGGCATCACTATCTTTAGGTTAGGGAAGTTATCTTCTATAATTTTGTTGAAGATATTTACTGGTCTTTCAAGTTGATAATCTTCATTCTCGTCTATACCTATTATCCTTAGGTTTGGTCTTCTCATTGTGTCCTGGATTTCTTGTATGTTTTGAGTTAGGATATTTTTGCATTTTCTTTGATTGTTGTGTCAATGTTTTCTATGGAATCTTCTGCACCTGAGATTCTCTCTTCTATCTCTTGTATTCTGTTGGTGATGCTTTTATCTATGGCTCCTGATTTCTTTCCTAGGGATTTCTATCTCCAGAGTTGTCTCCCTTTGTGGTTTCTTTATTGTTTCTACTTCCATTTTTAGATTCTGAATGGTTTTGTTCAATTCCTTCACCTGTTTGTTTGTGTTTTCCTCTAATTCTTTAAGAGATTTTTGCATTTCCTCTTTAAGGACTTCTACCTGTTTAGCTGTGTTCTTCTGCATTTCTTTAAGGGAATTATTAATATCCTTCTTAAAATCTTCTACCAGCATCATGAGATATGATTTTAAGTCTGAATCTTGCTTTTCCGGTGTGTTGGGGTATCCAGGACTTGCTGTGGTGGGAGTACTGGGTTCTGATGATGCCAAGTAGTCTTGGTTTCTGTTGGTAAGATTCTTGCATTTGCCTTTCGCCATCTGGTAATCTCTGGTGTTAGATGTTCTAGCTGTCTCTGGCTGGACCTTGTTCCTCCTGTCAGTCTGTAAACCTGTGTCAGCACTCCTGGGAGACCAGTTCTCTCCTAGCAAGACCAGTGCACAGAGGACTGAGGATAAGCTCCACCTCTTGACTGAGGATAAAAGTCCATAGTAGTAGGACCATGTCCAAGACACTCTGTTGCATCCGTGGCCCACACTCTTCTGTATGGACCCACCTTACAGAGACACTGGAGAGAAAATTAGTCTTATTTATTGTCCCTGTAAAAATTCATTTTGACAGTAATTGAACAATGTTAGCAACTACGTCCAAAGACTATGGAAAGAAGAAAAGTTTATATATCATTAGATTTTAAGAAACAAGGTCACAGCATATAGTACTTTTTAAAAGAACTGCCTATTAGCATATCTTCCACAACCCTGTGTTTGGTTCTATAAGAAGACCCTTTCCATGGCAAGCACCAATCCCTGACACTATTAGTGATACTCTTTTATGCTTGTAGACAGGAGACTAGCATGGCCTTCCTTTGAGAGGCTCCATCCAAAAACTGTACTTACAATATGTGTGAAAAATGTCAAACACAATAAGCCTCAAGGTTCAGTCTTCCACTAGCCATTTAAAGCTTCCAGTTGAGTGTCAGTCCATTTTTGGGTAATCTGTTCCTGAAGTTATTCAAACATCATACAACCTGAGTTTCCACCAGATCAGCATGGCCAGCAGCATCTTGCCAAAGTCTGGTCCCCAAATATATAGCCAGTGTATTCTTACAGCCTTTTACTACCTAATATTAAATTTTATATGAATTGGTAAGAGATTTTAACCTCCTCGCCCAATGGGATCCTATCCTGGAACTTATTTTCAGTGACTCTTCCCTTAAATCCAGCACATATTCTAATGAGAGGCAACAGACTTATTCTGAGAAGCACAATCTCATTCCAAAGAAATAAAATAGTTTTGGAGGCTCTTGCATTAGTCTTCCCCTCAAATACCTTGTCTCATTAGCAAATTAAAAAAAAAAAAAGACTTGCTTTATATGACCTTTATTTTTTATTTTGAGTACTGTAGCAGAGTATGTTTTATCTAAGGATGAATTTATTCACTAATTGAAAAGATGCTTCTCCCTAGTCATTGCACTAATGTAGCTTTCTTTCTGCCTATGAGGTCATTTCTGCTTTGGATGGGGAATTGTCCTCTGCCATGTAATATCACTCACAAGCCTCACTGAGCAGGTCATTGCTCTGAAAAACAATGGCTCTTTGTCTTTGATTTCCCTCACCATTTATGCCAGTCTCCCCTCTTCCACAGTCTGTCATCCTATACCATTCCTGTAAAGTACACAACAAACTTTAACTTAGCAAACATACACACACACACACACACACACACACAAATTCATTTGTGGGCTGAAAGTGTATGTCAGTGGTCAAACAGGCACATGACCATAATGTACACAGTACCCTGAGCTTCATCCCTAATACCACAGAAAACTTGGTAATCTGTTCCAGCTTTATACCCATACAGCATTTGCACTTCACCAGAAAAGTATTCCAGAAAGTTAAGGACTATAATTTATGTACAACTGATTAACATAACACAAAACACATTGCCTATTGAATATGCTTAGTGTTTACTTAGTGAATGGATAGATACATACTAACTGCATGCCAAGAGGAAGTTAAGAATTACATGTGTTTTTTGTTTTGTTCTTTTAATTTTGTTATCATAACAATTTTATGGGCATGAATCATTAGTCTCAGTTTATTAATGAGGAAACAAACTAAAAAAAAATTGTGATAGTCTATCCAGAACACTGTTAACAAACAGCACTATAACTTGATATTATTTAGCCAGTCATACTAATTATATTTACAATCCAATTATCTAGTATTTATTGACTCAATGCTGTCTTACGCTGCCCTTGGCACCCCTGGAAGGCAGTGGTTTCTTGTGTTCATTAGGTGTGCTCTTTAACAACTCCTGTAAGTATGACAGTCTGAATGATGCTAATAAGAACTGTCTTCTCAATTCTTTATTTACCCTTCTCCCTCCTGAGCCAAGTGAGGAAGTAAACATACAGAAAAGCTTCTCTTTTTCTGGAAACAGTCTGAAAAAAAATACAATCTCTTTATATCTCATCAGTTACCTCTAGTTCCTCATTATTGGAAACAGAGTCCTGTGAATCACTAAACTGCCTTTACCAAACAAGTGTAAACCTCCACACACCATTAGCAAGGGGATACAGATAGGGCTTCACGTACACTGATGATTTTATTTTTCTTCTATATGTCATCTCAGTGCCATTGGGAAGTGCCATGGACTGTGGACTGTATGTTTATGTCTCCCAAAATCAGCGTGTTAAAATCCATATCCAGTGTGATGTTCTTTGAAAGTAGGGATAGTGGCCTTATACGTGAAATAAATAAGATCAGACTTTTCTCTGTACCACAGCAGGACAAAATAAGACTTCTGGAAGAAGTTCTCTACTATGGGACAAATCAGCACATCTGTGATACTGGAGTGCCCATGCTACAAAACTGTATAAATAAATAAATAAACAAACATCTTTTTAACTCTGCTATTCTACTGTAGCAGCCTTTGCAGATTGTGTAGGACCTCGTGAATCATCCTGAGTCATAGTAAGAACTTTTATTTCACTCTAGGAAGCCATAAAGGGTTTTATATAGAATCATGGTATCCTCCATCACCAGCGTACAGCCTGTGATGACATGACAAGTGTCAACATTTTAGTGACTGAAAATGGTCCAGGGTAGAGAATAGTAAGAAGCAAATGGAAATATGCTACAAGCGAGTTATAATGACTAAACACAGGTGGGAGCCATGGAGGTGGTGAGAATTGGCTGGTTCAGAACTACTAAAGTAGATCAGTTATAGAATATGAGCAAGGAAAAGACGAGCTCAGTGCATAACTTCTGGCCTAAGTTATTAGCATCGTTCTTCACTGAGATGAGAGTCTGTATGTAGGAAGGCTGAGTTTGGAAAAGAGTAAGAGTTTGATTCTGAACTTAATCAGGTAGAAGATGCCAATTAGACACCCAAGCTTTATTAGACAGATGCCTATACTTTCAGTTCAGTCACAAGTACTTGAAAATGCCTCAAACTGTGGCTTTCATTTGTCCTGTTACAATGAGACTTCAACAGTTACTTCACTGGAACACAGTATTGGGTATAACTAAATCTGCACTGCCACTCAGAGCCACAAACAAGTTGTGTCTTACTCATTTTAGATGAGAACCATTTTTTAATCTATGTTTACAAAGTCATGACCCTGACTGTGAAAGAGAATGAAGATGTTAAGTAAGAAAGCTAAAAACTAAGCTGCTAGAAGTTGTGACATTTCAAGGGAAGAGATGAGGATAATGCAGGCAGCCGACTAAGAAGTCACAATGTGGCCCACTAGAATAAATATTTCAAATGGCTCTCCTCAACCTTGATAACAGCCATGCTTTCAATGGCCTTAGCAAGATTCCCATCCTAAGCCTGTGGCATGCAGTATTCCTCCTATAATCCCAAGTTTATCAGCTGCTTTCTGTCCTGTATCTCACTGCCACCTCCTCGGAAAGTCCCTCCCTGACTGCACCATGACAAGGAGCTCTGGCTTGCTCTGTCATCATCTGAGATGCTCGTGTGCGCTTGCTTGAGTCTTTCTGCTCATTCTCCGTCACCAAAGCTAAACCCATGTATGTGAGGGTGGCATAAAGTTGCATCACCCAGGAAACTTGCTGAGGTTCAGCAAGTTTGCATGGGAACCAAAGACTGAGCAACACCAAAGACCACAGGCTTGACAGGCGTCCACAATTCAACTTCCTAGTTCTACTGTACTATAATTTCATAAAGCAAGATTCCTTTTATATTTAATACGATTTGATTTATGGCATAGAATGGTAGTAGAGAAATTTTTACGAGCTTTGTGTGTTCTGGTTTGAAATTGTGTGTGAGTGTGTGTGTGTGTGTGTATGTGTGTGTGTGCTTGTATGTGTGTATGTTTGATCTAAAAAGTAACTTGACTAAAGTTTCTTAGCTGGATTTTAGTTTAGCTGATCTATCTGGAGATGAGAACAGAGCACTGAAATCATGAACTATTTTATCTGCCCCTTTTATATTCATTGGTGTTTGTTTTATAAAACTGGAAGCCCCAATATTTAGAATGTTTTGTAATTATTACCTCTTTTTAATGAATTGTCCATTAAGTGATATGTATTGGGTCCTCTTCATCTCTTCTGGTGAATTTTGATTTGAAGTCTGTTGGTCATACATCAGAAGAGCAATGCCCTCTTGTTTTCATTTTCTATTTTAAAACATACACTTCTGTTGAAGGAAATCACATGGGTCAAAGAAAAAGCATGAAATATTGGAAAAGCTTCTGTCTTGATCTTCAAAAATTGGGAACACCCAATTATTCGTGGGAAATGGAAGAGATGGTTGAAGGTGTGGATCGTTGGCTATGCTTTAATAGTGTTGCTGAGTCTCTATTGAGCAACTGACGTCTGTAGAAACTGGCTTTTCTGTGATATTTCAATCCATAGCAGAGGGCCTTACTTTTGCTTTCTGAGTACTAGGTAGCTTTTCTCATTCTGAAAAGGTTCCCCAGATCATACTCCTTGGGGTGACTGTTCTCATTGAGGGGTGTCTCCCAGATATACTGAGATTGTGGGTGTCATGGATCCCACTGGAAATTCAGAGTCCTTGGGCTGCACATCAGTGAATAAAAGAGCTATAGTTTGATCCACTATTGGTCTCAGGCTATTAAACTTCAGGGTTAATTCTGCTAATAATATGTGTACTTGACTACCAAGGCACGGCTTTCTTTTCCTATATGTTTCCTAGCTTGGGACATGCCAACTGCCACCTCTAGCCTTCAGTGTGTCAGTAGCTAGTCCTCCTGCTCAAGCACAGTTGTTTCTAGGAATTTTCTTTCACTCAGGGTTGGTGGCAGGCAAAACTGGGGCTCCCTCACCTACAAGTATCCACGTAGGGTTGTAGGCCTGCTTCTGCTCCACCACCTGCCCTTATCCCATGCAGCCACTAGTGCAAGTGCTGGGTTGTAGAGAAGGGCCAATGCACTACTGCAGGGGTGGGAACGTGCAGTATGAAATATGGGAAAGGCAGGGTTTGTGACAAGGTCAGGGCCAGGGCCAGGACAGTGGGGTTCTCAGACTCTTGGAAATCCAGGCACTGCTGGGAGTTGTAGAAGAGCAGAGAATAGTCAGGAGCCCTTAGGCTGGGGACAGCATCTAGCCCAGGTTAGGGGGAAGGGCGCAGGATGGGATGCTCCAGCTTCTCCCATTGGGATGATTATCCTTGTCTTGGTGGAGGCAGGCTGGTTGGCTGTGGCTGGGAGCGCAGAGAGACCTTCTACAAGAGATTAGGCTGTGGCTCTCTAGGCAAAGGCCTCTTCATGGCTGCCCACAGTGGATCTTGGTGAAAAGAGACAGTCCATGGTTCCAGACAATTTATTGCCATGGCAGAAAACAGATGTGTAAAATCATACCCCACTTCTCAGGGTGGGCCAGAGATTAAATACCTTTTTCAGGGAGGAATGTCTGGGAAGGGAAGCTTATAAGATAAGCCTTCTTAGGATCTAGGTACCTTATTAACATGGAGAATGCTGTCTTGGGCCTCTGAGTTGATAGAACATGCTTCTTTTCCCACACTGGCTTGGTCTGAGATGTTAGGGATGCATCATCTACACATGGAAGGGCTTGGAGCCCCTATGTGACTAATGACCACAAATCTCTCTATGAGCGGATGGGGTTACATGACAGGGACCTGGTGCTGGGAGCAAGTGAAGCTCCTACTGTCCCTTCAGGGTCTCCTTTAGCTCAATCTTACCAGGCTTCTTCTCATGGTTCACCACCCCAAATGGTCCCTGACCCAGGCTCCTTGTGTAGGATGGTGTTCAGCAATTCGTTATCTCTCAAAATAGTCCCTGAACACTGCCCTCCAACAAAATGGGCTTTCTATCCACTTCTAACCTTCCTGAAAGGAAATCATCATCTCAGCAAAATTTGCTAAAGAATTGGGGCCTAACACCAATCTTTGACACTCTGATATAATGATACTCTGTTATGCTTGCACTCAGGAGTCTAGCATGGTTATCCTCTGAGAGACTTTACCCAGCAGCTGACTCAGACAGATTCAGTCACCCACAACCAGTGGATGGAGCATGGGAACTATTATGGAAGAATAGGAGGAAGGATTGTAGACCCTGAAGGAGAAAGGAACGCCATAGGAAGACCAACAAAATCAACTAACCTGGACACTTAGGGCTCTCAGAGACTGAACATCTAACCAAAGAACATACACAGGCCGGACCCAGGCCTCCCTGCACATATATAGCAGATGTGTAGCTTTGTTTGTGGGACCCGAACACTTGGAATGGGGGATGTGGGTCCGAGAAAATGTTGCCTATCTGTGGGCTATGTTGTTCTAACTAGGCTGCCTTGTCTGGCCTCAGTGGGAGAGGATGCACCCAGTCTTGCAGAGACTTCATGTACCGGGGTCAAGAGGGTAGGGATGGATATCCAGGGCAACCTTCACCCACTCAGAGGAGAATAGGAGAGATTGAGGGGAAGGTTTGTAAGAGAAGGTGATTGGGTGAGGAGCAATAAGGGAGATGTAAAGTAAATAAGTAAAATAATAAACAGACAAATTAATTAATAGGAAATAATTGGGGGTCTTTGATAGATGTGGGTTTGTCTTAAGGATGGGAGATGCCTACTAGGGAGCTGTACTCCTCAGGGTATGTTCTGCTTACCTGTTTTCTTTGCCCCTTTTGATGGTCTTTTCAATTATTTCTAAAGAACTTCTAAAGCTCTTACACTTCTTTCTTCAAGATGCCCACCATTGTTTTCCTATTCTGGCTCTTTTAGCAGATTACATGGAGGTAGCCTGGTGTGTCCTCTTACTCAGAAGCCAGTGAAATTCACGTATCCAGGTGTCTCCTTCTCAATAGCAAAATTTTAGGCGACTGGTAAAATACCTGTATAGGACCTTTCTTGTAATCCTAAGACAAGTATACTTGAAGAAGTTGAAGCATAGAAAGACAAGCCTTTTGCTCAAGTTCATCTGAGTTTATAGCTTGAAATCAAGTTCATCTCTCTCTATCTAGAGATTATATTCTTATGTTGAGTTGTAAAAGGTTAAAGAAATGGAAAACATCTGAATACAGGAGTCTATTTCTTAAAAGAGGCATATTATTATAGAAATATAATAAAAATCATTGACAGAGAAAAGAATAAATTACAAAATGTTTACTTATATTTAAGTATTATCCATGTGAAAAGTTAAAGTTCCCAAGTGTGTAAATCGGCTTATGTGAAATTATAGGTATAGACTATTGCATTAGAACTTAAAAAGTTAGCAGAGACCCAGAGCTGGACCTGGTCCTTCACAACACACACTCCAGTTGCAGCTCAACCTCCCCACCCCGAAAAATATTCAGACACATCCAGCATCACAGGTGAGATATTAAATGGGACCCCAGGGGACTTGGGGAAGCAGATTCCCATCCAGCCGGATACCAGGAGGGCTTCTGGCTCTAATCTGTGCCTGCTGGCAGCAGAGACCTGATCTCACACAGCACACACACCAGTGGTAGCTCAAACCCCCAGTTCAACTCCACAGGATCACAGGATCACAGGATCACAGGAAGGACTGGCTCCAGTCAGAGACAGGGAGGCCAGATAACACCAGACAAAACCAGATGGTGAGAGGCAAGCATACAAACAAAAGCAACAGAAACCAATTTGACTTAGCAACATCAGAACCCAATTCTTCCACCACAGTAAGTACTGGATACCCAAACACATCCTTAAAACAAGAAGCCAGAAGAGTCTGGGAAGATGTCATATAAACCATAAGAGATCAAAAATTCCAACCCAGGCTCTTATACCCAGCAAAACTCACAATTACCATAGAGAAACCAGAGTTTTCCAAGAAAAAAAGAAATTTAAAAAGTATCTTTCTACTAATCCAGCCATAAAGAGAATAAGAGAAGGAAAAGTCCAATACAAGGAGGAAAATTACACCCAAGATAAAACAAGAAATTAACCTTTTCACAACAAACCCAAAGGAAGAGAAACACAAAAACATAATTCCAACTCTTACTTGTTTGTTTGTTTGTTTGTTTGTTTGTTTGTTTGTTTGTTTGTTTCGAGACAGGGTTTCTCTGTGTAGCCCTGGCTGTCCTGGAACTCACTTTGTAGACCAGGCTGGCCTCGAACTCAGAAATCCACCTGCCTCTGCCTCCCAAGTGCTGGGATTAAAGGTGTGCGCCACCACCGCCCGGCTCATAACTCCAACTCTTAAAACAAAAATAACAGGAAACAATGATTATTGTTCCCTAACATCTCTCAGTATCAATGGACTCAATTTCCCAATAGGAAGATATAGGCTAGCAGACTCGCTATGTAAACAGGATCCAGCATTTTGCTACATACAAGAAAAACACCTCAGGATCAAAGACAGACATTCCCTCAAAGTAAAAGAATGGGAAAAACTTTTCTAAGCAAATGGTCCCAAGAAATAAACTGGAGTAACCATCCTAATATCCAACAAAATAGACTTTCAACCAAAAGTTATCAAAAAAGATGGGAAAGGTCACTACAAACTTATCAAAGGAAAAAATGGCCAGGATGAACTCTCAATTCTGTATATCTATGCCCCAAATGCAAGGGCACCTACATTTGTAAAAGATATGCTACTAAAGCTCAAAATACACATTAAACATTACACAATAAGAGTAGGAGATTTCAACACCCCACTCTCACCAATGGACAGATAATGGAAACAGAAACTAAACAGAGACACAGTGAAACTAACAGAAGTTATGAACCAAATGGATTTAACAAGTATCTACAGAACATTTCACCCTAAAACAAAATATACCTTTTTCTCAGCACCTCATGGTACCTTCTCAAAGATCGAACATATACTCAGAGACAAAACAAACCTCAAGAGATATGAGAACATTGAATTAATTCCATATATTCTATCGAACCACCACAGAATAAGGCTGGTCTTCAATAGCAACAAAAACAACAGAAATCCCACATACATGTGGAAGCTGAACAACTATCTACTCAATGATAATTTGATCAGGAAAGAAAGAAAGAAATTAAAGACTTTTTAGAATTCAATGAAAATGAAAGCACAATATACCCAAACTTATGAGACACAATGAAAGCAGTCCTAAGAGGAAAACTCATAGCTCTGGGTACCTCCAAAAAGAAACTGGAGAGAGCATACACTAGCAGCTTAACAGCTCATCTGAAAGCGCTAGAACAAAAACAACAAAAAAGCAAATACACCTAAGAGGAGTAGAAGGCAGAAAATAATCAAAATCAGGGCTGAAATCAACCAAACAGAAACACAAAGAGCTATACAAAGAATCAACAGACTAGGAGCTGATTCTTTGAGAAAATCAACAAGGTAGATAAACACTTAGCCAGACTAACCAAAGGTCACAGACACAATATCCAAATTAACAAAACCAGGAATGAAAAGGGAGACATAACAGCAGAAACTCAAAAAAAATCATCAGATCCTTCTACAAAAGTCTATAGTCAACAAAACTAAAAAACCTGGATAAAATGGATAGATTTCTAGACAGGTACCAGGTAGCAAAGTTAAGTCAGGATCAAATAAACCATCTTCAAAGCTCCATAACCGCAAAGGAAACAGATGCAGTTATTGAAAGTATCCCAACCAAAAAGAGCCCAGGACCAGATGGTTTTACGGCAGAATTCTATGAGACCTTCAAAGAAGATCCAACATCAATACTCTTCAAACTATTCCACAAAATAGAAACAGAAAGAATACTACCCAATTCTTTCTATGAAGCCACAGTTACACTGAAGCCTAAACCACAAAGAGACCCAACAAAGAAAGAGAATGTCAGACCAATTTCCCTTATGAATATAGATGCAAAAATACTCAATAAAATTCTTGCAAACCGAATCCAAGAACACATCAAAATGATCATTCACCATGATCAAGTGGGCATCATCCTAGGGATTCAGGGATGGTTCAATATATGGAAATCCATCAAAGTAATCCAGTATATAAACAAACTCAAAGAAAAAAGTTGCATGATAATCTCATTAGATGAGGAAAAAACCTTTGACAAAATACAACACCCATTCATGTTAAAAAGTATTAGAGAGATCAGGAATTCAAGGTGCATACCTAAACATAATGAAAAGCCATATACAGCAAACCAATAGCCAACATCAAGCTAAATGGTGAGAAACTCAGTGATCCCATTAAAATCAGGGACAAAACAAGTCTGTCCACTCTACACCTATCTATTCAATATAGTATTTGAAGTTCTGGCCAGAGCAATTAGGCAACAAAAGGAGATCAAAGGGATCCAAATTAGGAAGGAGGAAGTCAAGTTATCACTATTTGCAGATAATATGATAGTATACATAAGTAACCCCAAGAGTTTCCTACAGCTGATAAGCAACTTCAGCAGTGACTGTATATAAAATTAACTCAAACAAATCAGTAGCCTTCCTATACTCAAATGATAAAAAGAGTGAGAAAGAAATTAGGGGAACGACACCCTTCACAATAGTCACAAATAATATAAAATTATTATATTGTTATTTTATAAAATTATTATTAGTTGTGACTCTAACCAAGCAAGTGAAAGATCTGTTGACAAGAACTTCAAGTATCTGAAGAAAGAAATCGAAGATCTTAGAAGATGGAAAGTTCTCCCATGCTCATGGACTGGCAGGATTAATATAGTAAAAGTGGCCATCTTGTTGAAAGCAATCTACAGATTCAATGCAATTGGCATCAAAATTCCAACTCAATTCTTCTTAGACTTAGAAAAAGCAATTCTCAAATTCATTTGGAATAACAAAAAAACATAGGATAGCGAAAACTATTCTCAACAATAAAAGAACCTCTGAGGGAATCACAATCCCTGTCCTCAAGCTATACTGCAGAGCAATAATGATAAAATGCATGGTATTGGTACAGAAACAGGGAATTAGATTAACAGAATAGATTTGAAGAAGATCCAAAAATGAATCCACACACCTATGGCCACTTGATCTTTGACAAAGAAACTAAAGCCATCTAGTAGAAAAAAGACAGTACTTTAAAAAATGATGCTGGTTCAACTGGAGGTCTGCATGGAAAAGAATGCAAATTGATCCATACCTATCTCCTTACACAAAACTTAAGTCCAAGTGTATCCAGGATCTCCACATAAAACCAGATACACTGAATCTAATAGAAGAGAAAGTGGGGAAGAGCCTTGAATACTTGGACACAGGAGAAAACTCCTGAACAGAACACCAAATGGCTTATACTTTAAGAGCAACAATTGATAAATGGGATCTCTTAAAATTGAAAAGCTTCTGTAAATCAAGGAATATTATCAATAGGACAAAATGGCAACCCACAGATTAGGAAAATATATTTACCAACCCTACCTCCAATAGAGGGTTAATATCCAAAATATGCAAAGTACTCAAGAAGGCAGATTCCAGAAAACCAAATAACCCTATGAAAAAGTGGAGTACAGAGATGAATATAGAATTCTCAACTGAGGAAACTCGTATGGCTGAAACACTTAAAGAAATATTCAACAACCTTAGTCATTAGGGAAATGCAAATTAAAATGACCCTGAGATTCCACCTCACACCAGTCAGAATGCCTAAGATCAAATACACAGGTAACAGCAGATGTTGGCAAGGAAGTAGAGAAAGAGGAACACTCCTCCATTGTTGGTGAGATTGCAAGCTGGTACATCCACTCTGGAAATTAGTCTGGCAGTTCCTCAGAAAATTGGACATAGTATATACCTGAATACCCGGCTATAACTCTCCTGGGCATATACTCAAAAGATGCTCTAACATATAACAAGGACATATGTTCCACTATGTTCATAGCTGCCTTATTTATAATAACCAGAAGCTGGAAACAACCCAAACGTACCCCAACAGAAGAATGGATACAGAAAATGCAGTACATATATACAATGTTAAAAGCAATGACTTTATGAAATTCACAGGCAAATGGCTGGAACTAGAAAATATCCTGAGTGAGGTAACCAGACACAAAAGAACACATGGTATGTACTCACTAATAAGTGAATACTAACCCAAAGGCTCACAATGCATATGATACAACCTATAGACCATATGGAGCATAAAAAGAAGAAAGATCAGGAGATGGATGTTTCAGTTCTGCACTGAGAAGGGAACAGGATGGTTGTGGGAGATTGAAAGAGAAGGGGACAAGGCAGGGATAAAGGAGGAGGAGATAAGAAGGGTGGCAGTACCAGAATCTGGAGAAGACATGAGAGAGGAACAGAGGGTCTGGAAATCAAAAATTAGTTATCTGGGAGGATGAAGAAATGGGGATAGCCACTGGAGAGTCCCAGACACCAGAGAAACATGAGCATCCCAAGAGACAATGGGATTGACTGTAGCCATAATATACAGAGAAGAGGGAGACAGAACCTGTGGAGACCACTTCCAGTAGATAGGCACCGCCCTTGGTCGAGGGATGGAGCCACCCACCTACCTCAAAGTTTTTTTAACCCAGAAATGTTCCTGTCCAAAGGAAGAACAAGTACAAAAATATGGAACAGAGACTGAAGGAAGGGCCAATTAGGGAACAGCCCCACCTGAGGATACATCATGTCTGCAGACACCAAACCCAACACTGTTGCTGTGGTCAAGAGGTGCTTTCGGACAGGAACCAAGTGTGGCAGTTCCTGTGGAGGTCTGGCCAGCAACTGACCAGTGCAGAGGCGGACGCTTGGAGCCAACCATCAGGCAGAACTCGGGGAACCTGGTGGGGAAGCTGGCAGAAGGACTGGGGGAGCGGAGGGGCATTGCAACCCCATTGGAAATATAGGCTGACCTGACCACCCAGTTCTCCCATAGACTAGACCACCAACCAAGGAGTATACCTAAAGGGATTTTTGGCTCCAGATACATATGTAGCAAAGGACGGCCTTGCCCGACAACAAGGAGAAGGGAGGCCCTTGGTCCGAGGGAGGTTTGATGCCCCGGAGTAGGGGGATGCTGAAACGGTGCTGGGGGGGGATGGAGGGAAGTGTGGGTGGGTGGGTACACTCTCATACAGGCAAAGGAGAGGGGGGCTGATGTTGATGCATGGGGGGGGCTAATCAAGAGGTGGGATATCATTTGAGATGTCAATGAATGGAATGATTAATAAAAATGAAAAATAAATAAAAAATAATAATAAATGCAGCTTGGGAAAAATTGCAAAAAATAAAAAAAGAAGTTTAAAAGTCAGATTTGAGAGGTTAAAGGAGAATTTTCAGATTGTTTCCCTGTATGTTTTCAATGTAAACTTCTTTTTAGCGTTGTTAGCCATGTTAAGTAAATATCAGTAGTATGTAGGTAGAATTCTAAGAAAATTAATCAAAGACTACATTGTACACAGCAACTTGGAGTACATCTGAAGACTCAGGGGTGGGGTGCACCTCTCCGTGACCACGTATAAAATATCTACCTGAGACAGGAATGCAGACGTAGTGTGTCAGACATGTAAGGGAGAAAGTAGCTCATTATATTTACTGTGCTCTGTTCACTAGCATTGTGTTCTTTTTCAAGTGTAGGCTTGGACTATATAGCAATTGAAATCTAATGCTTTGTGTTTCATTTTACCATAAGAAACAGCAGCAATGCATTGTTCCTTTAGATCCACATCACTAAGTCCGCGAGTCATGGCCACAGCGGTCTTCTGCATAAATACTAGAAAAACTACAGCGATGCAATATCAGAACTGAGTACCATTATCAGAAACGGAAATTTGGAAGTTCTGATATCATAGGTCCATGCCTCACTCCTGTTTACAGTATTCTATAATACCTGGATTTCCCTGTGACTTCAACTAAATGACAGTCACTTTTCAAAAAGAGCACACCTCTACAAGGCCTCCACTCCACACACCCTCCTAACAAAACACATTGGGGAAACAGAGGCAAGGTTTTGAATTGATCCTGTGAGGGTGGAATGGGGATAAAATGACAGTAGGAAACAGGCTTTAAGGGTACCGAGTTATGGTAGAGGTGTCCAAATTGCTAAGTATTACAGTAAATACTAAATTTCACTGCATAAACAGGATACCATAATTTCAAGAAGTCACGGAGATATTTAAATTGAGACTGGTCTGTGAGTTTCATGGGGAAGATTTTGGATGGTCATTAAAGTGGCTTGAACAATTCTCTCTCCTCAGGCAGCGAACTAGTTAGATAACCTTCAGCATGTCTAGCTTACTATGTTAATGTAGTGCAGAACATGAGTTTGTGACAAGTTCTTCATGCTAGCATCAACCACTATAATAACTGTAGGGCAAGTGAGGCACAGAGTAGTATCTGTGGGACTAGTGTCATTTTGACAACTGAAACAGTCACAACATAACATTCAATATTTTATACATATAACCAGTCTGCAGTATTATCTGGAATTAACAGTCACACAGCAGCCCTTTTCTAAAGTAAAACAAGACTGCACAGCAAACAAATGCTTCAAAATAGGATGTTTAGAACTTTACGGTTAAGGTGGCTCTATCTAAAAGGCTTATTCCTGCTTCTACAACTAACCTTGGAGTCCTTAAGTAGATTCAAAGAAAGTCTGTCTATATCAATGTCTTAAATACACAAAGAAATTACATTCATGTTTTGGAAGTGAATATCTTCTTATGTGTAAGGCCAAGAAATAATTGTATGGCAGACACAAACAAGTCCTGTTGATTTTGAAGATCTTCAGGAATCTCACTTGTGGTTTTGAAGATAAAAACTCTCCCCAAGCTTTCACCCCACAACCAACAACAGCAGGAAGACCTTCTTCCACATGCTGCCCTGAGGTGGATCCCAGAAGAGCGGAAGTAACTCCACCAATATGGAGTTGTGCTCCCAAGGAGCCTGATTTACAGGGGGACTTAACAGGATGCTGAGAATTAAGAAGTCTGACATTTAAAGGAAATTGGCAAAGAATACTTCCATGATCTCTGTGGTCACACCTAAGCCATAAACAAGAGACTTGCCATTTTCCCAGATGCACAAGCCTTTAAGCCAGAAATCCCAAATGTCCTGAGGATTATCACTCTATGGAGGATTTGGTTTGAATCCCCAACAGATGTACAAGAAGTGGGAGGGGAAGACTGCCAAAGGTTTCTCTTTCCACTAACTGTAAATTTGTGTAAAGATTAAGTCTTTCTAAAGACTCTTTAACAAGGACAGCTACAGCCACTGGGATTGACCACTTCCTGTTTTCTATCTCTTCTGCTATGTATTAGTGCCAGCCTAAACCACTATGATTTGTTAGAAAGGAAATTTTAATTTTAACTACTTACCAAATACAAAAGAGTGCTTAAACTAGCTTTGTCTGCTTAGATTCTGTGAATCTAAGGATAATTTGCTTCACTGCCTATGATAATCTGCTAATCAGTGGTAAAAGATTCCGTTTCTAATAGCAAAGAGACTGTACCTGCCCCGCAGCTAATGTGTTTCTTCCTTAAATCTAATTTTAAAGGGGGCTTAGTTCTCCCCACAGCATTTGTTGCCAATACACTCATGAACATATCTCGACATAGCAGACACTGGTGCAATTCACAGCATTCAGAGCTAGGTAAAACTATCTACACACAGAGAAAGACACACAGATACACACAGAGAAAGACACACAGACACAGACAGACAGACAGACAGACACACACACACACACACACACACACACACACACACACACACACACACACACACACCAGCCACCTGCCTGTCAGCACTCTGCCTAGCACCTTCTATCCCTATGAGATGCTAGCTAGCAGGGATGGAGCTTCTCCATGTCCTGCGAGCAATGGGTATGGTGGTTTAGCAACTGGTTTCACTGGTTAAACTGACTAGTGGTTTGATGACTTGAGAGACATTACAGACGCTGATATCAGAGATCTTAGTTCCGCAAGGCTAACACTCTCTTCAAGCTCAGAACTATTAGGCAAACCTGAAAACAGCATCCATGCTGGTGTTAATGTGTTAAAGAATTCAATTTTACTTTCCCTAAAACACATGGAAGTCTAAAAATATTTGAGGAAAAAAAAAGCAGGCTGTTGTTTGTAATAAAACTCTGTGACAACTGGAGACAAACCACGTGGGGAGAGCAGGCACTGAGTCATCTCCAGCAGACATGACTTGAGGACTGACCGTTGAGCATTTCCTCTTATGACTTAGTTCAGTTAGCCAAAGGCAACTGGCTTTTCATCCACTGACCAAAAAAAAAAAAAAAAAAAAAAGAAACCAACTTCTCTGCTGAGGCCTGAAAGGCTACACTAATCTATGGGTAAATTTACAGAGCTGTTTCAGACTTTATTTATTTAGCACAATAATAACAATAGGTCCTCTGGGGCCCGTGAGTTCGTCAAGACTAGTGCCAAGGATGAAATATCTCCCTCTTGAGTTGTTGGTCAGAGATATCCCAGAGACACCCGAAAACAATACAGGTTATTGCTTTTGATCTTGGTTGCTCACCAGAATTTGGTGGTAAAATCAAGTTACTAAAACCACCATACACATTGGTCACAGGACATGGAGAACTTCATCTTTGTTAACCCTCAGAGTAACAGAAGGTGCTACGCAGAGTGCTTTGGGGTGGAGGGTCAACAGTCTTTTTTTTTCCAATCTTTTTTTTTTAATTAGGTATTTTCTTTATTTACATTGCAAATGCTACCCCGAAAGTTTCCTATACAAGTTCCCCCCACCCTTCTCCCCTACCCATCCACTCCCACTTCTTGGCTCTGACGTTCCCCTGTACTGGGGCATATAAAGTTTGCAAGACCAAGGGGCCTCTCTTCCCAATGATGGCAGACTAGGCCATCTTCTGCTACATATGCATCTAAAGACATGAGCTCTGGAAGTACTGGTTAGTTCATATTGTTGTTCCACCTATAGAACCCACCTGCAGACCCCCTTCAGCTCCTTGGGTACTTTCTCTAGCTCCTCCATTGGGGGCCCTGATTTCCATCCTATAGATGATTGTGAGCATCCACTTCTGTATTTGCCAGGCACTGGCATAGCCTCACTTGAGCTAGATATATCAGGGTCCTTTCAGAAAAATCTTGCTGGCATATGCAATAGTGTCTGGGTTTGGTGGCTGATTACAGGATGGATCCCTGGGCGGGGTAGTCTCTGGATGGTCCATCCTTTCACTTAGCTCCAAACTTTGTCTCTGTAACTCCATCCATAGATATTTTATACACTATTCCAGGGAGGAATGAAGTATCCACACTTTGGTCTTCATTCTTCTTGATTTTCTTGTGTTTTGCAAATTGTATATTAGGTATTCTAAGTTTCTGGGCTAATATCCACTTATCAGTGAGTACATATCATATGTGTTCTTTTGTGACTGGGTTACCTCTCTAAGGATGATATCCTCCAGATACATCCATTTGCCCAAGAATTTCATAAATTCATTGTTTTTAATAGATGAGTAGTACTCCATTGTGTAAATTAACCACATTTTCTGTATCCAATCCTCTGTTAAGGGACATTTGGGTTCTTTCCAGCTTCTGGATATTATAAATAAGGCTGCTATCAACAAAGTGGAACATGTGTCCTTATTACCAGTTGGAACATCTTCTGGGTATATGCCCAGGAGAGGTATTGCTGGATCTTCTGGTAGTACTATGTCCAATTTTCTGAGGAACCACCAGACTGATTTCCAGAGTGGTTGTACAAGCTTGCAATCACACCAGCAATGGAGGAGTATTCCTCTTTCTCCACATCCTCGCCAGCATCTGCTGTCACCTGAATTTTTTATCTTAGCCATTCTGACTGGTGTGAGGTGGAATCTCAGTGTTGTTTTGATTTGCATTTCCCTGATGATTAAGGATGTTGAACATTTTTTCAGGTGCTTCTCAGCCCTTCAGTATTCCTCACTTGAGAGTTTTTGGTTTAGCTCTGTACCCCATTTTTAATGGGGTTATTTGAATTTCTGGAGTCCAGCTTCTTGAGCTCTTTTACCCAGCCATGGATGCTGTGAAATGTAACAGTCACTGCTCTGTCAAGATATGTCCATGAGAGTAATGGTGGCACAGATGCTGTGGGAAGAGCCAATGCCTTTCTTATGAGATTGAAGGAAGAAATGCATGGTTGGTCCTACAGATCTGATATGATTGTCAAAAAGAAAATCACTAAGTGTTAGCATTTTGTCTAGGCTCTGCCCCACAGTTACCTGGCAACAGCCAGGTGTGCCTGACTCACTATAAAAGAGTCTGCTCCTCCCCTCTGCTCTCTTTTGCTCTTGCCTTCTGCCTCCAGCTCTGTCCTCTGGACCCTTCTTCTCTCTCCGTGTGCTCATGTCGGGCCTCTACCTCTCTACTCTCTCTTTCTACCTTTCTCTGTCTCTACTATCCTCTCAACTCCCCTCATTATGCCCTGAATAAAGTCTAGTCTATGCTATATCATCTGTGGCTGGTCACTCAGGGAAAGGGATGTCTCAGCAAGAGCTCTCAAAATTACTTCTGACATAAGTTGCCATAAACTCAATAGTTTTTAAAGCTTGGAGATATATTCTACAATATTCCTAAGGTCTGAAGCTTAAACTCAGAGCAGTAGCAAGAGCTATGGGAAAAAAAATCTTCCCTTGTGTGCTCCAGCTCTGGGGTATCCCAGGATCACTGACCTGTGTCTGTCTTTCTCTACTCCACACGGTCTTGCCTGTGTAATTTCCCCTCTTGTATCCTACAAGGCTACCATCTCTGGGTAACATCTCCTCAGGATCTTTACCTTAACTATATCTGCAGAGACTCGGACTTTAAATGACATTACACTTCCAGGCTATAGGTAAACACATTCTTCTTTGGTGGCCATCACTCAGCCTGCTACAGGAAACTTAAACATAGCTAAGAACCCAGACAATACAGTAATTGCAATAGACTTGTTTGCACTTCCTTGAAAAACAATGCTTTCTCTTTCAGAAGACTTTAAAACAGTACATTTCCACAGCTAACATCCCCACCAAACCTGAGCCCACCTAGTAGCAGTGTTCTGCTATGTGAGAAGCCTGAACCTTTGGAATTACTTTTCCAAATACCCTAAAACAGGAAAGAGGATTGGAACTATTGTCTCTGATTAGTTAACGGACTCCATAGTTCTAACCGTGAAACCTCCCTGAGTACTAAAGAAACATTTCCAGCTTGCATACTGACTTTCAATTGTGAAAGTAAGGGAAAGCTGATCAGAGGTTAGGGTGATGAAAAGCCAGAAGAACATTTAAAAAGCGCAAGCACTCCACTATACAGGTGGAAGGGATCGTGCTTACCTGGTCAGACCATTTTCTCTCCTGGCTTCTGACCAATCAGCAATGGAGGGCACAGAAAAAAACTAACTGTAAGAAAATCTCCAGGGGATCCTGCTGAGGAAAAGACAGACTATCCTATGACATGGATATGCACCTACAGGAAACCAAGGAGTAGGAAAGAAGAAGTAGAGAGGGAAAAGCAAGCAGGGAGAAGAGGCCTGGGAAGGAGAGGGGAAGACAGAACTTACTACTGTCGTGGATTCGTGTGCTTTTTGTTTAGATTTAGTTCAGTATCGTTTCGTCATTTTTGTTGTTTGTTTTGATTTTTCACTTTTTGGTTTTTAAATATTTTGTTTATTCTTCAGAGAGAGGGAGAGAGAGAACAGGAGAGAGGAAATTTGAAGTTGTACAGGTAAGATCTGAGAGCAATTGTGGGAGGGGAAATATAACCAAACACATGAATAAAAATTTTTAATTAAGAAATATAAGATATAGCTACAATGTACTTATATATAATAAATAAATACATCTTTAAAAAAGAAATATAAGATTACATTATTTCTCCCTTAAATTTCCTCCATGTACCTACACACACACACACACATACTATACTATACTATACTATACTGTACTATACTATACTATACTATACTATACTATACTATACTATTGTTTTTAAGTGAGTGGGCAGGACAATCAGCTTTCCCTTAACAGAGAATAAATCAGACTTTTAAATAAAAGAGCTGCGAAACACCAAAGTTACTGTGTGATGGAGAGTTCCCATCTTAAGCTGGCACACTCAGGAGGAGAAGGCATGGGACCCTGGGGTTCAAAATCATCCTCAGCTGTATGCAAGTCCCACTTGCTCTATATGGGCCCTCCCTGTCTCAACAGCTTACCAACAGCAAGATCACCAAGCTTCTATCCCTAACAACAGGGGTTTGGTCTTTATTTACTGAAGAATTGGATACAGCTAAGTGACTAAGTGGGGGTGGGGGTAGGGGATTATAAGAATCTTAACAGAACTATACTGTCCAGATTGTACACCCAGAAAACCCTCATCTAAAAAAGCATAACATAAGTGACAAGGCAGCATTCTTCATCAAATGTCCAGCACATGATTCAGAAGGGACAGGCTGTCCTCTTATAAGCTCAGCACTGTGAAGGATAATGCAGGGCTCACTGGAAAATATACAGCTTTAATTGAGAAGAAAAAAATGTACATAAACACTGATTCATACAGAGGGTAAATACACAGAGAGAAGAAACACAAGTTCCCCTAGTATGGTGGGGGTGGATGCAGGGTTCGTTGTTAGGGTAAGCTATGACTTGAAAAAGTTTCTTCTCCCCACCCAGTAACTGAACATGAATTGAATTCCCACAGCCTTTCATTAATTACACCAAGAAGGTGAAAACATAATCTAAGTTGTAATCTTTGGGAAATAATTATATTAAATTAGATTAGATTATGATGGAGTTTCCATGACTGACTTGTGCTGGATTTATTAGGAAGAAACAGACTGCACAGACAAAAAAAAAAAAAAAAATACATGCTCTGCATGATGTAATGCAGATAAGCAGGGCCCTGACCATAGCCTGCTCCATGCTGTTTAGGCTTCCAGCTTTCAAATTCAGTCTAAATGAAGCTGTTTTCTTATAAAGAGGTTATCTTATAAAGCAGTCTGCCTCAGGCATTTTGCTATAGTAACAAATGAGTTAACACAGTTGATAAAAGCAAGTAGTCTGGGCTGGATCAAGATGAGTACAAAGCAAGGGTTTAGACTTTTTGACATAAGTACTACATAGTAGCTATTTTAGGCTTTGCAGAACCAGGCCATCTCTACTGTAACTAGTAAACTTGGCCACTGGAGAATGAAAGGACTCACAGACAGTAAATTAATGGGTGCAGTTGTATTCCCATAAAATTGTATTCACATAAACAGGATATGCACCATCAATACTCCTTTGAAACATTCTTTCCAGAGTTAGAAATCAGTAGTTAGCAATTTTATCTTTTAGCAGTTGTAACAACTTTCTAATCCCTACATTCACAGTAAACCAAGCCCCTCACTGGACATTTCTCACTGGGTAGTACACTGAGAAAATGGTTTTAAATATTGCCCGTGAAATTCAATTTCAAGGCACAGAAGCATAACCCATGAAATAGCCTGTTTGGATTTCAGGCAGCATTACTAGTGTCTTAAACACTCTAAACAATCATTGTCACACAACAAAATTTCCAAAAAGTCCATCTCTGTCTCTGTTGCCCATCTGATTCGGGAGAATGTATTCTGTAAACATCACAGTACTGGACAGCTTTTAGACTTGCCTTCCAGAAGCTACATAGAAAGCTACTGCCTTGGTGCAGTCCTGCAGCCTCTACTCTAGGGAGTGTTCTGGGTTATCCATCTGGAGACCTACAGTCAAGATGAGAATGATGAACTTTAAGAGAATTCTGATCCTCTGAGCAATGGCATCATTATCCACAGAACCCAGTCCAAGGTCATTAGTAGACAGCTCAGTGACAGACTTCCCTGTTTACATATTTGGCTCCCATGAGGTAAAAATGAACATCAGTGTACCTTCCTAGTGGGTATCAAGCCTTGGCTGAAGGCAGAACTCCAGCAAGATCCATTGGATCCTTACAGAGATGCAGAAAGGATGAATCAGTGGTCGAGTGCTGGCACCTGATGGTTCAGCATTAGTGTTTGTTTTGGGTGGCTTTCAGAAAGAAAAGATCATTTAGGGGACAGCAGCCTGTGCAGAAGCTAGTGTGTAGCCAAGAATTCTATTGAAAACAACTTCACAGAAGTGACTATCAACAGATGACAGATAAAGAGAGTGTGATGACAAGACATTGCAGAGTCTTCTTCATCCACAGAGAAGAAGAAAATTATTCCATTTGGCTGAAATTTGATATTAAACAGATTCAGCTAGACCATAAAGAAAAACATTGAATATTTTCACATATGTGAAGACAAGATTATGCACACATACTTACATACACATGTGTCAATAGGAGGACTATTTAAGAAAAGAAGGGTGACTAATAAAAGAGAATAAGAGGTAGGCAAGATTCACAGGGCTATATCTGGTGAAAGTATATAAGACACTTGAATAAAAGCATCACTGACTGTCACTTTATACAATGAACATGAATTGATCTTCATTTTTATTTTATTTTTTTCTTGTTTTTGTTTTTTGGTTTTTTGTTTTTGTTTTTGTTTTTTTCAAGACAGGTTTCTCTGTATAGCCCTGGCTGTCCTGGAACTCACTTTGTAGATCAGGCTGGCCTCAAATTCAGAAATCCGCCTGCCTCTGCCTCCCTAGTGCTGGGATTAAAGGCATGCACCACCACCACCCGGGGATCTTCATTTTTAAAACAGGGAAGCCAGGCAGAACAGACAATGGAGAAGGGTAAAAGGCTCACCTCTAGGAGCCAAATGAGAATGTGCCTAGAGCCCTTGCTTTGTATAGGTCATTGTTTTGAGCATAACAAAATCTGTAAAGTTTAAAAATTGAAAGGACAAACCTCACAGCTTGGTTCAGCTGGATTAGTTGAATTTAGTGTTACTATGGTCACCTGATGCCTCACTCAGCTGGGGTTGGGAGTCCTGAATGACCTTAAACACTTGGTAGTGCTTGCCAGGCGGAGGCACAGGAGCCCTGCTAGAATAACCAAGTCTGCAGGGGTAATTGTGTTTGTCCATGTGGTCAGTTCTACTGATGGAGGTCAGGGTTCTTCACATAGTAGCCGAGAAGGCAAATACAGTAAGAAGGCATTTTCCAAGACTCTTTGACTTCCATCACTGATGTACTGATGTCCTGTCAATAAAAAGTCCCAAGGCAAAAGCCAGGATTCTGTGACTCACCAACAGACTGGGAGCCTTTGCTGCCACGTAGTGTCTGGTCAACTCTGAATGTTCACTGTGGCTGATTGGGGCATAGCTGAGGTGAGGACCACACTATTCGGTCACAACAATGAATGACAGAGAAATAAATGTAGACTGGCCACACAGCTTCATCATTGCATTCTTTCTTCTTCTTTTTAAACACTTTGGGGGAATTGTGTACACTAAAGCACACATGGCATGGACAGAGAACAACCTTGTCCTCCTCCTTCCGCCATATAGGCAGGTCCCGAATTCTAGTCATCAGGTTCAGCAGTAAGTGCCTTGACAGAACCAGGTCCTCTGACACATTTCCCTATGCTTGGGAACCAGATCATTTCTGAGAATGAAATGAGACATTTTCTGGAAACATAAAATTGAAACTTCTTCCAATGTATGTGAGCTGCATTTCCAAAAAGGTCAATCTCCAACTTAGTTTTTCAAGACTTTAGTACACAAGCCATTTTCATGAAGTTTTTTTTTTCATTTACTTTATAACAAAAATGAAATCTGTTTCTGTTCACTGAATGATTCCATTAACATGCCAATTCATATACTGAAGTCTACATTAGTTATTTTTCTCTTTTTCATCACCAAAACCCTTATAAGAAGGGACCTAGAAGGCAACAGAGAGCTCTGCTAGTATATATATATATATATATATATATATATATATATATATATATATATATATATATATATATATATATATATATATATATATATATTCAAGTTGAATAAGACACATTTAGAAACTTTTTCTGTGAGGGTCTTCTCTCTTCCACTTTTCTCTCCTCTATGAAGTCAGGAACTCATTCACTTTGGAATTTTTGTTCTTCTGAGGTTCAAACACTAAGCTTTGTCAGAACTCCTAAGACCTACCCACCCCCTTCCTGTTTCTTTCATGACAGTGGCTTTTTTCCATCCTCACCTTCAGATCTCCCCAGGATTATTTTTACTGCTCTGTTAGTGATCTCAAATGTTTCCTTTAAAAACACCTGCCCTTCAGATGACCAATCAGTCTTGATTTCCTCAGGAGTTTTCTACATCTCTGGAAAGCTCTAAAGCTATCCAACTGTACACTCTTCAAAACATGACTCAGAAGGCCTGATATGATTGTGGTTGCTAGTCTTGGTTGTCAGCATGCCTACATCTAGAGTCCACTAAAACCAAGTAGCGGGGCATGCCTGTGGGAGACATTCTTGTTTGGTTCATCTGAGGTGGGAAGACCATCCTATTTCTGAGCCACACCTTCTGGTGGCAGCTCACGTGAAGGGACATTGAACAAGGAAGCTTGGCTTTTGGCCTGCTTCCCCTCTCTCTAACTAGCAAGTTCATCGATCCTTTTTCTAAGATGTCCCTTCGTGGTGTTAGAACTTACTCTTTGGGTCTCCAATATAGACTGAAGACTGGCTGAGACATCCAGCCTCATGGGCTGAACAACTGCCTGATTCTTGGTCTTTACATCTGGAGATAACCACTATTGTTAGACTATTTGAACCATGGTTTGTCTAAATTCTAATAAATCCCATATATGCATATATATTCAATCTATCAGTTTTGTTCCTTTAGAGAACCCTAACTAATATATGAATTTATACACAATTAGCACGCCATAATCCAAAACTTTACTCAGAAAAATCCCATCTTCCTTCTTTTAAATGGTCTACATTTCCATATACAAGTCTTAATACTTCATCCAAGTCCATATTAGCCTTAGTTATGGTGGTAATAATGTTGAAAGCAAAGCTCTACCAATCCCTGACACCTAAATAGTGACACAGAGCAGTCTCCATCCAGTGCATGTCATACCATAACCATGAGAAATCTACATTGCAGATATGTGCAGAACTGACCATCATAGCCATGCTGCCAACAGGTTCAGTTTGCACAGATATACTCCTAAGAAGGACCAGAGTACAGCTATAGTATTCATGAAGCAGTATTCATCATTTAAATTGTAGGCGCTTCCCTGGGTGAGATCACAGCAAAGCTCAGATAATTGTAATTAACCTGATTGAGTTTCATACACACCAAGGGACCCACTCACATTCTGTATAGGCCTGCTATCTGCCATTCTGCATTTGCATCTTCAGGGAGCACGCTCTTGGATATTCTACACAGGAGTCAAAAATTGTTTCTATAACTAACCACGTAATAACTAATTTTGTCTTTTTGAAATATATGTGGTCTTTGGGTGGTAAAAATTCAGTATTACCAACCTTTAGACTGCAAAATGTTTCAAATTGTTGAACTTTATCTGATTACTGAACTATGTGGGACAGCCCAGACATTTCACATCCACCTGGTGTTCTTAGCGTCTTGGGAGAGAGGACAGTTTCCTCTGTATTTATTGCTACTATTTAACTTGGCACTCTCTAAGCCAGATCACATCCCATTGTTACAAACTTTGCCAGGAGGAACAAACCATTGAAAAGTTCCTCTGAACACTTCCAGAATTTCTCATTTAACTTCAGCAGCTATTCATGATTGACCTAGCATTGGTCATAGCTCTCCAACCAAGAGGAACAAAATTTCCCCAGCCTTTAGATAATTTCTCTGAGTAGCACTTGGGGGTCATCACAGTTGCCTGTGAGGGTGAATGTCTGTAGTAAGGTATAAAATGCCCGGAGACACTAAAAATTTACCCAGTTAAATCAGAGTCCTTTTAAATTGTTCAGCAATACTGACTTTAAGTCACTGCAAAACAGTCTCATTGCATGGTCTTTGAAAAATACATAAAGATTTTGAAAGACATTCCCTGATCAGTTTCCTATCCCTTTCCCCAAATTTTCCCCCAAAGAAAAGTGACCCCCATTTTGGGTGCAAGTGGTCATCTGAAAACTCTAATTCTCTTTGAAATTATCTATGCTACAGTTATTTCAGATAATATTGTCAATGAAACTAGTTTTCACTTTACCTTTTCAACATATAAGAGGAAAGTACCTATTTGTAGCACCAGTTTGCTGTAGGCCCAAGGAAACACAGTCACTCTGGACAGGTGGCTCTCTGGGAACATGCTATCCTACCCAGATCTGCCTTGGTGATCTGTCAGAGATCTACCAATGCATCCAACTGGAACAGGAGATTGTTTTTAATGCCTGTCAGCATGTTTCCTCTTATAAATAAATAGTCTGGAGTCTCTATCACAAAATCAGCTGCTTTCCTGGTAAGATATAACATCTGCATTTGCTATTCTACACTAGCCACAGCAGATCAGGTATTTTGAGCTTGCCCTGCCACCAGTTGGCACTAAGTTTGAGAAAGCTTCTCTGACCCCTGGCATATGTGAATTATAAACCATCGCCAGTAGACATTCATAAACAGCCAGTCACAGCAATCCTTTGACATCCATCTCATAAATCACCCAGCCAATGTTCTGGGAGAAGGTGACCAATAGGTGATGGAGGTGAAAACACACCTATACTAGAAAACACACCTATACTTCCATTTGCTTGGTCCAGCAGCAAAATATTAACACAGAAAAAAAAAGCAACATAAAAAATTAATTCCTATAAAATGTATTACTATACCAACACTCAATACACAAAGCCCACCTCAACTGGGGTTTACCATTGTTTACTGGTACACAGCTCTCTGAGTATACAGAACACAATAGCTTTGTTGACAATATCAATGACCCGAATTTTGTTTTTATATGATTTGGAATTAATACCTTTTAGATAACACGGGGTCTCTGTGAGTTAAAGGTTGAGTCCCCACATAAAGCACCATTAGGATATGGCAGAAGCCTTAGGAAAGTAGATTATTAATGGTAGAAAGTCAAATAACACACTGGAAATCATGCCGTGCCTCTTCTTTTCCTTGGCTTCAAACTTCCACGTCCATGTTGTACCTCACAGGTCCAAAAGCAATGTAGCCAGGGACTGAAATCCATGAAACCCTGAGCCAAAGTAAGCTTCCCTTTTCTCTAAGCTTATTACCTCTGGTATTTTGTTGCTGTTAGAGAAAGCTGACTAACTTGGAGGCTAATCTCAAAGCTTGCGTCTATTTTTCCTTCTGCAATAAGTGCAGTGTCCTCCATCTGGAAAGATAATTATTCTTGTCAACAAAAGACAGGTCTTGGATCAAAAACATGTATTTGCTTTAATACCCATTTACTCTCTCTCCCATATATATACATATAAATTATATATGTTGCATGTGTCTGTGCATACTATTAATATAATATTATGTATAGTTTTTCTAAACTTTGAAATGATCCTTTAAGATACTGAGAGGAGACTAGAATGGGGACAACATTTGGAATATAAATAAATAAAGCAATTAATTTAGAAAAGAAGATGCTGGTTCTACTTTACAAATGAGGGATTTTTTATTGAGGCTTCAGAATTTTTTTTTTATTTAAGTTAAACTGATTAGGGAAATGAATGCTACAGCTCACCAACTAATTACAGAAATACACGCTGGCTTTTATAAATTTTTGTCTATTTTTAATGACTTGTTCCAACTAGATGGAACCTCTATTGTTTCAGAATAATATTCTATTCCTCTTTGTAACAGGTGAGGCCCCACTGTACTTGGATGCAATTTAAAGAAACTATTCTTATAAAAAATATATCCCTAATCTAGCCTGAGATAACCCCAGGCAATAACCTGCATATCCCGTAAGTGGTGAGAACGGCCCTCCTCTGTGCTCTAAAGGAGAGACTGCTAGCATAGCAAACCATCTTCAATTTGTTCTTTTCTCTTACTAATTGCTTCCCTGGCACCCTACAAATGACACAGACATTTGATAGAGTCACAAGATGTGGAAATATAGTGCAGGGTGAGGAGCAACAACAGCTGAGGCTGCTTCAGTGCTGGAATTGGCCGACCATGATTAGCATGTGTGCATCTGTAAAGCAGCCAGTGCCATAGTTTGGCTTGGATTCAAAAGGATAAAGGAGACTGTACAAATCTGTAAGTATATATAAAGACATAAAAGAGGTAACGGAATTCAGCTTTAAATGTCTTCCAATATTGAGCTGACAGGCCTACTCTGAACTTTTGTAAAAGAGTAACTAAAATCCGTATGTTGAATGAGATGGCCACACATGCTTGGTGAGCCAAGTTCAATCCCTGGATTCCACAAAGGAGTGAGAAACCTGACTCCTGAAGGTTAATCTCTGACCTCCACACATCCCATGGCAAGTACGCCCACATCCATACATGCACATCATACAAATAATAATAATAATAATAATAATAATAATAATAATAATAATAATTTAGAGTGAAAATAATTTTCAAGAAACAAGCTTAAACTCAAACTTGGATGGGAGCCGAGTGGCTCGTATTGCCACATATTAAATGAAATTTAACCTAAACTGCCACTAGCCATGTCCCTCTCTGTGTTATACATACAGTAAAAATCTGACTCCAACCCTGTAATTTGGTGCTCTTTTGGGTGACAGGAGCAAAATAGAACTGTCATTATACCATGGAGACCTTGAAGCTTGTCAAGAAATGGTGGGAAGCAGGGAACCTTTGTGCACAGTGCCAACAGCATTCAGCCTACAGTTGTAATGTCATTATCATTATACAGATGAGATGCCTCTATGGCGTCCCTTCAGAATTTTCTGGGGACAATGGATTTCATAGTAGACTGAAGCCATGTTCCAAGAAATAAGGGAAAGCGCCAAAACAACCTAAGAATTAATATCATGATTTTATTCTTGCTTTCAGGCAGGAATCTTTTGACTCTGACTTTAGCCATTTTTTGGCATTTCTAATATGAAATGTTAATGGTCACAGCTTTCTTGATGAAGAACCTCTGAGTCTAGTTGTCTTAGATATACAGAATTGTCACTTGTTAGTTTTGTTTCTGCTCTGAGTTGACCTGCTTAACTTTCATATTCACTAAAGCTTCTACTGAATGATACAATTGGCCCTCTGTAATGATGGTTTCTGTACCAACTGTGGATTCTCTCAAATGCAAACTGATAATACCCCTTTAAAATGACATGAACAAACTTCTTGTCATTGTCCTCTAAACAAAACAATATAACATTATGTACATGTTGCTGGCATGGTATTAGGCACTACAAGAGATTTACAAGTGATTTAAATTTTGCAGTAGGATGTGGAAAGGTCAAATGCAAATATATGTCATATGAGGGCATTAAGCACCCACTTATTTTGCAATCCACAGGGCGATGGAAACAATCACAACTGCACTCTCCTCAAGGAATCACTTCATTAAATAAGATAATGAATGCAAGCTGCACAGGCTCAGCCAACTCTAAGCATTAAATATTAGTATTTAGTGCATTTTTGTTACGTGTATCATCATAATTATTATGTAATTATTCTCTACTTGGGACATTATACAAACACACTCTGCTCCAGGTTCTCACTGTTCCTATACTGCTATTTAGCTATGGTCTTAGACAGTTTTATAAAAGAGTCCTATGTGTGTGAAAGCAGAACTCTAGCTATGAATTCTGATCCTTTTCGGAGGTACAGATGCTCATTGTCAGACCAGTGTGCTTACTCTAGAGAAAAAACTAGGGAAGCTAATGAGGAGGGTGGCAAGTGATGGTTTTTAAACAGGACTTCTTGCTGATAATAGAGCCTGGGGCTTTCAAGCTCAGGAACGGCAAACACAGCAGGGTTATCAGGGCTCTGTATGGCAATAAAGGAATGGTAAATCATCTAGAAGCTAAATACGGAACCGAGGATCAAGTAAAAGACAACCCCAGCAATGTGGCTTCAATTTAATTGAACCAGACACTGAGCAATAAGCTAGTGTAAATTGATAACTATCTATGTATTAGTGGAGGTTAAGAGCAAAGGGTGATAATAGCCTATATCTTAATGTAGCATTCAGAGAAAAGCAAACATGGTTCTAGTTACCGACAAAGCTTTGGGATGATGCTTAGGAAAGGGGGATCAGGGAAACTGTGCTGTACTTTCAAGGATTAAACTCAGACTCTAAATGTTGCAAAAAAAATATGTGATCTGTTGAACTCATGCACTTAAGTCATTAGATAAACATGCAAGCAAGTGTGCATACAGCAAACACTCCCAGGAGAGTGGCCGAGAAGGTTTCGCATTTGCCTAAACGCATCATCAAAGCATCTAATTTTTTTTTTTTTGCAAAAATAATATCAATGAGACAATGAAAGTATACAGGAAAGTGTTAAAAAAAAATACAGGAAAGTTTTATCCATAAGGAAGAAAAGGAACAGCAAGCAAAAATCCTTTCAGGAGCCTCTATGTTAATTTAATGTGAAAAACAACGTCAAAATAACTACTAAAGTATCAAAAGTTTGGAAATGAGGGTTGTGTGCAAAGTAAAGGGAAACATGATGACAACCCCTCACCAAGTCAAACTCTCAGGAGATAAAATGTGAAAGACCCAAATTCGGAATTTGGAGGTACAATCGCTGAAATTGGTTTACTGTACAGGTTTTTTTTTTTTAAATCTACAAACCCAAGATACATCAGTAGAGATTGTATAAGCTGAAGAATAAAGAAGGGGAAATAAAAATGATACTAACATCTCAATAACCACATCAAATAAACTCAGCAATGTCCAGCATCCTACCACAAACACTCAACAAGCCGGAGAAGGATATCCTTTTTACTGACAATAGCTGATGTCATACTTAATGCTGTGAAGCTGAGAGCTTCCTCTCAAGATCAGAAACAAGATAAAAATGGCTGCTTTCACAACCTCTTCCAAACATTGCACCAGAGAGTCTAGACACACAGCTAGATCATAAAGCATGAGATCAAGATTATGAAAAAAAATCTATAAAATCATTTTCTGAACTGGATGTGGTGACATACTCCTTTAATCAGAACATTTAGTGATGGCAAGGCCAGCCTTGTCTATACAGAGAGTTGCAGGGCAATGACACCCTCGCTCCAAAAATAAAATGCAGCCATAGTTGCAAGGAACATAATCTTTTATACAGAAATTCTTTCTAAGAAATCCCTCATTAACAACCTAAGCTAAGTTGCAGAATGCAAAATGAACCTACCAAGTTTCATGGTGTTTTCTCACAGCTGCAATGAGTACTACAAAGATGAAATTGAGAAAATCTTGAATAGAAAAGCTCACCAGTAATAAAATATGAGTAAATTATGAAAGAGAACTGCAAATCTTAGACTGTTTGTGGGAGCTTTTGTAGAATAAAATAACAAAACTGTAAAACCATGGGATAGAATTAAAAGCAGTTAGAAAAGTCTACAACAAAGAAAGTTTTTGCATATAAATCCTCAGTTAGGCAATTTTCTTCTTAAATGTGTATAGAAGCTTAAGAAATAAAAAGGAAACTCATATAATGGACATTTTCAAAATTTTAAATGTGTTTCAAAGGATATCATCAAGAAAGTGAAAATAACTTACTAAATGGGAGAAAATCATACATCTTACAACTGCCTAGCATCCAAAATGCTCAAACTACTATTACAACACAATAATAAAATATACAATTTAAAATGGGTAAAGAGATTAGGTAAAAAATATCCAAAGAAAATGTACAGATTCCCCAAATCATACCAAAATATTTGTATTGCTATTAATTAGGAAAATTTAAATCAAAATCCATGCTTCATGCTCACTAGGATTCTTGTAGTGACAAAAAAAAAAAGGACAAGAGTGAGGAGGGAGAAGAATGAGAAGGGAGAGGAGGAGAGAGAGTGAACGAGAGGAAGAGAAGAGGTGAAAAGACAAGCACTTAGTCACCTAGAAGTTCTGCTTGTAGACATATCAGAAAGAAAGGGGGTGGGGGGAAGGAAACAGAATCATGGTGTCTATTGCCGAGATGAGATACCATGACTTCAGCAAGTTGAGGAGGAAAGGGTTTATTTGTCTTACACTTCCACATCATAGACCATCTCTAATGAAAATCAGTGCAGGAACTCACAGCTCTACGGACAGTTCCAGGGCTATACAATGACACCCTCTCTCCAAAAACAAAATGCAGCCATAGTTGCAAGGAACGTGATCTTTGATACAGATATTCCTTCTAAGAAATCCCTCGTTAACGACCTAAGCTAAGTTGCAGAATCCAGAGCAGTAACCTGCACACAGGAAGTAGTGTAGAGGTCATGGAAGGGCGCTGCTCACTGGCTTGCTCCCGGTGCCTGGCATGGCTTGTTTTCTTATAGAACCCAGAACCACCAATCCATGGATAACCTCACACACAATAGGTTGGGCCACCCACAACAATTAAGAAAGTACTCTATAGGTTTGCCTGTAGCCCAGTCAGTTGAGTCATTTCCTCAGTTGAGGCCCTCTCAGATGATTCTAGCCTGTGTCAAGTGGACATGAAATTATGTCCACACATGGGCACTAAACAATGTGGATGGATAGGTGTACACGGCTCTATTTTTCATAGCAGTACAAACTGCAACTAACTCAAATATCATCAACTACAAATGAATTAAACAAAGCTTGGATTGTTCAGGCAACACAGTATTACCTACCTATAGAAAGGAATGTAAGGCTGAAACATGCAGCAACATGAACAAGCGACTGACTGTTAAACAGACACATAAAGACACGTATTTTGATTGATTCCATGTATGTGAAATATCTCCACTAGACAAAGCTGGTATATACCAGTTGTTAGAAGGAGAGAGTAATTAAGATTAAGAGCTAACAAACATGAGGCTTCTTTTTGGAATGACAAAAAAAATTCTAGAAATAGTAATGTCAAGTGTACCACATTATGAAAATGCTAAGACACACATACAAAATTTAAAACAAGAACTGCATTTAAAGTCATGTGTTTTTAGAAGCTTCTACATAGCAGTTTCTGTATGATTTTATAAATGTCTTTAGTATTAACTATCTCTCCCAGTATTCCCAGAGTGACTTTGTCCTCCCAACATTCACCAGACTCTTCCTGTAGCGCTGCTTATCTTTAACTTTTACATCACCACACTCCATCTCCCATCCCTTAAACTCCCACCCTTGGTCTCTGACTAATTTCATGAACTTTGTGGTTAATCCCAATGAAACACACATATCTAAAAGTCAAAGCTAATATCCTCAAATGATAGAAAACATGTGCTTATTTTGGGGCCGTCTGAGTTACCTCTCTCAGAAAAATTGTTTCCAGTTCTATTTACCTGAAAACTTCATGATTTCATTTTTATTAATGGACCAATGATATTCCATCATATGAAAATGTACCATGCTGGGTGTGTTGACGCATGCCTTTAATCCCAGCACTTGGGAGGCAGAGGCAGGCGGATTTCTGAGTTCCAGGCCAGCATGGTCTACAAAGTTAGTTCCAGGACAGCCAGAGCTATACAGAGTAACCCTGTCTCGAAAAACCAATCCAAACCAAAAACAAACAAACAACAACAACAAAAATGCACCACATTTCATTATCCCATTGATAGGCAGCTAGACTGTTTCCATTTCCACAGGCCACACAACATCATAGTCTGGAGAGTGGGGATAGGCCCAAAGTCCCACTCCTACCTGAGAAGTAATTGACTGTTGCTAGCTACTAGAGATAGAGGGTCAGATTTCTTTATGGGTGCTATTCCATGTACAAAGTAAGATGGTTGGATAGAGGGTACAGATTAGGAAGAACTGGAGGAAATGGGAAACACTGTCAAAATACATTGCATAAAATGCTCAAAGAACCAATATTTTTTAAGAGAGAAACTTTAAGAGCACTGAGCTCTAAATAGAATGTCTTTATCAGACCGCTCTCCTCAAGGTTCAGGAATTTATACAGAAGAGGAGGAAAAAAACCCAACAACTTCAGCAAAGTGGCTGGTTATAAAATTAGCGCAAATTAGTAGCCTTCCTTTACACCAATAATAAGCAGGCTGAGAAAGAAAATAGGGAAGCAACACCCTTCACAATAGTCATAAATGATATAAAATATCTTGGTGTAACTCTAACCAAACCATTGTTTGATATGACAAGAATTTCAATTCTCTAAAGAGAAATTGAAGAAGATCTCAGAAGATGAAGAGATATCTCATGTACATGGATCGGTAGTATTAAAATAGTAAAAATGGCCATCCTACCAAAAACAATCTACATATTTAGTGCAATCTCCACCGAAATTTCAACACAGCTTTTCACATACATAAAAAGAGCAATTCTCAACTTCATATGGAAAACCAAAATGCCCAGGACAATGAAAACAATTCTCAACAATAAAAGAAGTTCTGAGGGAATCACCATCCCTGACCCAAAACTGTCCTATAGAGCAATAGTGATTTAAAAAAAAAAAAAACAAAAAACCCTCATGTTATTGGTTCAGAGATAGACAGGTCAATCAATGGAATAAAATTGAAGACCCAGAAACAAACTCACACACCTATGGACACTTGATTTTTGACAAAGAAGCCAAAGCCATATAGTGGGGGGAAAACATTGTCAACAAATGGTGCTGGTCTAACTGGTGGTCTGCAGGTCAAAGGATGCAAATTGATCTATTCTTATCTCTTTGTACAAAGCTAAAGTCCAAGTGGATCAAGGACCTCCACATAAAACCAGACACACTGAATCTAATAGCGGGGAAGAGCCTAGAACACATCTGCACAGGGGAAATTTTCCTGAATAGAACACCAATGGCTCAGGCTCAAAGATCAACAATTGACAAACGGGACCTCATGAAACTGAAAAACTTCTGTAAGGCAAAGGAAACTGTCAACAGGATAAAATGGCAACCTACAGAATGGGAAAAGATCTTTATCAATCCTACATCTGATAGAGGGCTGATATTCAATATACACAAAGAACTCAAGAAGTTAAACTCAAAAAAACCAAATAACCTAATTTAAAAATAGGGTACAGAGCTAAACAGAGAATTCTTGAGGAATCTCGAATGGCTAAGAAGCACTTAAAGAAATGTTCAACATTCTTATCATCAGGGAAATTCAAATCAAAATGACCTTGAGATTCCACCTTACACCAATCAGAATGGCAAAAATTAAAAACTCAGGTGACAGTATATGCTGGAGACAATGTGAAGAAAGAGGGACACTCCTCCACTGTTGGTGAGATTGCAAACTGGTACAACCACTCTGGAAATCAATCTTGTGGTTCCTCAGAGAATTGGAAATAGCTCTACCTGAAGACCCAGATTTACCACTCCTGGGAATATACCCAAAAGATGCTCCACCATACAACTAGGACACATGCTCCACTATGTTCATAGCAGCCTTATTTGTAATATCCAGAAGCTGGAAACAACACAGATGCCCCTCAACAGAAGAATGGATACAGAAAATGTGGTTCATTTACACAATTCAGCTATTAAAAATAAGGACATCATAAATTTTGGAGGCAACTGGGTAGAAGTAGAATATATCATCCCTAGTGAGGTAACCCAAAACCAAAAGGACAGGCATGGTATGTATTCAGTGATAAATGGATATTAGCCAAAAAATTCAGAATACCCATGTTACAGCACACAGACCATAGGAAGCTTCACAAGAAGTAAGGCGCAAGTGTGGATATCTCAAACCTATTTAGAAAAGGAACAAAATAATCACAGGAGGCAGAGGGAGGGAGGGAACTGGGTGGGAAAGGGAAGGAAGAGGAGAAAAGGAAAGGCAGGATCAGATATGGGGAGAGACAGGAGGGATGCCTAGATGGCCAGGAGAATGAATCAAAATGTGTAGCAGTGCGGGTAAGGAGGCAAGGGTAAATCTCTAGATATTGCCAGAGACCCAGGATGTAAGATGCTACCAGGATTCAATGGGGGTGACATTAGCTGAAATGCCCAACACTGGGGAGATGGAACCAGAAGAGACCACCTCCCAGTTGAGGGAGGGGGCCACCTACTCATCTTCAAAATTTTTAACCCAAAATTTTTCCTGTCTAAAGAAAATGCAGGGACAAAAATGGAGCAGAGATTGAAAGAAAGCCCACCCAGTGACTGGCTCAACTTGGGATCTGTCCCATGCACGCACACCAAACCTTGACACTATTACCCACACTATATTGTGGGAGTATACAGAAGCCTGGCATGGTTGTTCTCAGAGAGGCTCTACCAGCAACTGGCTTAGACAAATGCAGATACTTATAGCCTACCATTAGATTGAGGTTGGAGACCGATATGAAAGAGTTAGAAGAAGGACTAAAGGAGCTGAGGAGGATTACAACCCCATAGGAAGAACAGTGTCAATTAACCAGGACCCCTCAGAGCTCCCAGAGACTAAGCCAAATCCAAGGAGTATACATGAGGTGGTTTGTGGCCCTGGGCACATGTGTGGCAGAGGACTGCCTTGTATGGCTTCAGTGGGAAAGGATGTACTTAATCCTGTAGAGACTTGATGCCCCAGGGAAGAGAGATACTGGTGGGGGAAAGGTGGGGGGTGGGTGGAGGAAGAGTAGGGAAGGGATGAAGAACTCAGGAAAGGGGGGTCTGGAAGTGGGGCAACTGTTGGACTGTAAACAAATAATTTAATAAAGATTTTAAAAAGGAATTGTTTGTAAGAGCCAGAAGTGGTAGATGACTCCTAGGAAGCAACTTCCCCCAGACACAACAGATACTGTAACAGCATGTGCAAGCCTGCACAAATTCACCAAGATAAAACTCCCAGCACCAAAGGGGAAGTGAGCAGAAGAAGGTAACCAAGAGGCTATTTGCAATTGCTACCCTCTGGGAAAGGATAATTCGTTTTTCTCCACTCAAATGACACTAGCTATCTATCCCTGCACTCCAGGGCAGGCCTCACACTTGAGAGTATCTGGACATCCCATGCAGAGTGTGTGTTTGTGTGTGTGTGTGTGTGTGTGTGTGTGTGTGTGTGTGTGTGTATGTGTGTGTGCACTCGTGCGAATACATGCTTTTCTTGGGTTTGCTTTGCTTTGCTTTGCTCTTGGGATTTTGGTGGGCTGGTTTCTTTTCTTTTCTTTTCTTTTCTTTTCTTTTCTTTTCTTTTCTTTTCTTTTCTTTTTCTTCCTTTTTGAGAAAGAGAAAGAGAGAAAGAACCTGAAATGGTGGATAAGAAGTAGGGAGGTGAATCTGGGAGAAGCTGGGGGAACAATATTATCAAAAAATATTGTATCAAATTTTTTAAATAAATAAAATAATTTAAAGTGGCGAATATAATGCTATATGAGTTTTAATTATGTCTCAGTGAAACTTTAAAATTTTCTTATGTGTATATTATATTTGCGTTATTTCCTCCCTTCTTCCCTCTAAATCAGCGGTTCTCAACCTATAGGTTGCAGCCATCAGAAAACACATATTTCTAGTAGTCTTAGGAACTGCCACACTGCTCAGTATCAAAATTGCAGTTATGAACTAGCAACAAAAATAAGTTTATAATTGGAGGTCACCACAACATGAGCAACTGTATTAAGGGGTCAGAGCACTAGGATTATTGGAATCCAATGCTCTAAACCCACATAAACAAAAAATATACATATTAGTATTTTATTTATATATATCTATATCAATACAACCTGCTAAATTTACTTTGTACAGAGATACTTGTTAATCTTAACTTTTTCATAATTTCAAATCTTGCTTCAGGGCAGTATTTCCTAACCATAATGTAAAATGCACTAAAAAATTATTTGAGGGATAATAAATCATCCTATAATTCAATTGTGATAGCTGTGTGGCTTTTGAGTGGCTTAGTACACACATGACATCTGAACAAAACTCACAAAGAGCACTGGACTGCAGCCTGGAAGTCAGGTACAGCAGGGGCGGGGGGCGACAGGAAGAGGAGAGCCAGTCCCACTCAACTTCACTCAGCTAAGGAAGGGATGCGGAGAGCCGGGGTGGGACAGACAGGGGGAGAAGCGGACAGATGTGACGAGATCCAAGAGATTTGTAATGTGTAAACATCTCCAAAAGATGGAAACAAGCGCAGGGATAAATGACAGTAGTCTGTAAATGAACGTGGTATTGGAGTACTTTTCTCTAATTAGCTCTTCAGAGAATAACTGCCAGATAAATCTAAATAAATAATGAGAGAGGGTTGCTTTGACCAAGATGCAAAGCTATTCTGCAAATGTTCTGCATAAAACGTTACATCTTCCTTGATTGCTCTTGGCAACTGCCCAGAAAATCTCATCTAATTGTTTGATCGTGAGGCAAGATGGCTTGCTGTACCTTCTTAAAACCTATGTCCTAAAGTAGAGTCCTTGTCAGGGGCCTAGGGTGTAGAAACGATGAGAATGTTTGTGATGCTTCATGACAAACAGAACGACACATTTCATTTCAGAGCCAGTGTTAAAGGACTTAATAAATGGAGGCCTCTATTTCAAATAATTATTTCTTCACATTTTCCATGCAGGTAGCAAAGAAGAAGAGATACTGTCATTACTTATCTATAAGCAAGCGTCTCACCTTCAGTCCTGTCAGCAAACTCATTGTTTGTGAGTTTCCCATAACAATCTACTGTACAATTTCTCTACACAATCTACTGAGCCTCGTCTTTGTACCTGAGAGCACTCCATTTGGAACTCATTGATGGGACGTTATTCTAACATCTGGTTTTGTGTATTTTCAGAATTAGATAGCTTAAAGACAAAATGTTTTGCTAAGATAACAGTAAAAACAAGTAACATTCTGTACTTGAAAGCGCATTTGATAAAGATTCTTAAATGTTTTACTAGACTGTGGATGTCCCTGGCTTTTACATCACTGAAGTGAAAGCCAGTCTGCTACTGCAATCACTGGCTGCCAATTTTCTTCATTTCATACCCATAACTTGATACTAATAAGAAAATTAATGTATTTTTCTAATTAATATTAGTGATTTAGCAGTAATAGAATATAAGAGTTTCTAATGTAGTAAGCTCTGCAAAGTGTGTCTAGAACTTCCAGAATCTTCAGAGTCTTCAAAACAGTTATTGCTGTAACAAACCATCTTAATGTAGTTTACAAAAATACAAAAACAGTGGCTAAACAAATTATAGATAAGGAAAAACTCAAGGTAAAAGTTGATACTGTAGTTTAAAAGGCAAACATTAGGTTCTTACAAAATATACTCAGTGGAAATTTTTAAAAAATCAGACAGCATCTGATGTACCTGATTGCAAACTGTTTGTGTGTGTTTGTGTGTGTTTGTGTGTGTTTGTGTGTGTGTGTGTGTGTGTGTGTGTACATATATACATACACATTTCAGTAGACTCCAGATACAATTAGACTTCCTTTACTGACAAAGTGAGATAGTACCCATTTGAAAAATAGTACTTTAAATTAAATCACTCTACACATCTTTCTACAACCAAATAGGTAAGAAGAGAAGAAAACATCAAAAGTTATTTTGTGTTTATCAGTGTTCTTGGTCCCCAGTTGATTTCAAATTTAGGACACCAAAAACTTCATTTTCCATTCTGTTGTTGTATCTGATAAAGCTATAGGTTATCTTCAAATATTCTTGGTCAAACTGATACTGAAATATAGAGCTCCAAAATATATAGCAAAGATCCAAGAGAAGGCAAAGAAACTGAGACAAAGTGTTCATGATGACTCCTGGACATTGCATAGCAAGCATTCCCCTCTGCAGTAGAGACGTGTCCTCCATGACCTGCTCTAGATGCATTTCAAGCAGGACAGGGACATTTTTTGCTGCAGGTTCTCATTTTAATATCCTTCCCGGGAAAGGAGTTAAGCCCTGGAGTCAGAAGTTCAATATTTCCAGTGATTTGGTTGCAAAGAGGCACAAAGCATGAACTGCACTGTAGGATAAACACAAGATGGGGGAGTAGGTGGGTATTTAAGTAGACAGGAGCCAGAAACTAGAGTGTACACTGTATCTGCATCAAACACTCTGTCTGGTACTTTGCATAACTTACTCCTCACAGCAGAACTATGTCCTCATTTTTAAAACACCCAAAAGAGCAAAGTTTGTTATAATACCAAAGGCAAATGAACGTAGAATAGGAATTTTAAACCAGGCTTATCTTTCTCTAAATTGTAGGCTATTTAAAAATTATTACATCATAAAAAATGGTTTATTTCTCTAAAATAAAGGATGAGGCTATTCAGTGGCTACTAAATTATACAAAATGCATTTATCTTAAGCTAACTATTATTAAGGAAATCTTTACTGGATGTAAATGTGTTTACTCTTGGATTTCATATTATCTTTCAAATACACAATCTCATTTGAGCTAAATATTATTTTATCTAAGGCTTAGAAAACTTCCATATTCAAGTTTGATGGATGCCACTTCTTTGGTGTCCTTACAAACATTACAGATTCAATATTTGGAGAATGATCTTTACAGTTAAGAATTATCAGCTACAGAGAGGATAAGACAACCAGAAACAAAAGGCCTTCTTGTGTCCTTTTATATTCAAGCATTGTTTTGTTCAAGTTTTATCTATTTATTATCTTTGCCATATATTTACTTCTTTCCTAAGTAACTTTTTTCTGTTTTATTTCTTTCACTTATTATTTTTCGAGAATTTTGAACATGTGTGCCTTATTTACATCATGTCCACCCCTGCCACTGTCCCCTGGCTTCTGCTACCTCAACCTCCTTCTCAAATTCATGACCTCAGTTTTTAAGTTAATACTGTTATGTGCACATAGACACACATGAATACTATACTAAATTTAATAGGTATTGTATAGGTTTTTCTGGTTAAATGTTTTATATTTATTTTAAATTTCTCAAAAATCTTGAAATTCCTAATAAAATTTTCAGTAACTATTAAAAAAAAAAGAATTCTAGTAATCAATGCATATGAAACAAAAGCAATGTCTTCTAAAAAACAAAACAAAACTTCAGTGTGCTGTAATTGTGACCAGGTATAGAGTGCTTGCTACACAAGTGTACGGATGGGGGTTCAGATCCTCATCTCCTAAAACATGGCATCAACACAGCAGCTCCCCTACAAATCCACCACCAGATGGGCAAAGACACGGGGCCCAGGGCATGTGGGTGACTACCCAGACCGGTGAGTTCTAGACACAAGTGAAAGACTCAGCCTCAATATGCAGCCCCAATATGCAGAAAAATCAAAGAAGAACCCAGACACCAACTTCTGCCTATACCATGCATGTCACACACACACCACACACACACACACATACACACACACACACACACACACACACACACACATACATACACACACACACCACACACACACACACATACACACACACACACACACACACACACATTTTCTAATAGAGGCAACTGAATTACAAGAAAGTATTGACTTGTACAGTCTTCTCACACAGTCAGTGATAAAGCCAAAATCATGGCTCCTGACTCTGAGTCATCCTATTTCTCTGGAGTGGTCCTGACAGTGAGAGGCTGGAATCAACCCTAGACATTTCATTGCTGGTCAAACTTATATGACCTTATCCAAAGCTGCTTCCTAGTGGCCTCGATGGAGACAACCATTTTGTAGAAACACTGCCTCTCTTCTTACAAAAGTCTGTGATGGTGTCACAGTGGGAGCTATTTCCTCTCAGGATTTTTGTTTGTTTACTTATGCTAAAAACAGAATTTTAATGAAAGATGCCTTTGAGGGATAATACGCTGCTTATAAAAATCATTTTTTTCCCAGCTTATAACCTAAAGGACTCTCCAAAGACATGGAAACTTCACAAATTGCACCATAAAAGACTCAAATTCAGTGTCTGCTGCACACCCCTGTGAGAGTCTGGAGGAACGTAGGAAAGCTTTGAAAAAGCAGGATCTGGATAAAATTCAGCTCCCTGATCCAAACACCTGAACATACAATTAATAACATGAGGACAAAGGCTGGATGCTCACTCCACATGGGCTGGGCAAACAAGAACACTGATGCTCCTGACCATAATGTGGTTAAAGAAAGATGTCACAGTGGAGAGGGCAGGACCAACCCCCTGAACTGAGCTCAACCAACCAAAACAGACAGACAGGTGGAACAGCTAAGGACATTTATATAATCCTTATTTCTATGTGGTTTAGTAAAAATAGCACAAGCACTCACCCAGGTCATTGGAATGACTACAGTGTACTTACAAATGTCCCTGATGGATTTAAAGAAAACATACGTGTGCACATGATACATGAAAATATAAAACAACACACACACACACACACACACACACACACACACACACACACATACAAAAAACAATGGCTTTATCACTGACTGTGTGAGTTTGAATCTTGAATGTTCCCCAAGAGGCCCAGAAGTTGAAGGTTTATTCAGTCTTATTATTGGGTGATGGTAGATCCTTTAAGAGGTGGTACTTATGCTGTTGGAGTTCTTCCTTGAGGGGATATTGGGACCCTGACTCTTTCTCGCTGCTTTTTGCTGCCACTAAGTGAACAGGTTTCTTCTCCAATAAACTCCCATCATGACACACTGTGACATCAGAGAGCTGAAGCAACAGGCTTCCGCGAAAGCAGACTGAAGCGGTAAGCCAAAGTGAATCTCTCTTCCTCTCGAGCTGTATGAGGCATTGTCACAGTGGGACAGGTGATTTTAAAAATGTACACATCTCTAGAGAGGAAATAAGTTGACCATGAGTAATACAAAGGGGAAAATGGAAAAAAACAGGAAAGGAGACTTAGCTAGGGGGGGATGAAGGGTTAAATAACACTAAGGAAGTTTGTAAAAGCCGTAAGAAGTCATAATTTAATGTTCATTTAAAATTATCCAAATAATGAATGCATCTATACATATTATATATATTATATATACATTATACACACACACACACACACACACACACACACACACACACACACACACACACAAATGTATTCATACAGCTTAAATGAAGTTATACCATTTGAGGTGACAATGCTCCCCACCAAAGCTATAGAATTTAACAAAACTTCTAGTGCCAGGAAAGGGAAACCTCCTTCCAAATCATTGGTCAGAGGAGTCCAAGCATCCCCCGAAACAATAGAGGATACAGCCATCTCCTCTGGTCACCTCCCAGACATGGCAGGTAAAAAGACACCGCACATGTCAGACAGAGAACTTGGGAGAACGGAGCTGGAACTGACCGGGAAGCCTCCTCCCTGAGAACTAGCTCTTACAGTACTGGGAGGAACTGTGCAAGCTGCCAACGGAGAACAGCAACCGATAGTCAGTCCTACCTACAAACCACTGCAGTAGCCAGAATCACAAGATATCCCGAAAGGTTCGGTAGAGTCATTATATCCTAGGGAGTATGCAATAACTATCTGCTCCAACAGGAAGAAGTGTAGGATTCACAGTGTAAACCCAGCCCAATACCCATGGATAGTGAGGCCAGGGGCCCTAGATAGGTTCTAACTATAGAACTATTATTAGCCCTAAACCAGTATAATTCCTAACTTCATTCTAAATGATTCTTCTTATACCCACAGGTATGTGTAGCTCTTTCCTGTCATCCAGAAGCTTCTTTCTGAAGCAGGTAGAGACCATTACAGAAAACCACAACTTGTTAAAATCCAGGGATCAGCTGACCATAGAGTGTCCGATATCGGTTAATGTACTACAGCCCCTACCTAAGGCTCAGGGACATCTTAGAATAAGGGGTAGAAAAATAGTAAGAGCCAGAGAACCAGGATGTCTTCTGTGAGATTGTGCCTTCCATGTATGATAGGGAAGCTGCACCCAAGGAATTAATGATACTAGGAATTGACCTGTAGACATGGATGAGGTAAATCTCACAAGAACCCACCTCTAGATGAAGAACTACAAATAACTAAGGGCTACTAAAAGAGGCAGAATCAGTCTTCTCCAGTGACAAACCCTAGGAGAGGTTAATCCCAATGCTCAACTCTAAAGATATATACACATGCGCAATACTAAATGAACTCAACATGATGCATGTATGAATTTGTATGTATATGTACACATATAACAAGAATTACAGAATAAGAAATCATGAATTTGTGGAATAAGGGGCCATGGGAAGTGTTGAAGAGGAGAGATTTTCATATATGAAAATCTCAAAAGAAACCACATATAGTATACTAATGTAATAGTGTGCATAATGTGTGTGTATGTGTGTGTATGTGTATATACATATATATATATAAAATGTATAAAGAATATATTTTTCTGTTTAAAACACTTAACTTATTATTTATGCACTCATTCACTCAGTGCCTAATAAATGCTGCTGATTAAGGTTTTCTCTGCTCTGGTTTCTGCTTCCTTATATCAACTTGATTTTCCTTCAAATACTCTGAATCACTTTTTCTATTTTGTATTTAAAGCACATCTCCATGGGCAAAGAAATCGTATGGCGCCTGCTACTTGAATGGGCAGCCAGCAATGCCTCTATCAGCTCGCCACCCTTACACATGGGAAGGTAAGCAAATGGAGGGAGCAGCTTCTGAGGTTCATTACCTCACCTTGGGAGCCTCAGATACATGGGCCAAAAAAAAAAAAAAATCTAGAGAGGTGCAACAGTTCCCTTGTCTCCTGCAGCCTTATCGCCTGAGCAGCCTGCAACACTTCCTTGTTCTGAGGCTGGTTAATATCAGCTGCGGTGTTGCCCAATGTTTGGGCCAGATTCCTTCCCCAGATGATAAGCCTGTTATTTGCTCTTGCAATGTGTGAAGCTGTGTGTGCCACTGAACCAAGTCCAACCCTCCTTTGCCAAGAGTTCCTACTGGTGCTTTCTCCCCCTCCAAAGCTTTAGAATAACTGCTACAACCCTGTAGACCCAATGCTAAAATACCAACAGGGTGATAGTAAAGACTACATTAGTAAAGCAAGAAGCCTATGAGCAGAGACCAGACTGGAAAGCACTTCACCAAGAATGACGTCTAAAAAACACAGGCAGAACAAAGGACCTGTTTCATCCACCCACCCATGCCTGGAAATCCCAGGGGATGGTTAGAGTCGAGTATCTCCAATGGCTCTCAGACGTTACACAGCTCTACTCTCTCAGTAAAGCTGATCAGCCTTCTCATCTCAGCCACAGCTCAGGATCACTGGGTTCCCTTGTCATATAGTTCCCCCAAAAAAATGTGCTATTATTTAAAGCATGTGTTGTAGGTTGCACACGTGTGTGTGTGTGTGTGTGTGTGTGTATGTGTGTGTTTACTTGACAAATAGCCATCTTTTTCACAGCCCATCACTTTAGGCTGCTTGAACAGTATGTGATTTCTCCAATGTGTCACCTTACTTTGAATGCCGTGCCTGACGCACAGTACATGACATGCATTTGTTGAATGGTATGATTTCAGTAGTGGCCCTGCAAAATGAATCATTTAGATAAATATCCCTAACCTCCACTAAGATTATGCTGAGGATGAGCCAGCACAGCAGGGCTTTGCTGGAGCTGTGTGTAAGGTAGCCAAGGCCTTAGGAAAAGCCTAGATTGTCAGAGTGGATCCTGGTCAATCCATGTCTCTTACAGCCCGTTTTGCATTCTATACCTGTGCTAACATGCATCCAATACCCAGGAAAACACAAATTGTTCTCTGTGCAATGACTACAGTCTCCTTTTTTTTTTCAGATAATCAGCACACAGCTAAAAAGCATGTCTGTTTCTGTAGCTGCTCTCCAATGTTCTAAGCATCTTATATCTGCCACTTTCAGAAAGGAAAAGACCCTGTGTCTACTTATGCATATCCCCTAAAGCATCTGTCATTCTATAACACGTAGCAAGCAGTTCTGTGACTAGTTATTAGCACTTGTCAAAATTTTGCATGCATGACAGACATGGGCAACTGTAGAATTTATAAGGATGTATTTTGTATTTATGTGATTACGAAAAGAAACTAAAATCAAATCCTGAACACTGAAAAACAGAATTCTTAGTGCTACACTAGAAAGTGATGAAACCCAAGTTTTTTTGTGGGACTGGGGAGCTGCCTCCGTGGGTGAAATGCTTTCTAGGCAAGAATTACACCCCAAGTTTGAATTCCTGGAAGGCAAGAGCCCTGTGTGGTAGCACGAATCTGTACTACTACTGTGAGATGAGAGGTGGGGACAGAATATCCTAATGTCCTGGGGCCAGCTACCTGGCATATACCAGAGTGAACAATAAGGAGACCCTTTCTCAAACAAGGTGGAAGCTGATGAGCAGTTCCCAAGGTTGTCCCATGGCATCCACAGGTATACCACAATACGAACACATGATGGACTCACAAACACACTCACACACACACACACACACACACACACACACACACACACACACACACGCACGTTCAGGAACAAGATTGGTCATTTGCTAACCATGCAAAAGTAAACTCCCTAGTCTGTAATGGGTTAAGATAAAGGGGAACTTCTTACAGGGAGGCCTCCAAAAACACAATCTCGGTAATCTCTTCAGCTTTAGCATGTGAAGCTTCCATGTGTGTGTGTGTGTGTGTGTGTGTGTGTGTGTGTGTGTGTGTGTGTGTGTTTGATTGTTCTCAATGGAAAATTATAAGTATAAAAAAATGAAGAATGGTGCAAGGGACTGCAAGCATCCATTATTTCAGCTTCAATAATTCTGAACATGAGACATATCTTGTCTCATTTATATCTCCAACATTCCTCCCAAAATTACATTTTTGAAAAAAAATATATTACAGCACTTTATTCATAAATGTTTCAATCATAAATATAAAAATTCTTTTTTGAAAGAATGTATTATTTTCACCCCTAAAATCGTGATTTCTTAGTATCTTTCAAGTTTCTTATTGAAAATAGATTCTTCTCTCTTAGAATACACCCCAGGCAGACTTTTCCCTCCCTCTACTTCTCCAACCTTCACCCACTTCCCCATATCCACTCCGCCTCCATTTCCTTTTCAGAAAAGAACAATATCTTAGTATTCTTCATATTTATTGACATCTTGATATATCCAGTTAAAATTCAGATTTTCCAAAAATTCAGATTTTTGCTATTGGTTGAATTTCATAGTGTTTGCTTTTGAGCCTGGCTTGTTTGAATCAAAACCCAAGCAAGGCACACCCTTTATCCTGGTTGATCCAGCTCAGAATTTTTATACCCATTCATCTGCAGGCTCCCCACACTCCTCAGTATTTTTATTTGTAATTCATCCTGTGATGCAAGTGGGTCACTTGTTCTCCAGCCTTCTACATGCTGGAATTTCTGGGTACTGCAAAGCTCAGGGCTTCGCCGGCAGTCCTGTCCCTGGTGTTCGCTGAGCCTTTGCAGGTTACAAGAGATTTGGAGTTGACATCTGGAAACATTTCATAGCTTCCTGTCACCTGAAAAGATACATAAAATCTCTTGGTTGTATTTTTCTGTAATAAAAACAGTCATCAGGTTCACCTTAAAGGGTCATAGTCAATCTGAGCCGGTTTTCTGTGTGCGAGTATATGGGTACACATTTGGTACCCTAACTTATAGTTAGCTTACAAAGGGCAAAGTAAATGTTTTCCTTTCCTTTCACATCTGTTAGGGAAATTCATTGCCATCTCCCAGTGGTGTTTATTGGATTAAAGTTGTGGTTCACAACACCACTATGGACATGTGGATTTAAATATATTTGGTATGCTTCAAGTCATTATCATTAATATCTGTATCAATGGTCCAGTTATCCCTTTTTTAAAATAAGAAGGCTCTCAGATCTTTTAGATGTGGCCTGAAATGTTTGCATTGACTTCCTAATCTGCCAGACCAGAAGGCTCCAGGCTTATTTTGTATAACTGTTATCCCAGCAAGGACCTGGTCATTTCTCCAGAGAGCACTGGGATTTAGGGACTGGAGACGAGACACTTGGGATAATCGTTTTCTTCAAGTTGCTGCTGGACATTTTTCAGAGGAAAAAAATGAGAAAAATGTAACTTTCAAAACAAAATGCACTATGAATTTATAGAGTCCACAGCAGCATTTAAAAGTCATATTACAGCAGCATACACAGCCGTGAATTTTCTTTGACTTCATATTTGAATCTCTTTCCTCATACACTAAAAATATTGATTTAAAACTTAACATTAGCATAACTAACATAATTTCCTTTACTCTAACACATGCATGTTTATAAGCATGTGCATACACATATGCATGCACAACAATTATACATATATACATACTGATTTATTATTTCAGTCAGACAATAGTACTAATGCTATGATTACTGAGCACAGTTTTAAATTCCTTAGTTGGCATTACTCTCTGTGTGATATGTCTTTCCACAAAGAGTATGTCAGTAAGTCACATTTTTAAAAGCACTTGAGTCATTATTATTATATTTAAGTAGTCATCTAGATTTAGTCACATTCATGTTATTTTCCCTTTTATATGTTGATTCTCTTACAATTACGTAAAGAGTATATATATATCCAAAGTTAAATCTTCTAAGATGTATACTAAAATGCCTGTCTTTCAGCATTATCTTCTCCAGTCTATTTTTTTCCACCCTTAGAAAGAAAAATTCTTACAGGTGTTAGGCTTATCCTTTCCCTGACTTATGAATTAGAGTAAATACATGTGCCATGTCCCACTTTAGGTAAAAGGCCAAGCAGTTTTCCTAATTGATGCTACAGCTGTGTATGGATACTGTCTAAAAGTTTGGTGTTTTATTTTGGTTTCAATAATCTGTATTTTCCTATTTTACACAATACATATACAATGCTTATAATGACAAACGCCAATATAATGAAGTTATTTCAATCCCAGATGAACTTACATCATTAAGAGCAGTGACATCTGGGTGAAATGAGCACAAGTAGATCTCACTTCCTTTAAGGGTTTCTGTGCCTCCCTATACTGAGCACGTAAAACTTCTGTAATCTAACCACAAAGTACCACCTTTAAAGAGCACACTGAGATACTGTTGTTTCTCTAACAATATAGTCCAAGCTTTTTAAGAAAATTCATAAGCAGCTGGATCTTGCTCACATCAAACTAACCTTCTTGTTGCCTTCTTAGCTATAGTACCAAACTGGACAGAATTGCTCTCAGTACTTAAAAATGGCAAAGCTCACGGTCCTCTGAGGAGTCTCTGTAGCTCACAGGCTCCCTCCAGATCCCTATTCTTCTACTGAAAATGCTTCATCAAACTGCTCAAGGCCAAGTACCATGAACATGGAACATCATGGTTCTAATTGCTGCCCAATATACTTATCATGCTCTGTCCCCACACTCTAAGCTTCCATTCTTCAGTACCCAGTAATGATAATAATATAAAAAAGTACCATTCCTAATATAGTAATCAAGAAGACAATAAGTGCAATCCATTTCCCATATGCCTAGAACATCACTCTTAACTTTATCTCATTGACTCTTAAATAATTAATATCCTCCATTCCTATAAAAGAGACCAAGGTCCAAAGAGTTTAGGAACTTGTTTCCTCTTAACAACCCAACATTAAGTCAGAATATTTACAGAATGGTAGGACTGCATATCTTTCCAGTGAGAGGGCACTTGTCAAGCATACCCAAGGCCCCATATATAATCATCAGCAAGACACACACACACACACACACACACACACACACACACACACACACGTGCAAGCAACATGTACAAGGTCAAACACTGCACAAGTATTACTAAATCTGTTGAGATAATTGTTGGTGAAAATGGTACATTCTTAATGGTCACTTCTCTTAGAAGAAAACTATGTTATGATTCAGTTTAGATATATGAGTCATAAAGGCACCTTGCTAGGAGGATGGGTGTGGGAATAAAAACAGGAATAGTTGAGTCTATGTAATGTTTCTTGTATATATGATTTCAGAGCTGATTGCTTGGCTCTGGGCAAGCCATTGGTGTGCTCTTCCCTGCACCTCTCCCACTCCTAGATTTATTCAGTTGCTTACAATGCTTTGTGGGGCCTCAGTCAAGGGTTTTTAACCAGAAAAACTAGTCCAAATGGTAGCACAAAACTACTTATATTACTTCACATAGATCACATATTTAACCATGCCTTGCCTATAATCTCATCTTAATAAGAACTTACATCTCCTAAAATTAATTTTTCTTAACTAAGTAAAAATTTATTTTTTAAGAGAATAAAATATTCAGAGAATTGATGAAAATGTTTAGAAAGGACTAGGGACAGTTTGTTTATTTACCTTTCCATTTATATTCTGAGAGTTTCGGATGGCTACATCGAGTGATTGGATTCATCTGCATTAAAACCCCCTGAGAGTTTTTGAAATGTTGAACTAAAATGCAATAATCAGTTGAACTCTTAGGCATGAACAGAAATAAATGTAAAGAATGCTTTCTCTCTGCTATTTGGCCGGTATAGAATGTGCTGTGATGAGCTACAAGAAATGCATTATTGATGTGTTGTAATAAGGGATGCTTTCTTCTCTGTTCGAATAATGATTTGTTTTCTATTAACTGTGCCAGGAAATATTGCCACTAAAGGTTGTTTTCAGCACAGGGGAATTGTATTCAATTCCATGCCCAGCCTTTCCATCTACCACAACAGCTCTGGGGCTTTGTCAACAAGGTGCCGTTTATGTCAGAGCACCCGCATTCTCCTTCAGCAGGGAATCAATGGAACCAAAGTATTTTTCTTTCCCTAATCATACCTTTTGTTCCATACCTTGAATATTCTTCAAATTCCAAGTGATTTGTGGTTCATTCCTACTGCCACTATGTTTCGTCTGTACAAAAATAAGCCTTCAATCGTGTTCCCCTTGAGAAGATGGTCATACAAAAGAAAAGCTAACTACCTTGATTGTTTTCAAAGAGTCAGCCTATACTTTGTGTTTTGCACAGTGGTGGATTCCGTGGCCCATTTTTTCTAAATGCACATGCAAATTACAGCTGCACATCAGGCGCTTGCCTTAACATCACGACAATCTCAGACTCCAAATGAGCAAACTTTATTTAGAATACGAATTAGATGAGAAAAGCTAATTTGTATTTACTGTGAAATTTATGAATGCATGCTAGAGTTATTAGTAATGTTGAACCCCAGCTACATGTGATAATGATTTATTTGTCTTCTATTAGCATTCAGTTTGTACTGACTAATCGATACATACTAGTGAGTATGTATTTCTTCTTTGTCTTTCAGCAGTGGAAAATCTCTGCGTGCCAAGCACTGTTCTAGATCCATTCCCCAGTCTGACTGGGGTGGAGATGTAGGAGAAACTTGATGATGCGACATTAATAGATGAACTGTTACAAACTGAGCTGAGTGAACTAGGGGAGGAGAACATAGTCATTTCATCTTCTCCAGACTGGGACAAACATCCGAGGCCTAAGGGTAATACAGAGGTAACAGGTCTTGGTCTTTCACACCTCAGTCTACCCAAGAGTTTGCTCCTTCAAATCCTGAAACCAGATTAGCAAGATGGTTCAGTGAGCAAAGGCTCCTGTGTGTGAGACTAGTGAACTGAGTTGGATGGCCAGAACCCAGGTAAAGAGAATAATTAACTCCACAAATCTATCCTCTCCCCTCTGCATATGTGGTGATCCATGCACACCTGCACCCATGTGTGTGCATCATATACAAGCATACAGAGAAAGCTGTGATTTATTTTTAATGAAACAAATCCTAAGATCATGACATAGGGAAGCTCTGTGAGACCCCTGCCTTCCGTGCCTCCTCCTCTCACAGCTAGATATTTTCTCTAGGGCTGCTGGAGATGACAATTGTGCCAGACCCTTCCCAACCTGACTTCAAACATTTAGTGTTCTGCCCACTTAGAAAGGTTTCTGCTTCTACTGTTGGCTCTACAACACACCACAAACTTCAGCTGTGAAATGGCAAATCCAGGCTGAAGCAGCTGATCACCGACCAGAGCCTCATCTGGTGAATGTGGTACAGAGTGTTGCTGTGTTCCCCGTCAGGAGAGGAAAAAGAACAGAGGTGGTGGAACATGGAAGGGTCTGGCGATTCAGCAGCGTGGAGCAGCTATTCTTCACAGCTCTGCCACACTTCAGTGTGGCACACAAGCGAATGCCCTTCATGTCTTCACACACACAGACACACACACACACACACACACACACACACACACACATACACACACAAACACATGCCCTATTATGTAAAATGTAAACATTTTATTATAAACATTAGTAAAGACAAAAAAAGCAAGGAGCTCAGGGTCATCTTGGAAAGGTTTAAGTCAGAGAAAAAAAATAGAGTGATTTTTTTTTAGACATTTTAGTAAATATACATCCTCAAAGCAGATATTACCCATGGGGAGTAGCTGTTCAGATTCAAGTTTTCATAACCTCATATAGCATTGCTAGATGAGTTTTATGGGGTATGCATCATCTTGCACATAGGCATAACTAACCCACAGCCTACAAGCCCCAAACTCTCAAGGATAGCTACGAATGTGCCCCAATGCAAGTACATATTTATTTATTTATTTATTTATTTATTTATTTATTCATTTATTCATTTATTCATTTATTTATTTTATTGTAACTTGATTGTCTCTCAAATGTGAACGTTGTAGATGACAAAGCCACGTTGAGGACCTAGGAGCTAGACGTACCCCTGGAAGGCAGGCAGATGTGGATAAGAGCCACAAATAGAGATGTTGGCAATTTCCTATTTCTTGCACATACTCCTGACCCAAAGGCCTAAAGGCCTGGTGGGCTTTTCTTCATGCCAATAGGAGCCCCTGCCAGTGAACTTGTCTTACAAGTTCAAGACCAGATCAGTCCATGTTTCTCCAAAAGTTGTGGGCCTGTCAGTCTCCCTGTCTTTGTTCAAACTGACCAACCCTAACTTTGAGAACTACTCTAAGCCTCTTTTAAAAACCTGGCTTTCAGGGAGAGATAGGACTTAAGCTCCCTGAGGGCTTTCCTCTGCTTTGCAGAGACTCTCCCTCTCTCTGCCTTGGTGTATGGCTTTTTCTCATTCCTAATAAGTCTTCTGTCACCAGTTGGTCTGATCCTCTGTATCTGAGGTTTTCCCTCCCGCTGCATGTTGTACTCAGGACTTTTTGCGGCCTTTTAATTATTTAACTAGCAGAGAAAACAAGTCCAGGCAAGACCTCTAGATGATAACAGCAGAACCATGTGAAAAGTTTGGACATGCCTATCAATATGACTGAAAACCAGAGCTCAGCACTGGGCCAAGGTCACATGGCTCTAGAAACATACTCTAAATTCAAACTTACCCAGAGCTCCGGACATGTTATTGTTTGGAGAGAAACTGTTGAGGTTGTATACATGACAAAAACTTGGAGTTAGTTGATACTGGAAAAGACCCATCAATAAAATCCTGGGTGAAGACTGAAGGGTTCCATGTTCTGGTCACAGAAACATAACTAGCTGTGTTTGGAGTAAATCACAGGTCTGCATGGTAATTTCTCTAGCTCTCTAGCCAATAACTACAGTGGAAACTCATGGTTTCTTTGGAAAGCTAGTTGTGTGAAAGAGCATTTTGCTGAAGCAGACACAGGTGAAAGGATACTTTTCAAGCACATGAAAGGACATGTCATGAATGATTCTCCACTAACAACACACATGTATTGGTTTGCCTTACACCTCCATTTGTCATAACTTCATAGAGAGAAACACACGCAAAAACTTCTGGTGATGTTTTGGCGGCTTCCTGTCACTTCCTCAGACTCAGGATAATCGTCAGAGTGATGTCAACTAATACAGACTCACTTGAGGTTTTTGCTAATACAGATTCATGTGCTGAGGCAAGACCCATGGAGGACTCATGGTGTTTGGAGGGAGTATATATAGGACTCAAATGGACAGTGACAGAGACTTCCTTGCATAGCTAGCTTTGCAACCCTTTATGGTCTGTGTCCTTGCTGATCTTTGCTTTGTTGAGAGGAACAGCAAAGAACTTCTCCTGGCATCCCTGGTGGTCCTGAACCCTCCTGTTGACTCATGATGATTTGGCTGAGGCCTGGCTGTGTCTGCTAAGTCATGCCAAGCTGCTGATTCATGTTTGCTACCTTGACACTACTGAACTGGACTGATGGTAGATTCATAAAATATTTGCAAGTGGATTGAGCTACAGCTGCTAAATCCTGTGGACTGAACTTCGACAACACAGATGGGATTTGTTCTAAAGAACAATTTCTAAACAGGTCCACTTTTCTTGTTTCCTAATAACCTTTCTTTTTCCACAACTTCTAGTGGGTGGTGGGCTAGAAGGGAGGTTAAAGCATTTAAGAACTGTTATTAAAGATAGGGTTTGAAAAAAAATCAGAGACTACAGATAACCGTTGACATAGAGTCCAGATAAGTAATTTTATGTTTTTCATAAAAGGCATCCTTTTTCTTCTCCATAGATCTCCCACTTTCTTTTTGTTTTTAACCTGATTTTCATAACCTACATTGTGTGTCTAAAATATTAATCTTTTGTCTTGATTCTTCTATCTCCTTGATAGATGTTGTAATAAATTGCATTGTCAAATCAACTTGATATTTGCAGAGAAGGGGGATTTATGATAAAGACTATATGTAAATACACACTAGTTTAAAAGATACTCGCATAACATAGAAAGGACACTTAATTCCAACTATCACACATATAGGATTATATAAATCCATATTATTATTACCACTTCATATACAGAGAAGCAGATAGTCAGAATCAAGGTCACATAGCTCAGTAAGCCAGACTCGTAAGTCGGAGTTCAAAAACGTGACAGTAAAAATTTAAAAGATGTCGTTCTTCTCCCATCTTAGACCACGTCATGGTATTTTAATCAACTAATCTTCTGAAGGAAACTGTAATAAGAAGGGTGAGGGAGTCTCCCCGTACGTCTTGAGACTAAGGTTTCCGAATCGACACACTTAGTGTTATTTGTGGTTTTTGAGGGGGTTGGGGGGCGGGTAAGTGGGCTGCAGCATCAGCATCCACGTTTGAACCTAACAAAGAATTACAAAGAGTACAAAGGGAGAGATTCCTACACAATGTCCGGAACAACATCAAGGCTGTTAAGAGGAGTCCACCTCTCCGTGGGCGCCAATTAAGTACAAAGCACTATGAAGGCACTATTAATTCTGTTTAGATTACTGTTGGTACAAATGGAATTTTCTTCATTTTATATTTCAAGCACTCTTGAAGCTTATATCCCTGTAATAAGCAAAGACATTGCAGCTGGAGCAACGAGAGTCCATAGTTAGCAGTGGTTAGACTATCCCTTGCTTCTCTGGCTGCCTTGAGCAAAAGGACTGTCAATCTGACAGTCGACTGGACTATCCTTATAACACTGTACCTTGAATACCACAGATGCTTCAAGACAGCTGTATAAAGACCACAGCTGATTGTTCTGGCACCTGAAGAAGTAGTCCAGCAAGGCTATTGAAAACATTTTGTTTGAGTGTTTTTGCTATCAAAAGTCTCGGTGAACTGTAATTGACCTAACACCCATCCATGCCTTGGAAAGATATTTAGAACTGCAAACCTGTGGGTAGCCCAAACAAGTGGTTATGGTGCTCCCAAAACAACTAGAACCAGTGCCAACGATTTGATCTGATTGGTTCAAATGTCTCTTCTCAGACAACATAAGAACACTAGAGGGAAAGTATAGCACAGCAATAACCATTATTGTGAAGAAGTCAGGAGGCAGAACTGTAAACAGCCAGACAATTAATTGACAGGTGAAGAATCAGTGGTCTGCTTACCTCTGTCTTCCAGATCTCAGGTAGCACTATCTACTAAGCAGCCAAGCACCCAGCATTCACTCCTGAGCAGCTCCAACTTCTAGGGGGCCCATCTCCTAAGCATAGCCCAGCAGAGTCAGATACCCAAGTTGTCCTGCTGACAGTTCTCAATGTCTAAGGGCAGGCGAGGGAGAAGAAGAAATACAGATATAGTAAGAATGGAAAATTGAAACTAATGAAAGACAAAAGGTATAAGGAACCTGAAAAGAAAACCTGTCACATGCCCTTGTCATCAGAAGTTTTCCAGAGGGCTGTCACCACACAAGGCTGAGCCACTGCACTAGTTACCGCCAAACAAGTTCACAATTGCTGAGAGAGCAGGAGGCCTATAAACCTGCAACATTCCACTTGTTGTTTCTCCCTGCTGACAATCACTGCTAACAAAGGAATACCAGGGGCAGCAAAAGCTAATGGAGACTTGCACTTGCTCTTCTCCCTGTCTGCCCATGCTGTCTTTCCAGTTGGAGCAAAACAAGCCTGGGCATCCAAAAGTTCCCACAAGGCCCAGACCCATTTGAAACAAACTTCACCAGAGACAGGCTGTACTGAGGACACAGTCAGAATAGAATTGTCAGAACCTCTTAAAATGGCTTAAATTTAGAGCTGAGTGGATAGAGCAATCCATCTTCTTGCCTAGACTAAGGCCAGTTTTTTATTTACAATTCTGAGGGTGTTACAATGGCACCATGCTCAAAGTCTACAACTCTAATGATTTTCATGAGCTTTTAGAGATTATCTCCTCATGAAATTACAGTTTCCTTATTGTCACTCCATACTCAGATAACAAAAGATGCTACCATATCTGGGCTAGAGTCATCTAACATAGTGGCCTAGACACACAAACTGCAGCTAGTGGTTGTGGCAAAGTTGAAGGAATTTTCCTTATGAAAGAAAACAATAAGAAAAAATTGAGAGTGCATGGGTGTTATGTCAAGGGGGATGTAGGTGGTGTCAAGGAACTTCTTTTTGAACAAGAGACTTTGGAGGACAGAAATGTCTAATGGGGAGTTTTAAAGCTGGTTGTTGGATATATCTGGTATAAACATCTTACTCTGCCCACTAGGACTCTTTAGTGATGTCTGAATTGTCCTCTAATGCTTTCCCATTAATGGGTTCTTAGCAGGGAACCAGTAGAGTGCTGAGTTTGATATCTGGGTTGGTGCCCAGCATGGACAGATGCATAAACTGGGGAGGTGACCCAGCCTGAATGGTCCAGTCATTTCAGTGGAGCATGCCTTCCATCCCTCTGAGAGCTAAGATTCTAATGTCCTAGACATTGAGGGAGGAGATGAAAAAAAAAAAGGAATAAAGAAAGATGATTGTAAGGAAGGGAGGGGAGAGTAAGCAGTGTGGTGCGCAGGGCTCATTATTTCCTGTTGTATAAACAGTTTCGGAACTGAACCTGTCTCTAGCCAGAGGTCCTGAATTTCTAAAAACCATGTCTTGCTGTAGAGCTACTCTAACTGCAAACTTTTTCTTCATACACATTTTTTGATTTTTGGTTTTTGGTTTTTCTTCTTCTAGCCCTTCTTCAGGGTTTGTAATACTCTTTGAACTTCATACAATTACACATAACATCCATAATTGAAGAGCATGCATATAATATGAAGCACATATAAGCAGACCATATGACAGATAAGATTTAATTTTTTTCTTTTGCTCTGCTTCCTATAACTTTTTTATTTGGTTTTTATTTGGTTTTTTTATTTTATTTTTCTTTATTGAAAATAGACCTTTTGTATAATAAACAAAATCAAGCATACCAGAATAGGACAAAATGAATAAACAGAAGGAAAAGAGCCCGAGAAAGCATAAGGAACACATGAAGATGCAGAGAGCATTCTGTTGCACACTCAGGAATCCCATAAAAACACTAAACTGGAAGCCACAACACGGTATGTTCACAAAGAACCTATAGGCTAAAAACAAGAAGGGAAAATATGTACACATATCTGTTAAATATGATCATTTTTTTAAATCCCTGACACAACATTTTGAGACAAGGAATTGCCAAAGATGCCATTGAGTTCACTTTGTGTTGGCCATTTGCTGCTGGGCGTGGGCACGTTGGCACGTGGGCACGTGGGCACTCTCTTAAGAGTAGTTTGCTTCTCAGTGAGACTCTCTTGGAGAAAAGTAAATTTTCATTGCCAGTGAATATCAATTGGAGATAGCTTCTGGGATACTGATGGGAGCATGTGTCTTCTCTTTTCAGCCCTAGCATGCCATCTGGTGCAGACCCTGTGATTGCTACCTCAGTCTCTACGTGTTAATCTTGTTGACTTAGGGGGTCTTATTTCCTTGGTATCTTCCACTCCCTCTGGCTCTTACGCTCTGTCCATCTCCTTTTCTGCTGGGATCCCTGAGCTCTGAGAGAGGGATTGAAGGAAAAGGGTCATTTAGGGCTGAGTGTTCCAAGGTCTCTCACTCTGCATATTTTCTGGCTATGGGTCTCTATATTTGTTCCCCTCTGCTGCAGAAGGAAGCTTCTCTGACGATAGCTGGGTAAGGCCCTGATCTATGAGGATAAAATCATTTAATCACATTTAATTTTTTTAGACCAATAGTCTTTGGTTTTATTATAGGTTTCTGGGCTATTTAGTCTCAGGTTCTTGGTCATACAAGCAATGTCAGATATGGGGTCCATCTTGTGGTATGATTATCTATATGACAAATTTTATCATTATCTTCTAAATCACATAATAGTCTATAGACCTATGAGTTATAAATTGTTTGTATTCAAAATCTTAGACAGAATATCATTAGGAGTTATTTTATTACTATGTTGTTGTTTAAGAATAATAGTATTGATAATTGATGATTGATACAAAAGAAAGACACTGAAGGATGGAAAAGTTTCTCAAGCAGCAGGAGGTCAGCCTCTCAAGGCATGAAATCCGAGCCTTTTTTTTTTTTTTTTTTTTTTTTTGCAGAGCCTCTATGTTGTCACACAAAAGGCACCTTTAGCAAATCAATATACACATTTCAAAACTCAACATGTCACTCAAATGTCAACAGTATTACAGAGGAAATTTCAATGCCTCCCACCCAAACTTCCCAGAAAGACTCCTCTGGCCTTCTAGCAGAAAGTTCCAGTTCATTAATTTACCATTTCTTTCTACCTTCTAGAACAGTCTAGGCCTGCTTCATTTCATGTGGGCAGTCTCCCTTTAAACTTCTCTTTGTCCCTTTTTTTTTTTTTTTGGACAACTAAACCTATTCACATTTTCAAAGCTTTCTGTGGATCACCCCCACCCCAGTAGGAGGGGCTCCCAATTTTTATCACTCCATATACACACCTTCATTTCACTTTCTGTCTACCTCAGCTTATGCCATCAGCATGCCCCTTATGAATCAGATAGTGTGGGACATAATCAGCTTATAGATGTTGATCACTGACAATATGAAGATGATGTGGCTTTGACATTACCTGAACATATAAGTAGCGTCTTGAGAAAGTCCTTCCTCTCTAGGGTCTGTGGTTTAGTGGTAGATATTTTGCTCAGCATTAATAAGGCCATAGGCTAAATCCATAGCACAGTTATTAAAAAAAAAATTCTAATATCAAGTGTTTCCCCTCAGAGGCATTCCAGCTTGTTGACATTGTAACAATTGTCACCAAAAAAGTTCACTAATAAAAATTGCAGTGGGATTAAAAACTATTTTAATCCTTAGAAAGACTTTTTTTTCTTTTTGAAGTCCTGTGTATTAAATCCAATGCTTCATGCATGTCAGACAAGTTCTGTCACTAAGCCAATAATGTGTAAATCATTTAACATTTTGGTGTATTGGACAGCATTCATGTCTCTTCTTGGCTGAATGCAACCTGTAAGTCACAGCTGAGACTGGCCTTGGTAAATTTGTCCTGAAAAACTTTTCTCCTAAAAAATGTCTCCTCAGGATGACCTAAAACTGCACTCAGAGGTTGTAAATCTGGCGTGGTCTACTCAGTCGTTCAGTCTGGTGTCTACACCTTCACGGTACAGGGACAGACACACAGAGGCTGGGGACACACATGGGGGTTCCGTTTCTCAGCCAAGGTCTTCTTCACACAGACCTCAAGGGGACAAATGTGTTTAGCAGGACTCTATACAGAAACGACTGCCTCTCCCTGACGCCTTAATTGGTACAGAGAGAGAAATTCCAATGTCCCAAGAGATCTAAATGGAAATGAAAGAAGAGTCTATAAAGTATCTTATTTATCCTGTACATACATACTACCCATTTAGAAAAAGCACAAAATTACTACGAGGTTCATGTCCTTTTCCTTACTCCGATGGCCAGCAGTACTCTTCAGAGCAGTACACTGCCTTCCTAGAAAATGCCTCAAAGCGCTTCTCTGAACAAAATCAATCCTAACAGAGGAGCAGATCCTGCTGAGTGCTATGTCCAATTCCTGGCCCCAGAAGTCTTCTTACTGGTCCACGTGATTTGAACATTATCGATGAGAATGAGCAAAGGAAGGAGGGAAGCTAGAACGACTGAGAGAAACAGAAAGAGAAACAGCAAACAAGATAAACAGAGCCGGATGTTTCCAGAGAAACCAAATGATATTGGGAAGAGTGTGCACCACCCGGCAGAGCAGACTGGCAGAAATACATCAGGCCGGCAGGAAACCAGGAAACCGCCTCCATCTGTGCCTAAACCCGACCTCCTCTGGGATGTCACACAGCTAATCCCCACTTCCTCGTTCTCCCCTCCAAGAGGGACCCTGCATGGCAGGAGAGCAATGAGGAGGGGCTTCTCTCAGTAATGGAGTAACGAGTAGACAAAGGAGGAAATAAGAAGGTAGAGAATATCCCTGCAAGAGGAAAAGGGAGAAAAGGCAAAGAAGGGGATGTGGGTTTCAGGATGGATACCTCTGCGAGGCCATTTTCCCACTCGGGAGTAATGCTGACGGGAACAGCATAGACCTGGGCTATTCCGCATCTCGAGAGCCTGAAGGTCTTTCCCTCTCCTCCCTGGAACTATGACATCACCCACTTGAGACACCTGAGTGCCTCAACCTTGGTTCCTGACCCTTTAGTGCTTAAGTGATTGTGGCTTGCATCTAGGAATAGGTGTCCATGTCTACAATTCTCAAGTGGCACACACAATGTTCTGCATGTTACATGGAAACATTTCCATAAAACAATGAATAATATAGTAAGTAATAAAAATTTTAAAACCTATTTTGACACTGAGAAAGAAAAGCAGCACAAACATCAAATGACATTAGTAATTTTCGACTACAGTGGGCAGACAGTTCTATTTTCTCAGTACTTCAGGATGCTTGAGCTTTTAGCTTATAAAATAATTGCCTAAGTAAATATATAAATGCAATTATTATGCAATTATTAAAATTCTAAATGATGTTTTTAAACTTGGGATTTAAGACTTGTAAAATAAAGCGGCAGAAGAGAACAAACGCCAGCCCTCTTTCCCCTCACCTGTTTCCCCTCCCTGCTGCGACTTCTGTTCCTGGTTGAAGTCCTTAGCAGTCCACAGAACCACCTTGCCTGCAGGTTCGCTCTTGTCTCGGGTTCCATGCTCCTGTCCCTCTACCCCACACTAACTCAAACATGGAATAGAATGGCTTCTTCCCCATTCAAATAGACTTTCACTGCAGGCGGTTCACTATACTCCCCCAGCAGAGGTTCTAGAGTAGCTTTCTCTTGTGCACCACTAAAGCAGAAACGAAAACTGAATGCAGTCATCCCTTAGTGTTGGTAGGAGCTTTCTCCACAGATGTTTAAGTTTTGTAGATGAAATGGTGCAGTATTTGCATGTAACCTCCATATACCCTCCCATGCCTTTTAAATAGTCTCTCCCTTACTTTTAACAACACTTCATATAACATAAAGGTTACATAAATACTTGCCATATAGACTGTTTAGGCAATAATGCCAAGAGGGAGCTTGCATTGTAAATATTCCATTATAAGCACAATTTTTTCCAAATATTTTTATTCCAACAGTGGTTAAATCTAAAGCTATAGAACATTGGTGTGTTTTAAAATCTGATGTTACTGAAACTCGGGTTGCCCTTTCAATTGTGGCTTTTCAATGAGTGACATAGTCTAGCATTTTGTTCTTACAGGTCTCTCTGGGAGAGAACAAGATCAGCAAGGCTTTTGGAAGTCCCCACGGGACCCCACAGGAGAAGCTCCCGGCCCCTTGTTCAGTTTTCCCTGCTCATTTCTTCTCCACACCCAGCCTTAGCAGAATTGGCTCCTCCTCAGCCGCTCCCCTCCCTGCTCCACATGCATTCTGAATTCAACTCCATTCCTTATGCAGAGCCCTCTGGTTCCCTCTGCATTCCGCCCTCTGCCTCTAAATCATGGATCTGTGCATATGTTAGGGGAGGCTGTCCCCATAGCTGCTCCATATCTATTAATTCATTTGGTTAAGTGAAAATCCATTTGCCCCTTGAGAGCAATTATGCTGGCAGAGGGCAGAAGCACAGTTGAAGTGCTTGTTTTAAAGCAATTTTTTAAACTCTTGCTACTCTGAATTGCAACCTCACCGAAGAGCCCTATTTAAGATGTGACAGGCACACAGGGGCCATTTGTATGGAAACTGTCTGCCAAGCCTGCCACAGGAAAGCAGTCCTACTGAAAATAAGTGGGGGGAATTTGACTGCCATTGCATTTTCCTGGGTGACTGGCCTGGAAAGGGACAATTGACAAGATGGAAAGAAGTCTACCTCCTTCCTGCTTTCCAGACCCGTTATCTGCCCAGCTCCATTTGCATTCTTCCCTCAGCCCTCCAGTTGACAGCTCTATTCAGTCTTCTTGGACCCAGATCTCAACCCCCTGAAAAACCCTGCTTTGTTCCCTTCTCCGCTAGGATCCAGGAACTTCTCAGCTCCTTCTTCCAGGAATCTTTGCTTTCTCTGCATGTTCCCCCAGTCCTCATATCATATGAATCATTTCTGTCACTTGACCCTGTCCATGACACTTCTCCCTCAACTCAGCTGTCACAAGGTGCTTCTTGCAGCAATGATAATTTCACCTTTCTACCTTAGGGAGGACCAGTGCCTTTTCTCTCTCTCTCTCTCTCTCTCTCTCTCTCTCTCTCTCTCTCTCTCTCTCTCTCTCTCTCCCACACCCCAGTATTTGGAAACCTGTATTACCAGAAAAAAATCACCAACATATTAGTGGTCTAAAACCATAAAACCACCCAAAGGATTCCTCAGTGTCATCAAGATTGTCATAGAGTCTTCCATTTGAGATACAATGAAAAATTTGGGACAATAAGAAAAGGAAAATTGGGGCTGGTGAGATGGCTCAGCGGGTAAGAGCACCCGACTGCTCTTCCGAAGGTGATAAGTTCAAATCCCAGCAACCACATGGTGGCTCACAACCATCCGATCTGGCTCCCTCTTCTGGAGTGTCTGAAGACAGCTACAGTGTACTTACATATAATAAATAAAAAATAATAAAAAATATTTTTAAAAAATGTCCTTCCTTCCTTTAAAAAAATAAATAAAAAGAAAATAAAAGAAAAGGAAAATTACTGAAGAGTCTAAATTTCCCATACCCATTACATGAAGCTTTGGGAGGTACTCAAACAACAGCTGCACATGCACTCCTGGATAAAGGCATGCTCTTCAGATCCAGGGCCATCTGATCTTAAAGCCACCAAAGCTATCCAAGCAGTCAGTAAGACCTGTCCCAAGGTGATACAGCTGCCTCCATTCTCTGGTTACTTCATTTGGCCCACATGTTGTTATCAGAAACTTAACAAGTTTGGGACACTCTGGAATAAATTTCATCATAACTTGGGTAGAATTATAAAGGCAGATAAGTATTTCTAAATGTTAGCTTTTTTTTAGTCTATGATTTGCCAAAGTCAAGTGTTCTCCTTCACTGCTGTAATTTAATCTATCTACAGCTCATTGTATTTCTCCAGGAGTCTATTTATCCATCTACCCTGATGGATTCAACTGTAAAAAAGAAGGGGGGCTATTCTTTAAAATACCTTTCTCCCTTTCCAAGTTGTTACAGGCACAACCATATAGTGAGCTTCTGTGGCTGATCCTGACTTTGAAACTTTTTCCATCCTGAGCTAATCAGACTTCTTCCTTTGAAGATGTACAGCAGAAATTTGGAAGATGCAGGCTTTTCTTCCCTAGAGAAAAGAGTTGAAAAATCATAGATCCAGTGGCACCAGCTACCCCTGTGCCCGGTTCCTATCTCCTGCTTACCCATGAAAGAGAAAATGGGTGCAACAGAATCAGGAGAAGCACAAGTGTCCTCAAGAGCTCTGAGGGCCATGGTGCTGGAGAGATGGCTCAGTGGGTAAGAGCCCTGACTGCTCTTCTGAAGGTCCTGAGTTCTAATCCCAGTAACCACATGGTAGCTTACAACCATCCGTAATGAGATCTGACACCCTCTTCTGGTGCTGTCTGATGACAGCTACAGTATACTTAGATGTAATAATAAGTAAATCTTTTGAAAGGGCCATGGTGACTCTCCCCAGAGCTCTGCTGTAAGGCCGCCATGATGACATTCTGCTGTAAGGGTGGGTTGGTGATTGGTTTGGTTGTCCTGTGTTAGTTTTCACTTTATGGACTGTGTTCTCTTTCCTCCAGGAAATCTTGTTCTGCTTCAACAGACTCAAGCCATTTTCTATTACAACCAAGTCAGAGGATGACTGACCAACAACCTACAATTTGATTACTTTATCAATTACTCAGTGATGGGATGACTGTGTGCCAGAACTTGTGTGAGGCCTCAGAGAGTTGGGGATAAACAGCATGCATCACACCATCAAAATGTCAGAGCCTGGAGATGGAGAATGGGTAGCTCCCCTTCCTGAGCTGCAGGACAGAAACCCCCTATCTTTGGTTGCACAGCCATTGTCCAATACAATCATTAAAAGCTCTGGAAGGACTTACTGTGGGAATAAATGGTCTTCGGTGATATTCTGTCCTGCAACTCCAAAGCCTTTCAACAAACTATGTCAAATATCAGGACTGTCTGGTTGAGACAACAGTCATCACATCAGAGCAAAAACATCCCAGAAGGCTTAAGTCATTTCCCTTTTTTAATCTAATCTTAATTTGGCTTTATAAATAATCCTCCTTACTGAATAAGAATGAGCCAGTGAAAGAAAATTAGGGAGAATGAAGAATGGGAAAATATTTAGTCAGCATGGCTTAATTTCCCAAGAATATATTAATTAGCTTTATTTATCTGTTTTTGTTTTTGTTTAGTTTTGTTTGAGACAGGGTCTCCCTCTGTAACAGGGGACACTGAAATTTCTGATTCTCTTATCTCATCCTCCCAAAGTGCTAGAACCATAGGTATGTACCAAACTAGCAGCTTAATTAATTAATTAATCTGCTTAAGAGCCCACAGATACCCACAGGCCTAATCCTCTAATAGTGAGCTGACCGCCAAAGTTCAGGATGTGCAAACTTCTAAGGTCACACGTACTTACCCAAAGAGCAGCATGAGATTGCAGGCCAGTGTTTACATGCAAAAGGAATGCCAGTTTTCTGTATATGAGGGTGTACTGGCTAGGTTTGTGTCAACTTGACACAGCTGGAGTTATCACAAAGAAAGGAGCTTCAGTTGGGGAAATGCCTCCATGAGATCTAGCTGTGAGGCATTTTCTCAATTAGTGATCAAGGGCTCCTTGTGGGTGAGACCATCTCTGGGCTGGCAGTCTTGGGTTCTATAAGAGAGCAGGCTGAGCAAGCCAGGGGAAGCAAGCCAGTAAAGAACATCCCTCCATGGCCTCTGTATCAGCTCCTGCTTCCTGACCTGCTTGAGTTCCAGTCCTGACTTTCTTGGTGATGAACAGCTGTATGGAAGTGTAAGCCAAATAAACCCTTTCCTCCCCAACTTGCTTCTTGGTCATGATGTTTGTGCAGGAATAGAAACCCTGACTAAGACAGAGGGGCATGACTGTTCCCACTCTGATGACTACAAGGCCCAGTGCAATTGACTTGTGCCCTGGATTCAGCTAGAGAGTGTCACAAAGTGCTAATCTTTGAAGTGTGTGTGTGTGTGTGTGTGTGTGTGTGTGTGTGTGTGTGTGTGTGCAGATAAGGTTGAGAGCTACTGTTACAAGGAATCACCCAGAAAGGAAAAGCACATAGTGAAATGGACAGACATGAAGCCCAGGTTTGAGAGGCCTCAAAGCCTTCTCAGAGAAGGCATGTCTCAACAGAAACAGACAGTCAGGTGATAATGCTGGAGAAATGGGAGATGAGAGTTACAAGTGAAAAGAGTGGGAAGTGAACATGTAAGAAAGTACCCGGAAAGAAGAGAACCTGGCATGTGGGAAAAGAGTAAAAACAAATAAAGAAGGCCTTACAGAGGAGATAAGACAGGGCATGATAAGATAAGCTGGCAATAGAAAACAAATACCAAAACACAAATTTGACATTCTGACATATAATTCATTCATAAAACTATAGAATGGCATAATGAGGTCTGCTATAGGATAAATAACTATGAAGTAGACAGAGCCAACCTTCCTCTTGTTTCCATATGCATCAGAATGTCCCCTAGGGGCAGGCCTGTAATAAGATTGGCCTAGTAAGAGCATGGTCAATGTGCATATATTGCTGCATTAATGACAGATCCTTCCCATTTTACAAGTTATCCATATCTCACCATTGTTTGATATATGTATATGTGTGTCCTCTCCAGAACATCAAAGCAGCTGCCCCATCCCATTAACCTTCACTCGCCACCCCTGGAGGACATGACAAGGTAAATTATATTAGGGAAAATTGGAAGCACTTAAAGTTTGAAGGACTTGCCAAAAACTCAGTATGATAAGCTAAGAAAATGCCAAGTTCCAAGACAGCTTTTATCCCCTGATTCAGAGACTCCAATTCATCTGTAAGGTGACATTGCTGAGAGGAATGGGTCAGCCTGGAGCATCTCCACTGAGCAGGGCATCACCAAGCTTCAAGATAACCTGCACTTAGGAACAAAATAAGAGGGGAACAAAATTGCTTTCTGCTCAGGGAAACTCTTCCACTTTCAATTTCAGGGGAAATAGTTAATTTGTGAACTGAACTCTAAGGGGAGGGAAGACTGCTCTGGCTTCTGGGGATACAGATTTGGAAGTCACCACTGGTAATAAAAATATTCAGCTACTTCCTATTCGCTTTTTATGGGTGAGAGCTTAGAGCCTGCTTGTCTAAAGCTAAAGCCCTTTGGATTTGATTCAACCTGGTAGTTTTTTTTTTTACTAACTCAGCAACTATACATTGAGGTTGGCTCATTTATTCAGTTTTGGATCAGCCCACTGTATCTCCCAGGAAACCACCAAACCCTGATATGGCCAGATCTGATTTTCTCCTACTCTGATCTTGCCTTTTACCTGGTCACTGCAGCAAGTTAACCTCTTAGTCATAGCACTGAATTCAAACAAAATAAACCCAGAAAATGGGGGAAACCATTTGAAACGCATTAAATATATTTGATGCACTTCAAAACATTGGCAGACTGTAACCTGCTTGACCCCAAATTGCCTGGAGACCATACCTTTCCAACTCTACTTGGAGTCTGCTTTTTCTGAATTTCCCAATTGGCCACTCCCCTATTTCACAACTATCTTCCCTTCACCCTGCTTTGGCTTCCATTGTCAGAGAGCATTATGTGGCTGTGAAAATTCTTTGCCTTCCCAGAGTCTTCTGCAAAGTACACTATCCCTGAAGGATTAATATTTGATGCTCTTTCTCTCAGCTAATAGTATTCAGGATTACATTTCAATTGATTGAAATCTAAACCAAAATGGAATATGAGAACTGTAGATATTCAATAGCCAAAGTCAGCAGAGAGCAAAGAAATGAGTACATCAGTGATGATATCCCCCTGAAGAATGGGAGACAAACAAAAAATAAGATACTCAGAGGAGAGCCACACCAGAGGATGTCACAGAGATCATGCTGGAGAGTTAGCTTTGGGAGGGTATCCCACTTCTGTTGTAAAGCAAGCCCAACAGAGACCGCCACACAAATGTTCTTAAAACAAAAAGGTCTTTATTGCCAGCCAGTGGCTGCATGGGAAACTTGCCCAAATTATACTGCCCTGAACCTTACAGCTCTGTTTTATTTATACCCACATCCTAGTTGTTACACTTGATCAGCAGAACTATAGAAGCCAGAAAGCAAGATTAGTACATTTTTCTGGAACTCTGGAGTAGGTTGATGGATCAGGTCTTTGTTCCCATTTAGGCCAGTGTTGGGGCCCACATACTGAGTTTTAAGGTCAGAATGGTGTTTCTAACATGGAATCATCTGACATACACCTGCCCTGGGACTGTAAATTGCACAGCTCTTATGTGTAGTTTCCAATCTCTCAAATAGAAATGATATCTATCTCTAGCCCACCCCCAAGTTAAGAGGATTAAAAATGGTGTATGTAATCTTAATTGTAACCAAATACTGAGCATCAACTAGCTGAACTTAATGACATGAATTGCCTTACCCTTGGTTACTTTGAGTTTTGTGTGAGATATCTGTAGAGTATTACACAGCACACAGTCCTGATGTGTGATTGCAAGGTTTAGTTTCTTCTACTTCAAGCACATCAACATCCCTAGCATCTAATGACCATTTTCCTTAGCAACAAACACACACTGAAGATTCATTTTGGCTCTATTTTGCCCATTTCTGTTCTTTCAGCCCTTGCCTAACCATTGCTACCAATTATTCCCCCAAACTGTAGCTAAAAAAAAAACAATAAAAATAAAGCAAAAATCTGATACTATGTAAGCTTGGTTGTGAGTGAGACTGTACAACTGTCCTCTTTAAACAATAGGTCCGAGTAGGGAGATTCAACTGTCTATTGTAAGGATAGAACATCTTAGCAACTCAACCCTCAGATGGCATCTACTCCCCAAAGCTAGAGGACTGAGGAATGCCACTATGGTTACTGTATAGTAAGGTCTGGTGAAGGGGCACCCTCTCCTCTAGAACCCAAATAGCCTCAAGCCAAGAATCAGAAGCAAAATTGCCACCATATGTTTTTTTTTTTCTTTCCTTCCATCAAATGATGTTCAATTTGGTCGGTGATGATGGTTTTTAAATCTCATTTAATATAAATTCTGTTTTATAAGAGCTAACAGATGGGCCTTAATGCTACTGAGCAGAATGGCTATATAGTGTCATAAGTCACATTAGCAGGATGGCAGATTTCATGAGTCTGTATAGTTTAGGTAACAATTAAAAAGATTTTTTTTTAAATTAAGGTACTAGTTAGATGTATTTGGAGTGAAAAAATCATAACATATAGGGTCAGAGTCTAGGTAATTTTAAGACAGGAAGTAAGATGCTGAGATAGACATTGAATAGAGAACCAACCATACTTCATTATCTCATTCCCTCTGAACAGTTTTCTCATTTGTAAAATGAGATTTGTTTTGAGTCAACTATGGGGTAGGGTTTTCATCCATGTGCACTATCTATACAACTCACGCCAGTGCCTGCCCTGAAGACAGGGCAGATGTAGAACCCAAGGTTCTGTATCAATTGGATTTCTCAAAGAAAAAACAAAGAATGGAGTGTGCCTGTGTGTGGTTTATTGTGATATATTGATCCACATTCACAAAGTCTAATATCCTATCATCTATCATCTGTAAGATGGACACTCCCAAAAGCAGCTCAAGGCTGTGAGCTGTTGTTGTACACACCAGACTAAGTCTGAGGTTTGAGATCCAGGAACACTGAGGGCAAAGGACTGCCAGCAGCTCTAGCAGACAGTCGGAGAGAGGAAAGAAACAATACTCCTCCAGCAACCTTCGGCACCCTCTAGCAACCTACAGCAACCTCCAACATATTGGAAGAATTCTGTAGAAGGCCACCTTATTCTCCAATGCCCTGATTCAAATTCTAACTTCTGAAAACATTCCCAGACACACTCCCCAAAAAGTATTTAATCTATGGGATATGCATATCCCATAGACCAGTCAGGCTGGCACATAAAATGTTCCTCTCTGGTTTGATAGCGCAATCATTAATGGAGCTATGTGTAACTTGACAGCTGTTTGCTCTGAGAAGTGTGCCAGCAAATGATCGTGCCATTGTATGAACATCATGGGGTGCACTCACATAAACAAAATATGGCTATGATGTCAGTAGGCAATAAAATAATTATAGAAGCACTGTCCTACACACAGCCCAGATATCATTGTGTGGCACATGACTGAATCGGTCATGAGTCCAGCGTAAAGGAGGTAATGTTTGTTGGAAAAACTTGCAACTCACTATGGTACCCAGGCTGTCTTTGAATTACGTGCTAGGATTACAGGCATGAATCACCATGCCCAGATTTGCCTTTCGTGTGTGTGTGTGTGTGTGTGTGTGTGTGTGTGTGTGTGTGTGTGTGTGTTTGCACACTCATGTTTGCACACTATATATGTGTTTATGCATGTGAATAACAGAGTTTGACTTCAGATATCTTGCTTAGATACTCTTCATTTTTTTTAAAAGATGTCTTTCACTTTTTAAAAATTTCTTTTGTTCTTTAACAATATGATACACATATATAACACATTGTGGTTACTTTCTTCATAACTCCCATTTTCTTCTTTCCATCCATATCAGCAGCCTCTCTACAGTCCCCTTCTCAAATCCATGACTTTTGATTTGGGTTTAACCCAAACCATATGTGTGATCTTTATGGATCTATCTGTTAGAGCCTAGTGGATCATGAGTGGGTTAATAATGAAACTCTCTGAATCAGTTCAGCAGCAAGTAGAGTCCCAGACCCTTCCCATCCAATCCTATTGGCACACCCATTGTCATGAGGACCCAGTGCAAGCATCATCAGCCACTGAGATTCTGAACCTCGGACCACTCTGTCTGTCCCAGCAGGAGACATTCTCAGCCCTGCTCTAGCTTCCAGCTTCTGTTCTTTTCATCTTCCCTTCTGCGTGGTGCCCTAGTTTGCTTTCTGTTGCTGTGATAAGGAATGTGACCAAAAGCAACTTGGAGAGAACAAAACCTTACTTGGTTTATACTTCCACAACATAGTCATTGTGGGGGACAGAAATGAAACGCAAACCTGAAGGCAGAAATGGAAGCAGAGACCAGGGGGCAACACCTCGCCCTGCTTACTGAGATTGCCTCTTTGTTTGGTTGGGTTCTTTCTTTCTTAGTTCCTTCCTTCCTTCCTTCCTTCCTTCCTTCCTTCCTTCCTTCCTTCCTTCCTTCCTTTCTTTCTTTCTCATTCTTTCTCTTCCTTTCTTTCTTTCTTTCTCTCTCTTTCTTTCTTTCTTTCTTTCTTTCTTCCTTCCTTCCTTCCTTCCTTTCTTTCTTTCTTTCTTTCTTTCTTTCTCATTCTTTCTCTTTCTTTTGTTCTTCCTTTCTCTTTCTTCCTTTCTTTCTTTCTTCCTTTCTTTCTTTGTTTTGGGATTTGTTGTTGTTGTTTTATTTTTGGTTTTGGTTTTTTTTTGAAACAGGAGTTCTCTAGTCCTGGCTGTTCTGTAGCTGACTATCTAGACAAGGCTAGCCTTGAACTCACAAGAGATCTGCCTGCCTCTGCCTTCTGAGGGCTGGGATTAAAGGTATGTACCATACCTGACTCACTTGTTTTGTTGTTGTTGTTGTTGTTGTTGTTGTTGTTGTTGTTGTTGTTGATGATGATGTTGTTGTTTTGTTTTTTGTTTTAATACAACCCAATAACCTGCTTCTGGGTGGCACAGCACACAGTGGCCTCCACCCTCCCTCATCATTAGTCAAGAAAATGCCTCACAGACATGCCACAGATCAATCTGAAGAAAGCCTTTTCTGAGTTGAGAGTCCCCTTCTCTGATGACCCTTTCCCATCAAGTTGATAGGGAAAAAAACCTAACCTGCATACTGCATCTTAGTAGGTTGGAATAAATGTCTTACGTGGAGGAAGAGTGTGCACACTTCCCTCATGCCTGGTACCTTGACCACCCATGAGCCTCTGCTTTAGCAATTATTCACTAGAAAGAAAGTCGTCTCTCTGATTAAAGACTGACAGAAGCATTTGTCTAGGAATATAAACAAATGTTTACCAGGCAGCTTGACATCACGTCAATTCAATTAAACTATAGAGTAAGTTAATCCTAGAGCCTGGAACTTCCCCTATCATGGTTTTTTAACCAGGTTTCTAGTACAGGAACTGGATTCACTCCTCTGAAGTGGGCCTTGCAAATTAGAAAGCATTTAGCCTCCTACTCAACTGTGGCGCTCCTTTGTGCACACATGTGCACATCTTACCTGATGGGTTAGTCTCATAGTTCATGGGGACTGGGTAAGACTATCAATGCCTTTGTTCTCTCAGCAACCTGCAAAATATTTTCCAGCACCGCAAGTGCTAGTTGGCAGACAGGAAGCTTCCATCTCAGCTCTAGCTTGGTTTATCTATATTGTACAACCAAAGTGTGTAGTGTCTTCAGCAACAGGCTCATGACCTCTAGCTCTGCCTACCTTATTTGTTGAAAGAGTCTCTCACTAAATCGAAAGTTTGCCTGTTTAACTCTTTAGGCTGCCCAAGAAGCTCCACACATGTGCCTTTCTCAACTCCCCAACCTCCCCTCAGCACTGGGAATCATAGGCACTGCTGAATCTAGCTTTTCTAATGGGTGCTGGAGAGCTAAAGTTAAGTCCTTGTGCTTGAATCGAAAGCATTTCACCAACGCAAGCATTCCCCTAGCTTCTTCCTGAAGCCTTAGCCCTTTAGTATAATTTATCCTTGGCAAGATGAAGGACATGTGTAGAAAGGGTGAAGTATATTAGTTTGTGAAATAAGCTGAAAGGAAAATCACCCCAGACTATAGCTGAGTTCAGCAGTCTTCTTGAAAGTGGGTATGCTGACCTTCCAAACACAAATTCAAGTCCAGGAAATATGTGTGACACATAGCCCTAAAGATAATCTTTTTTTTTTTTTTAATCAACAAAGACAAAAGTCCTCATGATTTCTGATTCTCTACATAATTATAGTAGGATGACTAGAGGTCCCAAAGAGTATATCCATTTCCTAATTCATAAAACATATGTAAACTTATTTCCAAAAGGGGTATTTTTAGAAATAATAATAAAATTGTGTCATTTGGGGTTATTAAAGTAACTGTAAACCCAGAGACAGTAAAGATAAAGACAAAAATAAGAGGACACAAGATTGGGACCATGGAGAGAAGTGGGAATAAAATAGTCAAGAAAGCCCATGAACAACAACAGGCCCAGAGACTGCAAGACACAAGGAATGCATGCTTGTGAGGAGCAGCAGCAACAACAGCAACAACAACAACAGCAGCAGCAGCAACAACAGCAGCAGCAACAACAACAACAACAACAGGCTTGCCTTTAGCTTTAGGTTCTAGAATTGTACAAGAGTAAATTTCTGTTTTCTTTGGGCCACCAAATTTGGTGGAACTTTATGGCATCAGGAGACTATTCCAGCACACACAGAACAGTGGTAGCCATAGAGTGTCCCAAGTCGGGCCACAGAAGGAGTTGATCATTGAGCAAAGGACATTGGCATAGATCTCTACCTTCCTGCCTCCTCTGGCCCTCTGACAACCACTGCTGCAGCCCCCATGTTGTAATCCCTGGGGCCTCACCTGATCTGGGCCAAATTCGCCCTCAATGGTATCACTCTGCCCCTCAGGGCCTGCTTTAATCTTGGTTTCACCCTACAGATCACTCAACTACCAGCCTAATTGCTCAATATAGTCTGACTTCACAGAACATGTGTGTCTGTGTTGGAAAACATCCTGCCAGGCTTGACATCTTCCCATGCACTCCTGTACTAACCCAAGAAAAACATTCAACTATGCTCACATGCTGTGGAATTCTGGCCAGCATTTGGCACCTGAAGAATGGACCAAGAAAGAAAGCATAGCAACTAACAAGCCTCATAAAGTGTTTGATTAAAAAATTGTTCCTTTGCAGTATGAACACATAGAGGGCAGAAACGTCATTTCTGAAATTTCCTCTTGGCTTCAGTTTCAATTTGCAGGAACAACTCATAGTAGGAATACGTGGTCCAAGTCATTAATTTTTTGGACGTTACCACCTTGCCCTTGTCTTCTACTGATGGTTTCTCTGACACATATCAAGGGAATCTACTTCAGAACAGTCTCTCCTGCTAGAAACATGCACACCCAACTTTGCTTCTGACTTTATTTCACAGACACTTCCTTTCAGAAGAGATCTCCTTGGGGAAAACCAGTTTTCTTGTGTCGTTTGCCTTCACAGCAATGTTTCCTCCCCTGCTGTGTCAGAACACAGCAAGGGATGGCAAAGTCATCTGATTCCAATCGCTTGATTTGGAATGAGAAATCTGAGAATGATGGTATGTTCTACTTGTTACATATTCTTTTTAGTATGATAAAGTATTCTTAACCACTTGTATGATTCTGCAAACTTAACTTTGAATTGAGGAGATATTGGTTTGTTATAGTGCCTTTGCATGAAAACTGGGATTAAACATATTTAGTCTCCAGCTTACATACAAATTCTTAGTAAATAGTAGTGATTCCATGGTTGTTGTTGCTCTTGTAATTAGTCTATTATTTTAAGTTTATTTATTTAGTTACTTTATATGTTTGATCGTTTTGCCTGCATGTAATCTACATTCCACATGCTTGCCTGATGCCTACAGAGCTAGAGAGGGCCTTTAATTCCCTGGAACTGGAGTTGCAGATGGTTGTGAGCCTCTGTGTAGGTACTGGGAATTAAATGCAGGTCCCCAAGAAGAGCATCCAGGGCTCTTCACTGATGAGAAATCTCTCCAGCCCCTGTGCTTGTTGTTAGACCCATCCTAAAAATAGTCAATGGTTTGTTCCCTACAACCTCCCCTTGCTAACTACCATCTCTGCTTCTTTCCACATTGTTGATATAAAAATTGAGGTGGGGATGAGACAGGTTGAAGAAATATAATCAAAACTTTGTTCCTGCATAGCTCTTGAATGACTAAGGGTGGCATTTGTTTCTCAATAATTTTGCTTATTTCTCTTTTGTATTCTGCAGAGTCATCATTAGACTATTTTGTTCAGGGAAAAAGCAGACAAAAGCTTCATAGCAGCCAGAAATCATGACAACTTAATTGACTCTTAGTTGTGCATCCAAAATTACCTAAGAAATCATCTTTATGAATGACCAGACATGTGACTGTCAAAGTGCCTGGTGCAGACTACCTGAGCCTTCCCCTCTAACAGAGGGTTGTACCATTTTCTCAGGATACATGTAGAGGAAGAGCTTCCAGCATCTCTGTTAGCCTTGGTGTATGCCCGCTGAAGTCATGTCCTGGTTCTCCTTAGAGTGTTGGCCCTTTGCGCTGCTTTAACCTCTACTACGTCTCTCCATAGCCTTTTATATCTCTGCTATAATCCCATGCTTTCTGTCCCTCACTCATCCTCTCCAAACACCTACATCTGCCTCTACCCCTGCCCTTCTGTATCTGTACAGCCCTGTCTTACAACAAAAGTGCAGGTGATGAACTCTGCCCCTGACCTCCTTCAAGAAGTTTGAACTCTACTGATTTCTCTTTGATTGATTGCAAGCACGCTCCACTGGGAAGTGTCCTGACCATCTCAGTTGGGGTGATCCTCAATCTCCCTGCAAGGGCTGCTCCAAATCCCCAACCTTCAAGGGAGTCTACACCTGAGAAACTAAGTACACTGTCATGGTGGCAGCCATTGAGATGGCAATTGCAATACCAGCCTCAAACTGGGCTACTTCATGCCGGGCAGTGGTGATGCATACCTTTAATCCCAGCACTTGGGAGGCAGAAGCAGGTGGATCTCTGAGTTCGAGGACAGCCAGGGCTACACAGAGAAACCCTGTCTTGAAAAAAACCAAAAATAAACAAATAGAGAAAAAAACCAAAAATAAGTAAATAAATAATCTGTGCTGCTTCATCTTAGGTCAGTCACTTAGTGTGTTAGTTCCCTAAGGATGCCATACAAAGTGTCACATAAAGTGCCTTATTGTCTGACAGGTATGAAAGGTACACTCTATGATTAAGGTTTCTGTGAAATTGGTTTCCTTTGGATCAGAAAAAAAAAAAAAAANAGACAATTTATCCCTTAACACTTCAGCACACTGCATTATCATCATGTGAAGCATAAATGTCTGAATAATTTAATATAATTTAATAATTTAAAGCTTTTGTTAGACAACAATAATTTTTCAAATAAAAATAATAAACGGCTACAATACAGCAGGGCAGAAGGATCAATATTTGAATGTCTTTATACACAAGTGTACAGCACATTTGTCCTTTAAGGCTTCTTTGTTTCTAAGCATTTTCTCTGAAGTTTCCCCTGGGAACTCATTTAAAGTTCTTTCCAGGCCTCTTTCAGTGGGCTTTGGCTTGCAGAGTGGCATTTTATATAACTTTTGTTACAAAGTTACTGGTTTCCAACATGATTTTTTTAGCACAGGCACAGTAATCTGATCAAAAGACATCTTGGGTGATATATGTGGTATAAAAACCTTTAAAAATTTAAGTAGCAATAAATATTAAAATAATACAAGAGTGAACAAAATCTTTTCCAGCAATTCTGGTTCATTTAAACCCAAGGCTTACCCACAAACACACACTTCCAGCCAACTGCAATTTTTTTTTTTAAATGGGAAGGTCTATGTATCACACTTCAAATTTGACTGACTGATTAAGAATTTGTTGATATTTTCTGTTATACTATTTTCAATTATGTCAGTCAAGTCTGCACTAAGGGCCACTGGACTATGGAGCAAGCACTTCTTCAGTATAAAGAATCATAAAGTGAAATTACCTAAAGGAACCAAGCTGGATCAGGGAGACACACGGGTGTCTGCAGTGGTCAGCCTGCGGTGGACTGAGGCGTAAATGGGTCACGGGCATTTCTCTGCTCCTTGGCCTTCAGAGTCGTCTCTCTCCTTGCTAAGACCTCAAAGCTACCAGCAAGGGAAATATAACCTTTATCATGTGTTTTCTTGGGCTCTCTGTCCCCAGCTATCAGAATAGACCTGTCATCCTTGTATGTATTCTCAGACTAAATCAGAATGAGCTGAAAGCAAGACAAAGCAGTAAAATATTTAGCAGTGGTGTCCCAGTGCCCAGGGACAGAAAATCCTGAGCTTTTGAGCTTTTACTTCTGGCTTCTCCATCTAGCAGTTACGCTTCCTGAAAATATTTATTTGTTCCAGGTATACCTATTCCCCATGGCAAATGGCTTTATAATTTTTTAATTATTGCTAAGTTATTGAAATGCCAAAGGGAAACCACTAAATGTTTGACTAATCTTTTTATAGACATAATCTGTGTTGTGCCATGAGCACCTCGAGTCATGAGCCCCTTACCTGCTTCCACTACATCTTGACTGTTCCCAGACGGTTCTAGGTCTAATCTGTAGAGAGCCTTGGGCTGCTTACCCAGTCATCATTTATCAAAGCCTTAATAGCCTCTCCCACAGCACTGCCTTGTTCTTATCTACACCTTCTCTCCAGCCCCGGTATGCAAAAAGGGATACTGAACACCAACAGTGTGGGATTGGTCTTTACCTTGACTGCCATCAGGTATTGGGGAGATGGGCTTGGACTCTTGGCACAGAAGAGCCTGGGTGGATGTGCTGTATATGTTTTCTAAACCAAATTACATCGTTTGTGTCAGATAAGAATTGTATATTTTGAGTGTGAAATCATCTGAAAAAAAACATGCATTTCAAATCCCAGTTTGTTACATCTAGAATCAATTGTTTTCATAAAAAAACAAAAACAAACAAAAACAAAACAAAGCAAAAAAAACCATTAGCTTCATCTACACATTTGTGACAATTAGTAAGTACCAGGAAGGAATCTTTTTCACAGCCCTCACAACACTCTACAATTTCCAAAGCTGAGTGTCATTTCTTCTTTATAAAGTCCTTTCCCCTTTGCATAAAAGAAGACATTTTCCCCTTCCACCTGGTCCTTGCTGCTGGGGCAGACCCCTAGTTGATCTGCTCCTGAGAAGAATCCTATACATCCCTATATCCCTATACATTCTAGAGGACCCCCTGCATTCAGAGCAGTTGAGGATCTGCTGCACTCAGTGCTGTTGGACAACAGCTTGACTGCTCCACTGAAGACCCAACAGTCTGAAGACCTCCCAGGAGATGTACTGCAGTCAGGGCTTCTCTGCCCCTGTGAAGAGCACCCAACTGGAAGGTGCCACAGGTGGTCTGATATAACCAGGGCCACAAGCCTACCAGGAGACCTGAAAAAAACCCAGGGACAAAAGAGGCAGACTCCATACAGTCACCCAGATCAACAAACACCAGGGATATCCAGATGGCTAGAGACAAATGCAAGACCATAAGTAACAGAAGCCAAAATACGTGAGCATTGTCAGAACCCAGTCCTCCCACCATAGCAAGCTCTGAATAAACCAACACACCTGAAAAATCTGAAATCTACCCTAAAATCCTATCTCATAAAGATAATAGAGTCAGTTAAGGATGATATCAATAACTCATTGAAAGAAATACAGGAAAACACAGGTAAACAGGTGAAAGAATTGAATAAACCAATCCAAGACCTAAAAGTGGAAGTAGAAACAATAAAGAAAACACAAATGGAGGCAAACCTGAAAATGGAAAACCTAGGAAAGAGATCAGGCATCATACATGCACGCATCACCAACAGAACACAAGAGATAGAAGAGAGAATCTCAGATATAGAAGATATGGTTGAAGGGATTGACACAACTGTCAAAGAAAATTCAAAATATAAATACTCCTAACCCAAAGCATCCAGGAAATTCAGGACACAATGAAAAGACCAAATCTAAGAATAGAGTAGAATGAAGATTCCCACCTCAAAATGTCTTCAACAAAATCATAGAAGAAAACTTTCCCAACCTAAAGAAAAAGATGGACAAGAAGCCTATTGAACACCAAATAAATGGGACCAGAAAAGAAAATCTTCTCATCACATAATTATCAAAACACAAAAAGCACAGAGCAAAGAAAGAATATTTAAAGCTGCAAGGGAAAAGGCCAAGTAACATATAAAGGTAGACCTATCAGAATTACACCATACTTCTCAACAGAGACTATAAAAACCAGAAGAGCCTGGTCAGAGGTAATGCAGACTCTAAGAGAACACAAATACCAGCCCAGACTACTATATCCCGCAAAACTCTCAATCAACATAGATGGAGAAACCAAAATATTCCAGGACAAAACCAAATTCAAACAGTATCTATCTACCAACCCAGCCCTACAAAGGATCCTGGAAGGAAAACTCCAACACAAGGAAAATACCTGCACCAAAGAAAGGACAAGATAATAAGCATCTCATAACAAAATCAAAACCAGAGAGCCACAAGCACATAAAACCACCTACAAAAACAAACATATCAGTAACCAACAGTCATCTCTCTTTAATATTTCTCAGTATTAATGGACTCAACCCACCTATAAAAAGACATACACTAACAGACTGTATACAAAAACAAGATCCAGCATTTTGCTGCATACAAGAAATACATTTCAACAACAAAGACAGGCACTATCTCAGCATAGAAAAAGGTCTTCCAAGCAAATAGTTCCAAGAAACAAGCAGATGTTGCAATCCTAATATTCAATAAAATAGACTTTCAACCAAAAGTTATAAAGCATGATAATGAAGGACACTTCATATTCATCAAGGGGAAAATTCACCAAGAGAAAGGCTCAATTCTGAACACCTATGCCCCAAATGCAAGAGCACCCACATTCATAAAAGAAATGTACAAAGTCCTTAGTGATCAGAGAAATGCAAATCAAAATGGCCCTGAGATTCCACCTTACACCAATCAGAATGGCTAAGATCAAAACCTCAGGTGACAACACATGTTGGAGAGAATGTGGAACACTCCTCCATTGCTGGTGGGATTGCAAACTGGTACAACTACTCTGGAAATCAATCTGCAGGTTCCTCAGAAAAGTGGAAATAGATATACTGAAGACCCAGTTATACCACTCTTAGGCATATACCCAAAAGATTCTCCACCATGGCACAGGGGTATGTGTTCCACTATGCTCATAGTGGATTTATTTGTGATAGCCAGAATCTGGAAACAGCCTAAATATCCCAGGACAGAAGAATGTATACAGAAAATGTGGTTCATTTACACAATGGAATATTACTCAGCTATTAAGAATGAGGACATCCTGAGTTTTTCAGGCAAATGGATGGAACTAGAAAATATCATCCTGAGTGAGGTAACTCAGACCCAAAAGGACATACATGGTATGTACTCACTAATAAGTGGATATTAGCCAAAAACAAAAACAAAAAAAAAACATACAGGGTACAGAAGATCGCAAGATACAGTCCACAGAACTCAAAAAGCTCAGCAAGCTGAGTGCCCAAGTGAGGACACCTCAGTCCCACGTGGGAGGGAGAAGAAAGCAATCACAAGTGGGGAGGGAGGGAGGGAAAGTGAACAGAGTGGGGGGAGTTGGGAGGAGAGGGGAACCTGATCTGGTATTGGGTGAAGGAAAAGGACTGAAGCCCTGAGGGTCAGCAGAAAGAATGTAAACAGGCAACCTCAGGAAATAGGAGGTTGGGGGGACCTCCCAGAATCCACCAGTGACCTGGGAGGTGAGAGACTCCCAAGGCTCATTGGAAGGGACCTTTGATGAAATGCTGGACAGTAGGGAGAGAGAACTTACAGAGCCCACCTCCAGCAGGAAGGCAGGACATCAAGTGAGGGGTGGGGTTCACATCCCACCGTCACATCTCTGACCCATAATTGATCCTGTCTGAAAGAATTACAGGGATGGAAATGGAGAGGAGCCTGAAGAAAAGAAGGTCCAGTGATAGGCCCAAAGTGGGATCCAGCTCAAGGGGAGGTCCCAAGGCCTGACACTATTACTGAGGCTATGGAGCGCTCACAAAAAGGGACCTATCATGACTGCCCTCAGAAAGACCCAACAAGGAGCTGAAAGAGTCAGATGCAGGTATTTGCACCCAACCAATGGACAGAAGCAGCTGACCCCTGTTGTTGAATTAGGGAAGGCTGAAAGAAGCTGAGGAGAAGGACAATCCTTCAGGAGGACCAGCAGTCTCAATTAATTTGGACCCCCAAGATCTCTCAAACACTGGACCACCAAACAGACAGCATATACCAGCGAATATGAGGCTCCCAACACACATACAGTAGAGGACTTCCGGTCCTGTGTTCATTCAGAGATTATGCACCTAACCCTCAAGAAACTGGAGGCCCCAGAGCATTTAGAGGTCAGATGGNATGAGGCTCCCAACACACATACAGTAGAGGACTTCCGGTCCTGTGTTCATTCAGAGATTATGCACCTAACCCTCAAGAAACTGGAGGCCCCAGAGCATTTAGAGGTCAGATGGGGTGGGGGTGGGGGCATCCACATGGAGATAGGGTGGGGTGGGGAGGAGATGTGGGCTGTGGAGCAGTGGAAGGGTGGATGGGGGGGCAAGGAATGGAATATGGAGTGTAAAACACAAATTAAAAATAAATTTATTTTTCTTTAAAAAAAAAAGGAAGACATTTCTTTTCAACCTCATTTAAAAAAAAAAAAAAGAAGAAGACATCTACTTCTGGTCTTTGGAAATTTGGTGGAAAAACACTCCCTACACTTTGAACACAGAAGGTTTGTTCTATTAACCATATCTTCCAGAATGGTAATGCAAGTAAAGGTTTGCATTCTGATTTATGCTTAACACCTGCATGGGTTTGTTTCTGGTCGGCTGCTTCTGTTCTTACAAGGGCATTGGAGAGTCAAGTGCTATCTGCCCTCCCAGAACTGGAGGCATTCCTGATAATAAAAAAATAACAGCAAAGAAGAAAAATCGCAACATCTGTGAGCCCAGTCTCCTTAGATGTGATTTAAATCTTGAAGACAGAACACTGAAGTCAGGAAAAACAAGCATCAGTGAAGGTCAATGTCTTCCTGAGAAATCAAAAAGTCTGGTAGTCAGGAGAGCTCGAGCTACCTACTCATTTTTAAGAAATGCTGCTCAAAATGGAGTTGAGAAAGCATCAGGACACATGGAGATTGCAGAGCCCTTTGGCAATATCTTCTGTGCTTAAGAAAATGCTCATTAGAATTACAATCATGTTTATTACCTACTAAGCTGTAAGAGTAGCCACTTACCACAACCAAATCTCACTTGTCCCTTAATGGTTTATTCACCTGCTTGCCTCATAAAGCAAAAAAGGGCAGATACCCCTGGACACTCACTTTGGAGCCAACAGTCTCGCAAAAGGCAATCTCCTGCTCTGCAGCCACATGGGTATCTCGAAACTCTCTGGGGTCCCAATCTCCCTATTCCCAGCTTCTCAAGCCCAGTCTATATCTCAAAGGAACCTGAACTCTTCGGTACTGTTTTGTCTTTATTTCGAATATGTAAATGGTGTGTTTTCAAAATAATCAAAAACTGTCATGCTAATTCTCAAGGTGAACTTGGACCACTGAACAATATTTGTAAACTCTATGACCTGCAAGCTTGAGTGACAAGCTGTTTATACTTTTAGATGATTCTATGGATTTAAAGGCCTCTTTATGAATTTAATGTTCTTAATATTTAAAATGGAATTTTTAAATAATTAAAAATTTTTCATAAAGGTTTAAATTAGAATCTTTTTGAAGGGCATCACTAGGAATAATTTAACTACTTTATGTGTCTTCATATAAATTAGTGCTGGAAACCTTTTATATCTCTGGATTCTACATCGATTAATTCAAGCCACTCATAATTTAAAATAATTGCTTATATTTGGAACATGTAGACTTTTCCTCCTGTTCCCTACAGAATGCAGTGCATGGAGTATTTAGAGGTATATATGCATTGCATTATATATTATACATGGCATATACTATACAGGCTATAATACCACTTTCTGTTTAGCTTTTACCCAGCTCATCAGTATAGTAGAGATATCATGATTAAAATTAATAATGATGAACCTTAAACATTCGGAATATGTAGCCATTTAAATAGGCAGCACTTTCCAATGGCTACAGCATAAATTGTGCAGACAGTCTGTGTTTAAACCCTTCCTGGGTAATCCTGGGCAACACTGCTCAGCCTTTCTGAGCCTTAGTTTCCCATTTACAAAATGAGGTAGACACAACTACATCTTCCCAGATGCTGACAAGGATTAGATAATGGCTCTCATCAAATGGCTGAGGCATAAATTTGTAATGCAGGTACGAGGACCACAATTTGCAAGGTCCTATTACTTGAGATGTGAAACCAGCTATTGCAGAACAGAGAGAGAAAGATGCTAAAATTATTAATGGCTTGAGTGTGGTTAGTGATCCTTAGAACAAGAAAGATTGGTATCTAAAGACATCCAAAAGTCGGCTGCTGGGGGCAGGGTGAAGGCCTGCTTAGCACATGGTTAGCACAGTGAGCCTTGGGTTTAATTTCCAGCACACATACCATACCAACAGTAGGCTAAAATAAATAAGTTAAATACAAAGACAAAAAATTAATTAGAAGAAAATATAGAAGTATTTATTATGATCTCTGTGTTGGAAAAAATCTTTAAAATATTACCAAATTCAGCAATGTTAATATTAAGAAATCTTATTTAAAAAATAAGTTTAAAAGATAGGCACAAAATATGAGAAAATACTTATAGCATATTGAGCAGACAAGAGATTAATATCTGGAAGGAAAGGATACCTATGATTTGTCAAGAAATAAAGACAAACACCTAATTAAAAATGGGCACAATTCCTGAACAGATATCTCCTACATATCCCTCAAGAGGCAATAGGAAAGGAAAATACCCACGAGATAGAGATAGGATCAGTGTAGATAAGGTAATGTAAGTTAAAATCACAAAGGAACACCATTTCCCAGTCACCAAGTGAATGAGGTACCAGCACAGGGGAAGGAGGGAAGAAGCAGGCAGAAGCACAGATTCCCTGAAGGTAGATATGCAGGAGGAACCATTTAGTAAGTTATCAGGTTCTACCAAGAAGTGATGAAAATGCATGAGCCTACAATCTAGAAGGAACATTTCTAAGAATATGTCCCAAGACATCAGTTGGAGTGTTTTAGAAAGCCCAGTGCCCTGGCTGCACCACCTTTAGTTAAATGAGGATATCTGGCTTTAAGATGCAGTCATCAGTGGGTTTTAATGCACTTAGATAAGTCTAATGACAAGCTTTCGAACCAGTGGCATTCTCTGGTCTGACACTGCCTCTGTCCTGTTTTATAGATACCAAAGTGGAGTAGGTCCAAGATTAAAGGAACATTCAGCATGCATAAATCCTGAACATAGTATTTGTCCAGAGCCGTATATACAGAAGAGTTCACGCTGTCCAGATATCACCTGTTTTGTTTCATAAAAAAAAGGAATTTCTCAACAGCAATTTGACCCAAGGCACAGTCATAACTTGCTTTGCAAATACCAGATGGGTAATAGAGCTCAAAGCAGGTGGTCTGAATGGTCTTCCTTAGCTGAGGGGCAAAGGATAAAGAAGTCAGACAGGCTTCCTAGAAAGGATGCTTCAGTTAGATGTCTAAACCAAATACTTCTACAGTCCGTGGCCAACCATGTAGAATGGGATGACAATTGTGTCTGTGTAGACCTTCCCAGCAAGTAAGACCTTTCTTTCTCATAATCTTCAGTTGATTAAAAATTCTTATTGATTTTGAAATCCAATTGCATTAATATGGTATTTTCAACCTAAAATGTTTTGACAAAAGAGAAGGAAGAGATGTTCAATATTTAATTATAATCTTTAGTTATTAAGTAGCTTTGAATTTTTGAGTGATTTTTTTAATGTTAACTTAAAAGTGAGTGGTTTCATTATGGAATGCTCGTGCCCACCTATGTGCTACTAAGCTTCGTTCTCATGTCTGTGCCTCTGCCACTGCTCTCTCTTATAGACTCTCCTTAAGCTTAAAATTCTTATATCCAGGTCAAAATGATGACTCAGTAGGCAAAAAGGTGTACTGACAAGCTTCATGACCTGAGTTCATCTCAAAGACTACATGGTAGAAAGAGAGAACTGACTCCAGCAGGTTTTCTTTGATAGTCACATGTATAGCATGGCACACACACACACACACACACACACACACACACACACACACAGAGGGGGAGAGAGAGAGAGAGAAAGAGAGAGAGAGAGATACACACATACAGAGACACATATACTGACACACACAAAGAGAGACATATATGCATGCATACACACATAGTCACATACACACAGAGATACACACATACATACACATATGGATTCACACAGAGATACATACATACACAGATGCACACACATACATATACTCAGACACACAC